>JARQTI010000010.1:402106-489198 GCA_030142655.1 Trachelus tabidus
TGTCGTTTAATTAAATCCGAGAGTGGAATAAAAATTCGTCAAGATTATTGAATTATTCTTGCGTACTATTCTGCCGCGAACATTCGATGTTATCCAAAAGAGTGGAACGGTACAATACCATTTCTGCATTTCTCTTCCACTGACTGTTTGCGTCGCTATGCATTTTATATGGGGGAAACCCAACAAAAATTTGGAAAAACAGTGAATCCACCTAACACTAAAAAAAAAAGAAAGGAAGCCAAGTCGTAGCGTGAACGAGTATCTAGATGATTACGTAGATACCGAAATTTTTTGTGATAATTTCAATGTGAAATTCCACCAAAAAAAAAAATGAAACAACCCAAAAGTCATTTCGCGTACGTCCTCGTTCTATTTATATATCGCAAATCGCTTTCAAAAAGAGTGCAATACTTTGGGATTACCGGTGAAAAAATATCACAGGGAATCGCCGATGAGCCGTGCGCGCGGGAGAGATCGAAAAAAAAGAAAAATAAAAAAATTCGGAAATATTATTAAAAGCCGCTGGATCACCGCTAGTCGGCAAATACGATGGTCAGGGATGGAGGAGGGAAAGGAACACTCACGTGGACGAGGGAATCGGTGGGAAATGGCGGATCCTGGTTATCTTCAGTGGACAGCCGTATACAACCCCGTGAATATACATATCTACATATATATATATATATACGTATAAAATTTACCCCCTACCTAATACTCCGATATAAAGTACGTATTACGTGATATAACCTTCGTATAAATATGAACGTAATAAAAACGTGAAAATGCGCGCGCACGTCAATTCAACCGGAAGCCGGACTGTACGTCTCAATAAACGAGAGGTTCGCTTCTCGACTTGCCCAATGTGGTCCGAACGAATGTATCGCATTTCAAAATCGGTGCCACTGATTTTACCCTGAAAAAAAAAAATAAAAAAATACCGCAAGATGAAATAGAATAAAATGAATTCTTCGTTTATCTCGCTCCTGTATGCCAAAAGGCTGGGTGGTTTACTTATCGACGTACGAATGCACCTTTATTCATTTACTCGTAACACCAAACGCATCGAATAATCGTTTTTAATGCAATACCATATGAAACCAGCATAATTTAGTAATGAACGCCACTTTGCACAAATGGCTTGGCACATCACGAACAAACCAAAGAACTCTCTTTGGCCGAGTGAGCGCGTGATAGGATAATAGTAATGTGCTTAATGGTAAATGGAGGCATTCAAGAGGCAGAGATTCAGATGGCACTCATAATGGCTGCCCGGCACGGCGTATCACCCCTAATAAGTACAAGTGGTACAAAATAGCTGTAATCACTTGACATGATGAACCGTAAGATCATCCAGGTCCCCGTTGTTAAGACTCGAAGGACCCATTTGCCAGGCATACCAACCGTGACTCGTTTCTGTCGATTCAAATAAATCATAAATAATCGATCTTACAGTATGACGTCACTCTTACGTGTATTACACACTGTTTACATACACCGAGAAATCCTAAGCTATCTTACTATTAATAAGCGCCATCTAATATGCCGGGTCGTTATGACTGTAAATATTGATAATCCCAGTAAATGCCAATCCGGCCTGCATTACTGGCACGGTGGTAATTCAAAGCAAATTTCACGCAAAGCATATCGTATTGCGGGATTGCGCGTTATACAGATCCGGAAAGCATAACTCACCCTGCGTTTGTTTGCATTATCTGCCGCGTTCAAATAGCCATATTTATCTCATCTCTCGTGACATTACCGATCAGAGATCGTTATTTTATTGACACCTTGTAGCGTAGCCGCGCATTAAATAACCCGACTGCCAAAGTTCGAGTCAGACGCGTGAAATATCCCACGTAATATTAATGGATGGATTAATCATTAAAAAAAAGAAATCTTATCAAATTTATTCACGCCGGTCGTTTAATCATTCCTGATAACGAGAAGTTGTCGACGCGCCGGATACCTGGACGAAATTTATACCCGTGTTATTTTCGTCTTCCTGCATGTATAGTTAATCCTTTCTTTTATCATTGTCAAGGCGTATCAGCGTTCGTTTGAATTATCGGCTAAACGAATGCATAATATCGTTGACATTAATCCTGGTAATGGCGGCGTTTGTAATTATTAATTTATACGCGACCCAGGAACGATTCGTGACGGCAGTGCGTTTGTCACGTCAAGGCATCGGGCTAATGTCGGGCTGCGTTATCCGATTAGCCAATGAAGAAATCTTTAATTAGTAAATGAGTGAAATTTTTGTTTTTATTAAAATTAATTGCATACCAATATTCGATACGTAGATAATTTTTGAAAGCTTATACGAAAGTTTTCACTTACTAAAATCTATAAGCTGTGACTTCAGGCGTATAGCGTATGAATATATACGGAATAGGATACTTTTGATTATTGTTTCGCGAGAGTGAATGTCCCACGAGAGAAATATTGTGGATTATTATTTACACGGCTTATCGCGTAAATTAGCCGTGCAAATAATGATCCACTGGAGGTGCGGTTTAATTATTCAGCCTATCCGTAAGTCCTGTTCTATATAGAAAGTCCTGAATATCTGTATATATTATACGTACGTAAACATAGGTACGATATAGATATAGATAGTAGAATGAGAAATGAGGACGATAGTGCGAAAGTAGTAAAGTAGAAATGAAAATTCAAATTGGATTATTCCATGGTTGCAGTATAGACGGCGAAATGGGTTGCGGGTCTGAATCTCGTAACGCGTATGTCTACATCAATTAATTAGTTAGCCAGGTCAATTAATCGTCTTGGATTGTGGAGGCGAGAGGACGATGAAAAAAAAAATGAGAAAAAATTACTAAAACGTGGAATAAACACGTGAATATCGGTATGAAAATTTTTAGGGTGCGATAGGTTTTATATCCCTTGTAACCGGACTATCCCATATTTTTGACTCACACGAAACCTCTTTGGTTATTCTACGGTGCGATAATGAAATCCGCACGAAACGCCCTCGGAGTAAATAATGGATGTTTTCATTCGGTCCTATATATAGCTGGAACAAAGGTATTTTTTAATTTGCTAATGAAAATTGATACGCACCGTGTAATCGGCTTATTAGGAACCATATTGCGAGAACGGGTATAGTTCATCCCTGTTGCGTTACTCTCAATTTATTTTGGTAAAGGCAATTATGAAAATTGACAATACCTCATTGAACATCGCCCATGGATCTTGTCAAATTATCGATTTTTTTTTTTAGAACGTTATGGTGGCAAACTGATTTATAGAAGATTTTTTGTACCTGAAACAGTTTCACTGGCGACAACGCCATTGGGACTCCTGTGGAGCCCTTAGTGATTTCAACGCTAGAATCTGAGATATTGAGATGATGGAAAGAAGATGGCGAGAGATAAAAAAATAGTTAGCGAGATAAAGTAGGAGAATGATGAGTAAAGAGAAAAGTGAGATAAAAAGTGCCGTTTTAAAATGATAAAACATACAGGGCGTCTTAAAAATAAAAATTTATATCAGGATTCATTGCGAAAATAATTATTATATTAAATTAAAATTTTTTATTTCACGCGTAATCCCAGCAAGCCGTCCTCGGTTTACCTATTACGAAACAGTCTGTGTATAAGAAAGAGCCACGTCATGCTGCAACGCGCGGAATCGCTTTCGCGTAGCGAAGCTCACCAAAGAGATTTCGAGACTTTTAGAAGCGAGATAGCGATCTCATTTGCATGTAAAAGGCGAATGAAACTTTTTCCCAGACTTGAACTTTAATTCTTAATGAAAATGAGACCCTCATGAAGTCACTAGGCTGGCACGAGATGAGATGAGAGCGAGAGGCACGGTTCGTTGGCAAGGGACCCGGGGGGGTTGGTCGGCCGGTTCTAGGGATTCCAAGGGGGTAGGAAGGAGTGAACAGGCCAAAAAGGAATGAGGCACTGAGAGAGGTTAGAGACTGTGAACAATGAACACGAGAGGGCCGTTCCAGTGCCTTTGGCCACGCGCCCCCTGGCCATGTACTTAGCGCTGAAGTTTTGGAATTGTCATCCCTTAACAACGAGAGTCGAGATCAGTCAGGTTATGCAAAAGATAACGTCAAGACACACTAACCCCTTGAATAACCAATATGAACACACCATTTTGACGATCGAAGCTCCTAAACAACCCCCTGCACCCACCCTTAACAAAAGAGAATCAGATTTATTTCCCTTAAAAAAAATTATTTTACCCATCGCATCGCACGTATCAAAGTCATGAACCCCCAAGCTCGTAGACTTTTTCCCAAGTATTAGCATGTATTAAATTATTTAAATTCTCCCTTCTTTCCTGATATTCATTCCCTTAGCGCTACTCGTGCTTGCTCTTTGAAGAGTACATTATAGCTCCACTGGTTTGATTCCGCATTCAGCTAGGGTTAATCGTCTGGAAGTGTGAGCTACGTGCTTGTCTGACTGAGAAGCGTGCGTCAATCTTATTAGGGGATGGACAAAATTTCAGCAGCCTCTTTACTCCTCGGAATGTGGGGGAGTATATGTACTCAGTAAGTATATGCGAGCCTTTATCTTGCATAAGGGCTCTCAGAACCTTACCGCGGGCGTCACACTCAGGCAGTGCGCTCTCTTTCGAATGTAATATTGCTTCACCAAGTAGACAGTCGAGACGCTCCCGTAGGTAGTACCTGTGTGTATATACGTCACAAAACAATGGCGATTGCACTTCGTGACAAATCCAGTATATGAGCCAAAGATTATTGCTGATTTAATAACAGCATCTTCCGTACGCCAGTCAAAGATCCTAATCTCGAGTGTATTTTAGATGGATGAATTCACTAAATGAAATTCAGCAATATCTCAGTGCTCACGTAACAGAACGACGTCCCGACGAGCACAACCCTCGTGACGATGCGATTGATCTGGAATTCGAAAATGTGACAATAGAATAATAATTGGATAACGTGGGAATAAAATTACGAAAAAAAAATATATACACATTATCAAAATTTCGAAGCATAAGAAATACCTTGGACCACCCCCTTTTCTTTCCTACTCTATGATCTTCATCCTTGTCCACCCCCTTTTACAAGTTAACAATAGAGCGAGGCTCACGTGCGCGAGGAATCAAGTGTTCTCACACTGCTGCACCCCACTAGAAGGGGCGCATGCATAATACAATGACCCTGCTAAGTACTATTTTAAAACAATGCTGAAATTGCTTTAGGGGATAAAAATGAACGAGGTAGCTAGGTGTATTTTTCTCCCCCCTCCCCCCCTCCTCCCCACCCATTTCTCCGACAAGCGTGGCCCGCGCGCGCACCAACTACTGTACACGTGTACTATATCCGCTTCTATGCATGCAAGGCACATACCAGTACCGTTATAGGGGTAGTTACGGAGGTAGCCAGCAACCCTTCGCCATAGGTACGCCATGCTACAAAGCTAAGCCTTTGAGTCAGTCTCACCGTAGCACAATAAGGCGAAGGATTTTTTTTTTATTTTTACATTCACTTTGAGAACTGCTTTTTTACGAATGGCTCAGCCAACGAGACGTCCAGCTCGTATATACTTTTACCACTTACACTTGGTCTCCGTCTAACCCATTACCGTTACCTTCAACACGTCTTTCTCTTTGTGCCCTAGGACACTACGTGCATACTTATGCGTATATGCTCAGCATAGCCGGCGGGTCAGACTGCAAAATATGAAAATTCCACGAGGATCGCCTGTAGCATGGCCAACCCCTGTACCAAGGGGTAGTATCCAACTCTAGTTACGTACAGGCTTGAAAATGATGACGAACGAAAGAAAATAAGATAGGAGAAAGTGTAGAGGAGGCAAATAGAAGTAAGAAAATACCTGCGGATTAATGTTCCGTAACCGATAGCCTCGCAATGCTACTATACCCGTAATTACGTGTATCCTCTCTGTTTGCGCTGATAGCACGTCTAGCCGGACGTACGAATTTATAATTCCATGATAGAAATCTATTTCCAAGTATACGTTATCGATCCAAACAGCGTTTCGTGTATCGCGTGAAACCCAGTGCCAGATAAGGCTCAATTATGCTAACGCTTGGATACACCAGAGTCGACGGCGACGCCGCACGACGTCCTGGCCGTATTTAAACGTGTGATAATAACGTCGGATTTTCATAATTTGTTAATTATTTTTTCAATTGTTATTAAAAAAAGCAATCTTCGATATTCAATCTTCTCCAAACATATTTTACGCTTTATATTTGACACTGGCCAGGATCTTGTTTGTGTGTCTAAGAATTTTGCGCATGCGCCGTAACCCTGCTGTACACGTTGTCGAGATTGCCTAAGACATATATTGCGTAAGGTCAGGTCGGTTTACCAATTTTATCGCCACCCCATAGATACAACGTTGATAGCCGACCTCGCGTGAAACCAATAATCGTGTAGCGCGGTGCCGGCGAGAAGCGAAGGGTTGGTTATAGATTAGAAGGGTGAGTCGGAGTTGGCGCGGGCATAGCTAATACTCGCGTTAATAAGAGCCCTGTTCTACGCTATAGGCTCCACTCTATACGCGACGGGTACGTAATTTCTAACCACACTTTCCCGTATTCCCTTCGAATATACATATACGACACGTAAACAAAACAGAAATGCGAGCCCATGCAACGGGTGGTCAAAATTGCTTCCACAAAATTACCACCCAACTGCGATTCAGAAATCAATAAGTAATACAGTCATTACGAGATGACGTGTAAAATGAAAGTACAAAAAATATATATTCAAGGTATATATCCAATAAAATTATTTGTATCCCCATCGAGAACATCGTACCAACGTAATACGGTCGATATCGATCTCTAAGGTACGATATCATTTACCCATAAGATCCAATAGGAAAATTAATATTTACTATCCGTTACAATTTCACTATGAAACCATACTTGTATCTTTCTCACCTATGTCGGTCGAGGATATACCGACATTCACATACGAGCTAGTAGTAGGGCGTCGGCCGTCCGTAGCCCGCAGCCTGTAGTCACGTAATTAGGTGATTAAAATTAGATCTCGCATCAGCCAGAAACTCAATTAGCAATTAAACGTGGCATTTTCTCTAATTACGATACGTTCTCACTAATTACAGTAGCTAACCTTCCCCGTATTCGAGAGCAGCTCCTCGCCACCCACCCCCCCTCCTCTCCTACCTCTCTCCACACCAGCCCTTTCTCTCTCACTCTCGCAGTTAGTCCCTCTCACGGCTCCTTTAGCAGCTCTCTCCCTCTCTAATAACGCTCAATCTCACTCTTCCCCCCCCCTCTCTCTCTCTCTCTCTCTCTCTCATCCTCTCTCTCTCCGCCATTCCCTCTCTACCGAACCGTAGCACACTGAAGTGCACTCGGGGAAACGAACCAGATCTGACTCTCCGGCACACGTCGATGTCTCGAAAGTATCGATGCCAATTGCTTCCATCTCGTTCGTTCTTGCGTGGCCACTCCAGGTCTCCTATATCACCATCAGCTATCTATGTATCTAGTATTATCAGCGGCATCGGCATCGTCATCGGCCAACCATTCTCAGCACCGTCGATATCGCCTACCTTGGACAGGCGTAGCGTAGCCCTTGGATGTTTATCAAATTACCAGCAGAGAAGCGCGTTTCGGCCTCTTTGAACAGGAGCGACGGGACTTGGCGCGCGAACGCTTTACACGGTGCGTCGATGAAATTCGAACAGTTTATTCAACTCTGGTTGAAATTATTTTCAATTTGCGACGCTTCCTTGGATGTTTAGTGAAATTGTTTGTGCAGGACATGAAAAAAATATTTTTTAAATCATCGAGGGTTCGTGCAGAATGCAAAAATATGAATTAGTATTGTTTTGGATCACTATAATTTCATCTCGTACGAGTTATAACGGCTTGCATGTATTATGGCTGATGTTAATGAGGTCGCGTCCACGGGGCGTATTTATGCTGTATGAGATACTTCGTAATTTAATAAAGATTCACCATAGCAAATTATTGTAATCGGCTCTTAGGCGATATAAACTCCTTCTGATAATGCCGGCCATTAGCATAACATTAGGCGAACCTTGCTGGCTACTGAATTCCGACTGAAATGATTTCCTTAGGGCGTCTTTATGGGATGCTGGGCTGGGATGGGATCGTAATAATATGTGTACCTACGTGCGCACACATGCGGGTCATTTCAAAGGGTGATTTATTCTTATGTAAGATGTTTCACTCGGCTGATGCACCAATTGAAATTTTCACTTAATGTACTATATACATTTATGTATATACTCAGAGATATCTAAAATCATACTTATTACTGATTAGGGTTAACTCCATGCGTATGCTCTAAATTGATAAAATATGCAACATTTTAACAATGCATCCACACTAGCATGCATCCTAGGGACAGAGTAGAACGACGATTATTTTAATTATCCCGATATTATCCTCTCATTCATCCATCGCGATGAATAATCATATGAAATTATCAACAACTATAATCAGTGATTCGCATGTGGTTTTCTGTTCGCTAACAATCACTTTTATACGTAGAGAACTTTTTCGTTATTTCTTCGCTTTACTTCGTAGTAATATCTCGCCGATGATTTTACATTTGAAAATAAACGGACTTCGTTCACGTTGAATATTGTACCGTCATCAATGCCATTTTACAGTTACGCCGAATATACTATAGCCTAGTACACATTTAGGATAGGATCGAGGAAATAATGTTCTATTCATAAAATTAATCAAACTTTACCTTGGAAATGTAAATCGATCCTTTCCACGTTATTCGGATCAATTATATTGCGATTATACTATGTGTATTCCGAGAACCGTGTTACTTGAAATATTAATCGTTCGTGCTACCAGGAGGTGGCAGCCTTTTTTGGCATTTACTTGATAGAGTCTAATTATATGGAAATCGATGAAATAACGCTGCCGCTATAGGGGCACGTTAAACGTTAAAAGCATCGTACGGCTATTGACGTGTAATTAAAGCAATATTTGCACTTACGTCATTACGCTTGATTAACGAAGCCCTCGGAATGTCAAACTTTATAAGTACGAATGAGGAGGACTGGAGTCGAGGAGGGGTAGGCGGTAAGGAGGAAGGTACTTGACTACCAACGTACAGAAATATCTACTTAACGTTAGCTGATCTTACGCCATTCTATTACAAATGCACTTGCACATCGATGATTGATGCTGGTAAGTTGTACGTACGGTAATCGATAATTAGGATGGTATCAGTTTCCATGAGTTCGGAATATTCTCGTCACGCATTATATTCGTGGCACTTGGAAGAAAGGAAGAAAAAAAAAGAAGCAAGTGTCTCGCGGAACGCACTTAAAATATTCAATGGAAGGCGTAGGGCTACCGGTGTTACTTTTAATTCGCAAATGAATGGTATTGGATGAAGCCGCAATTAAACGAGGACTAATCGTTCTAATTGCATCACTTAAAAACTTGTACGTATGGCACCTATGTGTATCCAGTGAACCACAAGTTAAATTGCAGAAAACTTTCTTCGCGTATGGTCTTCCAATAATAACCGTTAATAGAACCGTGTGGGATAGGAGTTATCAAGTTGGATGATTACGTGCTAGGTTGTACTGTAGGTGCCTGCATGTGCATGCAGGTGCATATGCAATTACAGTGCGGAATTCGCTGTTTGGTTTATAATTATGAGTATATTTTGAAATTGTTTATTTTTATTAACATCTTTATGTACAATTTTGTTGTTTAAAAATATTGTTTTTCTCTTTTATTTGTACACATTGTATTTGTTTTTTGGTGTTTATATGCTATTTTGATTTCAATTTGCTATTTGAAATTTTTGGAATTGGGAGTGAAACGTTGAAAAGTGCGTTAGAAATGCCCTAAACCCTCTCCGCTGGCTGGTACACCTACGTGCCAATAGACTGTAAAGGATCGACGGTTCACGCGAAGAAATTACAGAACAATTACCCACATCTAACTGAAATAATTACTGCTCGTAAAATGGTAGCGTACAGTGCATCGTCGATTTTCCGATCGACATGCAAGTACCCGCAGTAATTTCCTACAGTGCAGTGTAGAATATAGAATTATTATAAAATGCTACCGTTATACACACAGCTATTGAATTTTAATGTAAAAGGTGTGTCGAGAAGGGCGAGTAAAAAATTTGAAAACGAAAAACTCCACAGGCTATATCTGTAATCAGGGGGTTTTCATATCGCTTAGTTAAAAAAAAAAAGAAGATATTTTCGCATAACAGCTGAAATTCCTTAGGCTAATAAATCACGATTATTCGAACGCGAAGCTTTTCCACGAGGGGCAGTATATTTTACTTAGTCCCACAGTCCGGATCATACGGTGACTTTTTACTCACGGATGGGGTATTACATTTTTAAATGGTTTTTATGTTTTGAATAGTAATGGGGTTTGTTCAACCAGTCTAACAGCAGGTCCACCAACCTTCACTTTCATGGTTTGATAACCAGCATGGTTACCAACATTGTGTGTATGTGTATATATACATATATACCGTGCCACCTTTTCTCTGGTCCATGCTGTATAACATCCCTTACAAAGTAGGAATCACTACCACCACCTTTCAACCCCTACCAACGTCACCACCACCACCTCCCAGTGGCAACACTTTCCAACCCTCGAACTACCCCCGAGATTCGTGCTACGATCGTTGTGTCAGACGAGCGGGCGCCGGCCTCATTTGCGAAGCTTTCGCTGGAACTTTGCGGCCAAGAATTATAATTAAGAACCGCCGGCTCTACTTGCAGCTTTCTCCCAACTACCACAGCATTTCCCTACCATCTAACAAGGCCAAAACCAGCGCCAACCGTCCCCTCTATAGCCAGGACGATATTACATTCCACTTGGTGGTGGATCAATCCTCTAATGACCGGAAGTTTAATTTGTGCGATGCTACAAAATAATAATTGAGAAATTAAAAGTAAAATGAATATATAGCTCTGCTCTTTGGCGTCGTTACCGTGAAATATTATGATTGTACATAAATTATTTTTTAAAAACTCACCAATCCACGTTCTTAGTCGCTACGTTAACTAGATGTAATTTTTTAAATTACAATTTCAATACACCGTTGTTTTTTTAAATACCAATCACAATATGTCCGATGTCGATATTTACAATAATTATATACGCTCGAATTAATTTGTTGAAATTATCATTTGGCCAATTCAACCTTGTCAAATAGATTATACATATGTAGATTTGCTGAAGTGCAAAACTTTTCGTATCGCTCGCGTTTCGTGATACTTTTTTTTTTTCAAAGCAAGTCCCCCTCGTATCGCCCTATCGGGGAAAGCCCCCATATGAAACCGTTATCTAAACCAATTCAGCAATATTTTTACATTTACTGCGCCTGCCTACTGTAACGCCGTGGTAGCAGCGCCGTGCCCCTTTCTCTGTACCTTTACCACAGCCCTCATACTTTACCCAACTACCTATCCACTCTTTAGCACTGCTGTACTCAAATCCCTGTATCGATACCTTTTCACCCGCCATTTTAACACTGACAAAACTAACATCCCCACCAATACCATTGAACACTGTGGAATAACCCACTCTACCCTTAATCTGAAACCCGGAACCTAACGAACGTACGAACGCATCGTATAGGAGGTTTACATTAATTGCTTTGTTTTTTCACGTGGACTATTCTATATATATACACATTCGTAGTACAGATTTAACTATGTGCCAATGCGAAAATATGAAACTGTGAAAATGTACATAACAATGCGAACGCTCTGTTATTCATATTTTTCTTTATCTGTATATAGCTGTTATATAGATTCATTATCTATACATATATAGAGAGCCAGGTATCTGCCTACTTACCGTTTTATCTGTTCTCCCTATTTATTGCTATATGTTATAGGCGAACGTCAATTTTGTGTATTACCTGGATGCGAGCAATTAAATTCTCATTTACATAACCACCAATATTTCACGGTTTACGATGGAACGCAAATTGCGGTTGATCGATTTCAAGTTTCCTATAGACAAGAAATTCCGACGTGCCGAGGAGGGTATATCTATGAAACATCAAATAATGTATCCTGAACTGGAAATGAGTTAATGCGTGGCAGTGGTTACTTATAGCAGTATGAAGACCATCAATTACTCTAATAAAGAATTGATTGAGGTAATCGATACGAATGTGCGTTGAATAGCTGATATGATGTCAGATGATTTTTTTATTAACGCCTGTCATAGTATTTGCTACTGGGGATCGGAATCTGTAAATAGATTAGACTGGATTAGAATCAGACACCCAGGCACCACGTGATTCCTAAGATACAGTGATTTATGTTTTTTTTTTTTAATTTTAGATTCGCCTTAAAGCTTCGCCTACGGAATTTAAGGAAAAGATTCTATATTTTCATGGCGAATACGCAAACTGATTAAATTTATTAAATAGGTATTAAGTACAGTGGCATCTACTTTACCAACTGCGGAGTTAGTAGGTTATTCATGTAATATTACAAAATTGTGGAATTATGGAAAAGAATGTGTTATCCAATTGAAATAGAAATAAATAAAAGTTCCTATCTCGACGTAATCGATTACCTATATAATTCATTGAAATGTAAAATATTTCACTATAAATCATATGTGATTTGCCTTGTGCTATTTAAACAGTATCGAGAAATTATTTATTCTGTCTTAGATAGTTTTGACAGTAGTCGAACGTGTCTTCATAAATTTTCAATGAGCTGTTGCACGGCAACGTTGAAATATACGATGTAACGTTAATACACGACAGCCTTGAGAAATGCTTGAACAATTGGTTCTATCGAACTGTATTGATTCTTTAGTAGATTGAGCCATAATAATGGAACTGATTTTCGCGGTTCACGTAACCAGCACGGTTGAGCTGTTGAATCGAGGGTTCGCGCGCAGTTGAACCGCTGAGTGGTTGTGAGTCACCTTAGAATGGGTCAGTGGTTCTTTATTAATTAAAAAAAAGAATTGATTAAAATTTCAAAATTAACAAAACTGATGAGTTATCTATCCTAGGTTAACAGCGTTAAGATTATTTACAAAACAGTATAGGCAGATGAGTCGGTGAAAATAATTTACAATAAGAATTTGAAAATATCAAGAGATAACGTGGAATCATATTATATTTACGATATACAAGAACAGCAATGATCCTATATATTAATTAATTAACTAGTAATCAGAGTATGTGAACTGAATAAAAATAAATTCTATTACTTTTATGACGTTCAACAATGCTTTGTCCCAATAAATCGAACCCTGAGAACCACTGCTATTACGCAACGAGCCCTGCCGCGGCCTACAGAGCCCTCGTATAATTCTACCCTTACAATTATCCCCGGCATTAAAAACACGATGTTAATTTCCCCACGTAGAACTCATGGCAGCCCTTCTCGAATCAATCGATTTGTAATTCCGTGCCTAAGCTTTGCCTAGAGTAGTCCGACCCATAATAATAATATACTCCCGATAAGCAAAAAAGATGCTGAAAGACATACAGGATTTCGTTATATGAAAAAATGTTCAACCCTCAAATTCCAATTGCATCCCCCTTCTCATATAGGAATTAGTGCGTGTTCTTATTTTTCTTATCCCAGTCCATTCGTCCCCACCCTTACCAAAAGTATATTTCAACAGTATCGTACATTTACCCTTATTTTTCCTCCCTACCCCTTACGCAGTCTCACCCCTTTTAAAGCATGCGTGCCCAAGTGCTCCCGGACGCATAATACAGACGTAGCAACGGCGGCGGCTGAGGGCAGAGGGGGCGGCATAATTAGGGGCTTGAAGAAGGGGTGGTACGCCGAAGAGAGAGGAACCAGAAGAGTCTGACAGATGTGGGAGCATTGTTTTATGGGAACCCACCTCATCCCCATAACCATACTCACCCTTTTGCGCCTCTGTCTCTGGCTACACCCCACGCTGTGTGTCGTGCTGTGATTTAAAATGGGGTCCGTGATTTCGTGAATTCGCCAATAATAAGCCGAGCGTATCGTGGAGCACGTCCTGCCGAGTTTTTTGGCGTGTGAATTTTATACGAACCGGCGAGGAAAGCGAACGCGCTCGCATTCACATAGTCGTATTGTAAAAGCCAGACATTACGTGCATTACTGCAAAGCATATGTGAAGACCGGCACTCCCAAAAAGTCTCAGGCAAGTTAAGGGATGCTGCATACACTATATGCATATATAGGTATACATAAATGATATTTAAATCGAATTCTTTCATTGTTCTCGATCTACCGATCGATCCTTCGTTTTAGGGGATGACTCAGTACGCGTGTACTACGTACCACCCCTCTTTAATCTCGTGCCAGTATATCCGAGTAATCACGCTAGAGTCTGCGAACATGTGCAGTCACACCTCTCATTAGGTTTTTGACAGCCCTTCATACTCGGATCAAGCCACCCACTCCAGTGCATCCGCCCGAATCTCACCCCCATCGCACGTACGTACGTACCCACCCCAACCCTTACGTACACGTATAGTTCCACCTAGCCCTCCTTTTTATCCTTTGTCTCGCTGAATGCTCCAACCCTTTCTTCTCCCTTGTGCTACGTAAATCAGTCGAACGTCGAACGCGAAAATTTCACAAGTGTCGAGCAGCAATTAAAATATCCTTCACTGACGTTTACTCGTTATGCTCGTCATGTGTTAGCACATGTGTATCCAAACTGAACGTCTCTTAATCGTCGCCGAGTCAAGTGTCCCGGGGTAGTCAAGTAATTCAAAAATCTTGGTCAAGAGACGTATAGAAAATATAAAAAAAATTTCTCACATTCTATTCCAATAATAACAATATTTCGCACGCAAATATTTATCGTTTAATTATAATCTTAACGAATACATGCGATAAGTATTCTAGGATCACGTGTGTGGTTCTTATATACTGTATATGTATTCAAGGGTTCAAAGGACCTTATATGAAAAAGATGAAAATAAAATTTCTTTTATTTCTACATTATCCCTCGACCCTTAACTTTAGCTTCCCTTTCTCTGGATTATAATTTTACAGTAGTCACCTACCCAGCTATTAATTCTCCGACTGTCAAACAGTAACAACTAATAAGCAGAGTGCTAATTTATGGTGCAAAAAGCACAAAGGACTCTTCTCTCACTTGTTAGTCATCCTTTGGGCGCGACGCACCGCAGGGTTTGGTTAGGTGGGAGGAAGACGTGCATTAAGGTCCCGTCCACACCGCGGTAGGAGCGACAACGAAGGAAGATACCAAGGGAGGCGAAAAGGAAGGATCGACAATGCCAAAGGGAAAGGCAGTAGCAAAAAGGAAAGAGAGAGCAGGGACGACCACAGAGTGGCGCAAGTGCCACGCCGCGAGAGCCGAGTGCGTGGCTTAATTTCCTGCTAAATTACTACTTTAATAGGAAAGATGAACGCTGTTGATGAGGAGGGTTAGCCGGAATATAAATAGGGGGTTTCTCCTTATACCATCTCGACCCTGTACCCTTCCCTCTTTACTTCGCCCCACAAGCCCCGTGATCAAGTTTTACCCTCTGGTTCCGGCATGACTTTCTGTACCGGCTTAAGAATCATGCCTGTTCAATTTCTCGAGTAAAAATGGCAAAACTTGTTTTTCAAAAATATTAAAAAATCTTGTTCCAACATTATTTTTATTTTTTTTCACATCCACCAATAAATCTATATTTACACGTTCCAAGTAATCATAGACTCCAGTTCCTGGGTCTTCCAAGAATGCTAAGGGTTAATAATATATTTGACACGCTATCCCAAAAGTCCTTAGTGCTTTTCGTAAAATCAAAAGCAACGCCCGAGGATCGATACTCGCTATAAGGAATATTCATCTACTTAATTACCAATCGTCTCTCTTGTCTTCCGAATGGAAAGCGAACCGCCACAAAGCGCGTCGTTTAGACGTCTACTTCGCAGAAGTAACAAACATTGTGTTCTTATCTCTTCCCGGCACAATTAATGCCAGCAACCCCTTTGCCCGAGTCATCCCTCGCTACGCAGTATCCCCCTTTTCACCCCTACCACCCCCCCGTCGCCACCACCACGCAGAAGCCCATACCCTTGACAGAAAGCTAGAAACCCCCCTTGCTATACCCAAAGTGAGAATCCCAACCTTCTCTTTCTCCTTATTCTCCTCATTTTCCTCTGTCTTCCTTCTGCATCATCCTCTTCACTCCCACTCTTACCAACCCTGCCGTCACCTCGGCCACCCTACCAACTGTATACGCTACGCCATCCGCTGCCTTTGGTGCTTTCCTTAACGCGGTATTACTTATGTAGATGAGCTTCGCATTTCCTATACATTATTTGCGAGCAAGGGTTGAAGGGTGGCACAACGGGGATAGAAGGGCGAAAGGGTAAAAGGCGCTGAACTTTCGAGATTAGCCTTCGCTTCCGTATAAATTTCGATCCCGGTCTAGCCGAAGCTTCTGCTCGTATGTACCCAGCTTTAGGACTCTGTTATAGCCATAGCCGTCTTCTACGATGAAATAGACTCGTTTCGTTTGATTGCATATACAGTTAACAAATGGTTCAATTATTTTTATTAATACGAGATACGATGGACAATATGCATTGTACGTGCTGGGAGAGTCACTACCAATTCATTGGAGTTTTTTAATAAATAGATTGTCAGTCAAATATTTTTATATCGATTCGAATGATCTGTCTGATTGAATTTTTTTTTTCATATCTATTCTTGAGAACGATAGACGACGTGTATTATTAGACACGTTGTATATTGTCATTTACAATAAAGTTTTATACTTTGTTCGGTGCTGTGGCGAGCTTGCCATTTCTTTCACAGATAATTACGAAAACACGAAATTAGCAGGAAAACGAAATTACATTTATACCAAAACGCAATTACCGAGGACTCGATACCGTGTAAATTGGCGCACTGTGAAATAGGATATTATGTTAATACAGCAAAGCCACCAATTCCATGTTTGTACGTATACACTTACACAAATTCGCTGTATATATAAAGGCTACCGAAAAAAATAAAAATTTCAAAGTCGCGATATTACGCAGACGCGTCCGCATCGCAGCGTGAGACGCGACACTTTTATCGTGCATAACCGAAATGTAAATGTAGTTTGTTGCGTCGCGGCCCGGAGGCGTCGCTATATCAATTTTACGACTGATTTTTAGTATTGATAATCTTTGCACTTAACATTCGAGCCACTTCTCATACCTACAATTTTATTATCTTTTATTACCATTTCTCCTCCGTCTTTCTATACACGTCCACGAACACCTCCTCGGTAAGGGTGGTACCGAAATTCCAGTCCTTGCTTACGACTTATTGACCCACCATATATTTTAGCGTTAACTAAAAACTTTATCTATGTACAATAAATAAATATTTCTTTTATTCTGACGGATAAATATCAATTTTAATACTGTTAATTATATATATACCTAAATTTACCATCGAGTATACATCTGATTATCAAGAATCGCAAAAGAGTACTTTATTACGTATATCAGGCATTTAATAGTCCTACTAGGCTTGACAAAATATTTCATAGTCTTTAGTTTAACGAGTGAGCAAAAGATACAGGGAATAAAATACGATTGATGAGCCTACACTGTATAATACAACTATCTCTTAAAGTTCCCGATGATGGTCACCCAAATAAATCTCTCGTTTTACGGAGGCAACTCAGAGGCAGTATCATAAAATGTACAGTGACCTTAACACGACAGTTCGCTGCAGTCTCCTTTATATTCCATTAAGAATTCACAATAGTCAACTCGTACAGTGACTCCCATATGCGTATATCGAAGTGATAATAGATATTTTTTAATCTCCTCCACTAACATAAATTTGACTATTTTTTGCTGTATTCCAAAAAATATTTCTAAAGTGTGTGAAAGGAACGAATTGCAGACGCGTTCTTATTGCAAAATGCACAAAAGGCCGATTGTAGCTTTATCTGCAGTTTGATTGTAGATTATTGATGTTTCTCACCATGTTCGTTCGTCCACGCAAGCGAGGTCCGTTGCCCGTAAAAAACCCCGAAAAATCGACTGCAAAGGGAAACTCACCCCCTCTTCCCTCCGCAACCCCCCATGCATTTCCTGTCGGCCAGTCCCACCATCCCCAATGCATGTCTCTGCTCTGCACTCTCGTTATACGTAAAAAAAAAAATGTGGGGAGGCCAAAAAAAATCTACGAACTGATCGGCACTACCTCCTGTCCTCCACCATGAAGGTACCGACTGTGTTTACGTACGCGTACGAACGACGCCCCTTGTTTTCACCTATGTAATCTCCATTCACAATCATTTCACATACTTTTGCCATTAGAGTCGATTCACAAGTGAGCAAACAGCGTCGTGCCCGTTCTTTCGATTGTTACAAAAGAGCTTTGGCACACTTTCGCATGGTCGATCTGCCCTGCCCGTATATATCTGTCTATGTATGATTTTTTTCGAATACCAAATTATTCTCAATATTTCGGAGAGTTTTTTATGGACTTTTGGATTTTTTTCAAAATTCTCTGATATCAAATATATAATGAAAATTTTACAGTATAACAACGGACATTGTTGACTCACTAATTTTCTCAAGTATTATGCCGTATGCATATATGAGTGCACTATAGGCATGTCGGTGATCCTAAAATTTTACCTTGAAGGATCGTTAGGTTAACGCGGTGAAATCGGAGGTAGTGGTACTCCCTGTAATATATCGAATGATGAATCCGCGCATCGCAAACCCATAAAAACCCGTCAGCCTGGACAGATACGAGATACGCCCTATTACTGTCCACCAACACCCACCTTCCAACACCGGGCGGCTCGGCAACGGCTAACTAAATTACCAGTTACATTTTTTACTGTCCGATCCCTGCGCGTTTTTTACCGGCGTATCGAGCGCAATGAAATGCTTCCCTTGGAACGCCACGATGGAAACTCACCATGACTGAAGCTAACCACCGCCCCCCGATAGACCTGATGGACATTTCCAAAAAGCGACGTGCAGATAGGTATCTGACACTACAGTATACGGATCATACGTGTAATACTTTCCATTCGTTGTATTTTCAAAATTCGTTGCAATTTTATACGGGATTACTTTTTTTTCCGAAAATTAAGATAGATCTTTCAAGCTTTCGGATTTCTCATTTATTTTCGATATTTACTTTTCTGCGATCGAGATCGATGTTTATCTTCTTTCGAAGTCACGACTGCGACCTAATGCTACGATAATTATCAGCAAAGCATTTAATTGATAGAATTAGCTTGGATCCAAGTATTAATAGTACTACTAGGCCGCGATGGTCTAACCTCCATGTAGTGGGCTCCAATCATTCCATGCTATTGAGGCAACGTATTCTTAACTGATTTTAATCGGCGGAAGATGTAATTATAACCTTATTATTGTGACTACTCGATGTCCTCGTTAAATTTCGTTTTTGACGTTACTCCGCTCTATGACTATTGTATGAAAATTGTACGTCAAGAATTACGTAAAACTATCAATCGTATAATAATCCCTGACATACCGAATTAGTATTGATATGCATACCGTGTATTGACAAACCACAATAACAGCCGTAAATATTAAGAGCGAAAATAAATATAAAATTCGCAAAAATATCGCAGAAATGGAGTGGAGGTTGGTTCTAAAGATAAAAAAAAATAAAAGCCACACATTACATAAATATACATAGTAGCAAAGGTTTATCGTGGTTAACGTGCAAAACGAAAAATATTATCCTGGCAATAATACGGAGAGGGGTGGGGGTGTAGTAGGGGGCACACGGGCAAGATGGCTGACTCGTAAACTCGAAATTTTATCGAAAGTCCGAAAAGCTCCGGAAGAAATATTTATTAACAGTATATCCAGTGGCGGTCCATCGGCACCGTGATTCGTGAAAATTTTATCTTGTCCAGAGATTTTTATTAGGCGCTCGCAAAATCAGCAATAACGAATATTTTAGCTATTTGAGAATCGCCCGAACGTTGCGGTGGACAACCGGTAAAATAAAATGTTGCGTGTTTATGCGGTGGCGTCGGGGCAGCTTCGGCCATTCGGCCCACTCGTATTCACGAGTGAGACGCTGTAAATTTTACAGGTCATGGACGACGTACATTTTTCGTTCTATAAAATATCGAAAAAGGTGAGTAACCTTTCGATACTCTTTACCCCTTTGTATTTGTATTTGTATATTTTCCTTGATCCATTGTATTTAGATTTTAAAAAATCACTCTAAACCCATTACATCTCTCGTTATTTCCGCTATTACCGACATTCTTGTATGTATTCACATGTGCTTCTAAGTCTGACTGTCGCGTTCATGGATGTAATCGTTACACTAGACATTTAACGAGTCGCGAACATGACGACGTCGATCGCCCCAGGCACCCTTCTCTTTAGACCACGTCACGTCATTTCCCACGTGGAATATTTTGCGCGCTACACATGAACAGAACATAACGAGTGAACAGAATTGTAATACCGGCAGATGATTAATACGTAGTCATCAATAAAAATACCTCAATCCAATCAATTATCATATAGCGTCTTGATTGGCAAATTTTTCTACATTATTATCATATGCTTAAAATAATTTATTTCAATTATCATTCCAAGGAACAAAACACACATTGACTGTACACAATTTATACCATACCACACGATTAGAACTGACTGTCATAGGATTCAAATAAAACTTCTTATCTTTCTAAGTTTCTCATCCACGTACCGCCTGTATGGAGCACTGTTGCAATTTTGATGATTTTATGTTAAGTAAGACTGTACCGCACTTCAATTTAATTACGCGATGAATCCAAAACTGACCTATATTTATAATAATAAAAAATCATACTCAAATTTGAATCTATATCGTAGACCGAATTTGTCACTCTTATCAAAAGTCAATTATACGATAGCACTAGACCTACCTCTACAGGATCTTACATCCCTCCCGTGTCAAACGATCGATCAGTGTATATTCCGTATTCAATATTTTTACCCACCCTGATTATACCGACCGTTAAACAAACGTTGAGACGTCCAATGAAGATAAACCTCACACATGTAATCAGCTACGCAACATAACAACCGTACGGAGTTATCAAATTGATCAAGTCAAAATAATCTCAGCGAGCTTGCGGCACCGGTTATGTCCCATAAACGCAGTGTATGAGCAATACTGCAAGCTACCAAACCCATATGCATACATACACATAGACCCATATATAAACCATCATCCATGGTACCACCATAGAATCACAAGCACAACATAACATAACCCAATGTCACGCGCAGGACTTTACAACTCCTACCATCTCGTTGCCCACCGTACCCCTCGGCACATATTCCCCATATACTTCACACACTAACAAAACCCGCGCATCCTGGCGTTACGCGACGCAATACGCACAAGCAGATGCAAGGTGCATTTAATCTAGAAAATGCAACACTACATACGCGCCAATGAACTCCCCCATGAAATTCCCTTCGATTCTTGCCGACTAGTTTATATCTCCAGGCTACAGAGCCCCCTGCCTTCGTTGAACGTCCTATGCATATCCCATAGCCAATGCTTCCCGTAGACTAACCAGGACAAGTCATCCTCTATCATTTTTAGTAACTATTACCTACGCGAATCCACCTGCCCGTCGTTCCATAAGTCTTCCAACCTTAAGCACTGTAACCTACATACGTACTTTTAATACGCGTAGAAATATAATAAAATTACATATATACAGGATTCTCAAAAGCGATAGCCAAATGGACATCGCGTGTATAACAATGTTCCCAAACCTTCCGTTCTCTGCTCTCGGTATGACGCTGGGATCTCGCCCGGTAATGCTGAAGAGGTACTGAACATTTGCAGGCTGCTAGCAGGTATTACTATAATGCAACTCAGGACATAAACGCGTTTACGACGCGCTGCGTTGTCATTACGCGGCCTCCGCACCGTTCGCCACTGGCTTTAACTTTATCGGCACTCCATCCCTTTGGCCTCCACGTAACACGCCCCTTTCCACCGCCTATCCATTCCATGCACCCATCCCTCCGCATAACTTATCTCATACCCCCTCCCCACCGTCGGATATAGGTATCCCACGAAGACGCACACGTTATACGTTTATCTTATTCTTATCTATGATCTCGAGGAAGATTCGTTATCACGTACATACGTAAATCCCTCATCGTGGACAAGCACACCGATAATTGAAAAAAAAATCAAAAGTCATAAAAATGTCTAACCCTTGCACCTTTATATTTCCTCTTCTTACGTAAACACTGCTGCTCGTTTCTTTTTTAGTAATCATTGTTATCGATAATGCTTTTCGATTGAAATCAATATCCAATAATTCTGATACGCTCCGCGGCACTGTAAATCACCGGTGTATGTATTAACGTCAATTGTGAATATACAAGTAAATATCCTTGGACTATTTACATAGTTATGACGTATAAGAACGAAGTCGTGTCGCGTTAGTACCCAGACGGTTATTAGTACTCCGATGGTACTATAGGGTGTTTCGCGTGTACCCGATCGAATTCGTGCGGGTTACGTGAAAATACAGGAGACAATATTAGTATTTAATAAATACCGTAGAACGGTTCTATATAGAATGACGGCCATACGCGCATACAGAGAGAAGAGAAATTCTCTCCCCCGCTCACGCATCGCAGGGTGTTGCGGCAAGGAAGGGTTTAACGATTCGCGTAGCTGCGTCGATTTACGACCCCCTAAAACACATCGAATGCGCTTTATACGTATGTAAATTAGGTCAGGCTCTCTTGCTCCAACTTTAAGCGTAATATATATATATATACACGTCGGTATACGAAGGTACCCACTGACGTTTGCCTACGTGCGATACGCCGCCGCGCGGGTAAAACTGAACTCAAAGCGAAATTACGACATTTAGTCTATATAGACAGTGAGGTGTAGTGCAGCAACGCATAAAGCCAAGTATAGGTTATGCAGCGCCATTCGCGAACGTGAGGTGCATTGCCTGATAGGCCTCTGCAGGTTAACCACCTTGGCAGATGTTCTCAAAACATGGATATAAATATCATTGAGTGTATATTTATTTTACCATTGGTATTATTGTTATCACCGTCAATTCGTACAATTTTATTATATTGCTATTTTATCAATGCGATTGTTTGTACAGTACGGCTATTTGCTCGTGAGATAATTTCTGGGCAAAAGCTGATTATACTCCTAACGGGGTGCGTGAGTTTTAGGCAGTGTGTCAAAAGGCGTGAGAAATGATAAGTTCATAAGTTGACGTTGATTTGGGTGAATGGTATTGTACGTATAATTGCGTTAATGGCAAAATTTATATAGACGAATTTTGTATATATATATATGACATATATACTACCGTATATATGTATATGTATAGCGAATGAATAATTTCCGTGGCAAGTAAGATATCCCGGGTTTAAAGTAAGTACTTTCCTTGGAACTGCTTCGTGGTAACTTCATAGAAGGTGCCTACCTACCTATCGTTCCTTTACTTCGCATTCAGATTATTCCCTATAAAAGAGAATATCTCAATTCTGGCCTCGTAGCACGAAACTTGGTAGCGTCTACGGGGTAGAGTCTCTCAGGTACAAGTGGTGTATTTGAATCCCTTTTTGCTAAAACATAAAAGCCATTTTTGGATTATGGTTATGTTCTGGTTATTAAATGGTGTCACTATATAGGGGGTGATTAAATGTTATTGCCTATACCCGAGATAAATTACAAAACGATGCTCAACGAGCATGTCTCACTGCTTAGCTACGATGATCGAGGAAGCTGGGTTCTTGTCGGGATTCACTGATAAGGTTATGAAAGAGAAGAAATGACACTCAAGAAATAGTTAACTATAGATAGATATGTATATGCATACAGATGACGTCTGTAACGATGTCGCTAAAATCGTTGGAAACTTTATGATCACCCTGTACAACTCGAATGGGATAGCGCTCACGGTCTAAGGCTTGAGCGCCGCTGCCTACGCAGGTTGCAGTTTGAACTATAAAACGACGTAAATTATAGCCGCGGATTGCAATATCATGAGGCTATATACGCACGTTTAATGATCGGAGCTACCGGGCGGATGTGCGGCTAAGTATTGACCGAAAACTGATGCGAAACTGGAATAGAAACGTGGGTGTAATTTTCGTATTTGAGAAATAACCAGTTACTTCGAGGTGTAAAAAAGTATATTGGGGTTGTACCAAGTACTCGAGGGTACAATTGGAATTTTATTGAATGTTAGAGAAACGGGAGAAGAATTAACTTGTTGAAACTCGTGATAATCATGTGAAACAGATAGACGTGATTTGGTAATTATTGACACCCGTTAGAAAAATTGGGAACGTGCATATATGCGCTGTCGTAATTTAACGAAAGAACGTGTAAAGCAGTCCGTCCTTCGTGCCGCAACGCATGTAACTTCTGTCGCCGATGTTTGGCCAATGTGCACAGCGCCGTTCCCTGATTTTCCGGTACTTCGTCATCCGCGCCACACATGCCACGAGCGATCGTATTGGCAATACGCAATGCACTGTATGCCTATCTCCAGGGAGATACATATTGAATGCTTCATGAAAACAGGAAAGTTTGACGCGAAATTTTAGAGAAAATATTGAGTTCGATTTGTGGTATTCTTTCTTCGAGGATCTTTACAATGGATATTCTTTGGCGAGAAATGGCGTGTGCGAACGGATCCTTAAATTTTGAGGAACACGCGATGACGTAGAATAGCAACATAGTAGCATTTCAATAATTAATAAAAAAAGAACTAAACTGGACCCACTGGATGAGGTTGTTTCTTGGTCAGAGGAGTAACAATAACGAGAGAGATACCTTGTGAGAGATGAAGCTTACGGATCCTGAGGTATAAGGAGTGCGAGAGGGATAGATGGCCGAACGAGACTGGGAAATATATGGAAGATGCTGCGGCTACTCACGAAAAGACGAAAGAGAGTGCCGGGTTTATACTTCTGGGAAGATGCTCGTAAAGAGTCGCTTGGGCTTCCACTGGACTCTGTTATTATCCACATAGCAGCAACTTAAAGCGGGCAGAGCCCAGAAGCGACGTCGAGCTCAGGATATAATCTCCCGTGCCGTTTCGTCTTTGTACGGGTCGATCCGTCATAAATCTAAAAGTATTTCGCGTGGACAAGCGTCCCCACGACTTTGGCAACTTTTTCTCCTGGAAAAACGAAAAATCTTTATGGATCCCACAAACGTCTAAATTATCATTGACGAAGAGTCGCTGAATTTTGATTCCGGTGCACGTAAGGGTTTGACGTAATAATTTTATAAATTTGCCATTTTTAATAAACCGGTTGTTGGGGTAATAATTACCCTTATTAAATATTAATAGGGATTTACTCGGTGACCCAGTACCCTTGCAGTACGTTTGACCATGTATGATACTTCTGTTAGTATAGTGACGATCACGAATAAGGGATGAAACGTGGAAGTTGAGGAAACACTTTGTAGTTTTAATCGATCCGGTGGTAAGGGCGGAAAGACTGAGGGCAACCCCTTTCTCATTCCTTGTGTTCACTCGGGATGAGAAGAGCAGAAAGAGGAGATGCTAGAGGAATTGGTGGGTTTACCAAGTGTGGGAGTCATAGTTGCCCAGACTGGATGAGGAAGGGTGGGGGGTGGAGACCCATATCCTAACGACTCTTACAACTTCAACCACCAGCTGGTTTGTGTTGCACCTACCCCCTTTTGTCCCACGTAGGTTGCAATATATATAGGTGTACCCTAGGTACCCGTATACAGATATACAAATCCCTAAGTCGAAAGGTGCATGCGGCATTGCACGTGGATGTTTTGCAAAATTATTCTTGTATCAAAATTAATTAATTACTTTTGCATGTGGATCTTCGGAGGATTTATTACTCGCAATTTTTTTCCCGACATTTATCTGCACATTTTTCTTTTCATGTATGGGTACGTATTGTGATGATTGCCGAGAATGATGCGTATATTTTGGTAAGGGTATGATAAAGGATGGTGTAAAAAAAAGTACATTGAATACGAGAAACTCCGTAATCATGGCTGTGAGAAGTTCGCGATCGATAGGAAGCCCAGCTAATTGTAGTGGGGCCTGCCTAAATAAGTACATTAATTTACTGTCAGCTAGCGTGACGACCGCCGCAGAAGGCAAGGGTGTCAGCGCGAGGGTGTTTTACAAATCAGACCGATGCTTAAACCAAGTTGGCTATCGCCACCGGCCACAGGGATACGAACGAACGCGAGTCTAAGGGTTGAGTTATAGAAGTGAGCGGAATGGGGCGATGTCGGGGAAGTTCAGGGGGAGCATTAAAACACTGAGGGTGCGGACAGTCCCAGTGGCGTAGGGTATAAGGGGTCCGGTTCAAGAACCGAAAACATCTTGGATGGCAATAAAAAATTAACATTTTTCATACGGACGAACATATTTTATATTTCAAGTTTTTTTACCGCAATATTCTCTAACCGTACAAATTTTATCTGGGGGTCGTTATTACGTCGAACATAATAAACTAGGAAACGAAATTGAACACGAATAATCTATGAAATTTCAATAAAATTTTTAATCACGCAAAAATACTTACCCCTTCGAGTTTGACCCTTTCTTAAAAATCCTATCCTAAATATAGCCTGAGAAATGAAGGAAATAGAAAAAAACGAAATGTCTACGCCGAAAAGTTTCTTTCGGAAAATATTATTGGATAGCGGGGGTGTCTCGACGTTTGGAATATTTATCGAAGATAGTACTAAAGCCATCGGAGGGAGGCGTATTTTTTGGAGGAATTTTCCCGTTGGATGTGCAACCCCCGACACTCATACGTATACATTCGCACCCATACACACACCACTCCCCGTAGCTGATTTGCATCAGGAATACGAGTTCGTTCGTGAGGGTGGCTATATTACAGAGGTCCCCCTCTTCCCACCCCCAATCCGCGGAGGCAGCTCGGACACTCATAACAATCATAATAGCGGGATCTCGCGACTAACTCGCGGCCAACCTCCGCGCATTGGCACCGCCTCCGAGTCCGCCCTCGGAATCCCCACTAGGGCGCCACGATTATCGCTGGAGGTGGTGAACAACCTTCCCGCCGCGCAACTTCAGCCACAACGCAGCCTGACTGCGAACCGTCAAGGTACGGACAGAGTGTTCGCGTCCCTTCTGCAACCCTTTGCGACAACGTGACGCCCACGCTGTCCGATCACGAGTCATTTGGATCCCGGATCATCCTGACGGCATCCTGCGATACGTGATTCCAGCACAGGGAAAGGAGTACGGATAAGAATTGAAGAAACGAAGTAATTGGGAACGTCGGCTCTCCTCGAGGAAGACACGTTCCTCTCGTGCGACCTCAGAACCTAGGAACGTGACTGACAACAGGAGTTATCGCGCCGAAAGACAATTACACGTTATTGGATCGATCATCGAATCTACACCGGGTAATGGATTCGTCTTTGAAATCAATCGGGCTGTGACTCTTAACGTCGTACTGTTTATACAACAAGGTGTCATTCTGTAAACAGAAGTGTCGAGACCAGTGTGATCTTGTGAAGTGATCGTGAAAAGAGATCGATGATCGTAGAAGCCTATGAAAAACTCTGTCAAAGACTGAGACAGTCTGACAAACAAAAGGTAATCCCTTACCAAGCATTGTGATAAAGAACGGTGATAATAATAAACGGATACTTAACTCCCCCTCCCAGTGGAAAGACTATCGTATCTGTAATGTGTACAAGTTTACAGAAAAATTCGATCCGTATAATCGGGTCGTGATAATACGTGAAAACGTGTTTCTAACGTAGAACGTTAACCAACGGATAAAAAGGAGTACTGACTGTACTGTTGGAACTGAAGAGACTGTGAGTGAATATATATATATTAATATTGATGCAGGTGTGCAAGACAGGTGGGACATTAGTTAATCGGCCGTAAAATAGAGCAATAAAACTCTGCGTTTGAAATTGATTAGTGTTAACATCGCGCAAGGGTTATCGGTTCTATGAATAAAGGAGACTCGAAGTTATCTTTCGGTAAAACCATAGTGTAAAACGAAGGGAAGAAACGTCCGACTCTAATTTACTCCTAATTATTACTCGGGCGTATGTATACGTACGTAATTACGGAGCACACGTGACCGCGAACACGTCAGTGTCATTCAGTTGAAATTACACAGTCAAACAAGAGTCTCTCGCATATTCTCGCGCTCTCTCATTATTTACCCACCCACTCAGCATAGCCTCCTATCTCGATCTCATTGTAGCCTCTACTTAAAATTTAGCGTCTCGCTCTGTCGTTATTGACATCCATTATTTTTTGTCACTCCGTCTCTCTCGCTCCTACAAAACAATCTCCTCTCTTTCGTACCCGTGAAACAACTTCTTGTCCCTGTGGATATTTTGTTTTTGTATAACCTCCACCGTCTGGCTGATTGTGCCTACTCCTGGCGCGGCGCGCGTTCGGGACTCCCGCCGACAAATAGAATAATTAAAACCGCATTAACCATGGCCGTTATCGCGCGGACAACGAAACAGCGCGAAACGTGAAGGAAATCGTTGGGACAATTGTCCCAATAAACTTGACCGCTACGACAACAATAATCGTGCGTAAGACATCCGTGAACGTTGCAGCGTGCCAATTACGTATGCGTATACGGATGTAATTGGTGGTCGATTTTTTTTATCATTCGTAATTAAAACATTTGCCTCTTAATCGTCCCCAATTACGCGTCATTATACGAGATAATTAAGTAAGCTGATGTAAGCTTGGATCGACTCACTTACCGACTACGATACGTCTATTACGTACGGGTTAGATCTTCGTATGTTTGGTGAATCGTGAAGTCTGTCACGTTATTCGTATACGCTGTTAATGACTATGTCGAGTGATAGAGGTATAACGATAGAAAGGCGCAGTTTCGTTAGGTGAAGGGAGAGAAAAAGAAGGAGAGATCGCGCAAGAGACGTTAATAAATAATTAAATAATTGTCGCTGACAATTAATCGAAAATTCGATATTGCTCGAGCGATCGACAGGAACGAATTACGCGGGAATCCCACGCGCTGGAGACGTCTCTGTGGTGCCTCGTGACATTTTGAAAAAAAAAAAGAAATAACTTAAAGGTAGGGAAGAACAAAAGAAGCGAAGAAACTGAAATCACGTCGATCCAGCTTAATTACGACGAGGGAGATAAATAATAGCTATTCGCTGAACCCACATCAGAACGACGTCCCACATACATCAGTCGCTGGTCGCCTCAGGTGAGTGTCAGCCATGATTACCTTCTGCTTATTATAAGTGAGCTAATCTCGGTAATTAGGTGGGTCGTCTAAATGTGCTTAAGCGTGCGGCTCGAACTTATTTCTTCTTCGGGCGGCCGTAGACTCGCCTCGAGGTTACTCGAATGGACTCTGTAACACAAAGTACTTTGTGAAAGGCGGGATAAATTACGTTTACGACAAAGGAGGACACGTAGACGCAAGAAGATGTGTGAATGACGTAGAGTAGAAATATTGGGGTAATTAAAAAAAAAAAAGTTAATTGTTTGAAGAGTGGCAAGTATATATGTACATAGTACGGTATAGTACAGTACTTATGGAATCATAAAGAACAGCTTTGTGTATGTAGGATATTTTGAGGATTTATTAAAATTTTTTTTTCTACACGAATTTGGATTGTTTTCATAGCAGAGTTGACTAATTTTTAGTTTTTGTCTAGTCGACTCGGCAAATACTGCTGATGAAAAGTCGCATGAATGATTATTGCACAGGTTGGCACGATTAAGTTAATCTCAGTAATTAAGAAAGTTACTTAGATGTGGCCGGGCGAGAATAGTTGAGCGAGCAACAGAGTGCGCTAGACTCATACCAAAGCCGGTGATAATTTCCTCGAGCTACTTAGCTGCGTTCTAATAATTACCACGATAATTATGCGCGCCCGCGTATATGCCCGTATTTAATGCGACCTGGAAATGCTAATTAAAGGATTCGAGACGGTGAAATACAGTATCTGTAAGAAATGCGCCATTTGATCGGCAGCTGTTCTTACAATTGCACAATAATTGATTATGACTGTAAGTAATGATCATTGAAAAGTCTAACTCTATGATAACACATTAAATTATAGTGACGGCATTATCAGAATTAATTTTTTTTATTTCCTCTTTTTTTTTTCCAATGAATTTTATTCGCGTCTTACGTAATTCCATTTTATGCGAATAAATCATACGAGTATGTAGATCGTATCGCGATTAAATTACTGTTAATTTAACTGTTTATATTAATAAAGTATCTGTACTAAATTCTGCATGATGTATGGAGTACGTACCATGTGACTATAATTCGGGGTGTAAACAAGAGCACGTGTTGGCAGCGCGACTCCGTGTGCTGGCTAAGTGGGAGGGGATGCTGGGTATAGGGGTTGTAGGTGTAGGTGGAAAATCAGTGCCAGCCAGGAGGGTTAGGAAGTTCTTTGCTTGTCGCCCTGAGAGCGTCGAGTCGTTCGGTGTTCGTAGAAAGAGGGTTGGCAGGAGGGTTGGAGAAGCCAGAAACGGATGCCAGAGGAATGGAGAGTAGGGTGAGTCAACCCCAGAAGAGTGAGAATAACTACGTGGCATGTGGAAGAGAATGAGAGAGAGAGAGAGGGGGGGGGAGAGGGGGGGGAGAGAGAGAGAAGTGTAGAAAGGTAGAGCAGGATACAGGAATGCCGGAGGCGGAAAACTCCAAAGGAAGTACTCGACACGCCGGGACTCCACGACGATATTGTTGGGGTAGGAACCCTCGAAAAGGGGTTACAAAAGAAAGCACCGGAGTTACCCGAACAAGCTTTTCACTAAGAGATCAATCTACAAGTAGAGTATACATCGAGAATACTTAATGATTTCCTGTTAGAACGATAAAAGTATATATGTATATACTTTTTTATTATTTACGTTATTTTGACAGATACAAAGTAGATGAAAATTATTATCCATACCTACAGAATGAATATTCGATGCATTCGATAATTCAGTGGAAATTGGCTTTGTTGTACTCTTTCCTTTTTTTTATCCTTCCTTTCGCTGTAGGGAAAATGGTAAACAGCGTCCAAACGATAAAAAGTAAAACTACCTACTGCCGACGCGCTGCCAGCCGCTTTATCAATATCTTTCGCAAAGTAAATTCACGAGACGGGAAATTTAACGTGAATTCGCGCACCTCTATCAAAGTCAGAGAGCCACGTGTAAGCAAACTAAGAGAGTTGAGAGTAAATGAGTATTAGAGCTGGCTCAAAGCTCGGGCCGAAGGTAGAAAAGGATGACCTCACACGGTATTTTATATAAGGATAATTCCATCCTACGGAAACGAACCATTCGACTTCAACCCCCGAATGGCTAAAGTCGCTGTTGCGAAGGTCAAGGAAACGAATCGATGTTTTAACCCTCCTCAAATCCTTTGTAGCTTTCTCCTTTACTTTCTCTCCTTCTCTCACTCCCTCTACCACTCACTCGCTGTCTTCTCTCTTCCGACCCTCATTCACCCTCCTTTCCACCCCTCCTCATTTCCCCGTGTCATCCGCGCAAGCTCGTCAACCCTCTTTCGTTTCTCCATTCAGTTCCCTTTTACCCCGATTCAACCCCTACCACCGATTCGACGCTTGATAACATTTCCCTCGACAACTTACCCCTTTCGCACGCTGCCGTTTTCCGCTATAGCTTACCACGACTCACCGTCTCTCTCCCACTCGTTATACCTACCCTTTTTCCTGGCACAATAAATTTCGCGCAATCCTTTCGTCGCGATTAAACCGATTGAATAAATATCCCTGGATCGAATCCCCACTCGCTATAAAGTCTTTTCCTTTTTCACGAAAATTAGGTAAACTCACCGTTTTACTGTCCAAACTATCCGCATCAACTACACTGTGGCAGGACTGACTTTTGTACATTAACCGAATGAGATTCTTGAGTCAGCATCGCTTTTTTCCTATTTTATCGGTTTTACTTTTTTCCTCTTTTAAAATTCCTTCCAGTCAGATACATAAGTGACTCTCGACATCAGTCAGACTCAACGTCGCACGTGAACGTCTCTAACGAATTCATCCCTCGACTTGCCGTCCTCTTGTCTCGCTTGGTTAGGTAACTACGCACGTGAACTTCGTGACACCTCGAAAGGAGCAAGGGAGTGCACGATGCGTGCGGGATCATTAATTCTAATAATTTATAAATAAAAAAAGCACGCGTCTGGCACGCACGTGCGTGCCTACCGATGGGGGATTCAGGAAGGGTTATACGCATCGGGGTACCGTAATACCAACTCGAGTGTTTTTGTACGCTCGATGCATCTAATGGACCTAATTTGCGTTTTAAAGGAGCTCGCATATACTATGAGATTATCAAGGATCTTTTTTATTTCCCCCTTACCCATTCGTATAAGGGCTAATCCTGATTTTTTTTTAATTCCTATTAAGCCCCGTTCCATCAGCATGACGTACAGTCGTTACGATGTAGGTTTATCACAGAGCATACACTGGCTAATAATTCTTGACTTTTCGATTTCCAAGAATTAAACGTTCTGCCTGTTATTTACTGCGATCTGGTTTATTGCTTCTTTCTACGGACGTCATATACCCTGCTGATCTCACGTCAAAGTTACTTCGGGTCTTCGACTCTCCTGGGATGTACGTGCGCGAATGTATAGACGCGTTTATCGATAATTTTCAAGACTAAGGTTTATCGTATCTAGTTTTTAAAAAAACGTTACCTCCCGTCATATGATTCATTTCTTATTTTGGACAGATGGCGTGATTTCGATGTCTCAGCGTGAGCGCCCGTGGCCGTTTAGTCGGTACAGTACGTAAATACATCCTCAGCAGGGGGTGCCATTATAATGGTGCATGTGCGGTTAAGTTCTATTTGTGGTAATTCGGGGTTTAATGCACTCGCCCATACTTTACTCTTTCACGAACTTTCTTCATTTAGTCAGAGCAGAGCCGAGTGCATGGCGGGTTTCACGCTTCGCGTCCAATCTAATTGCAGTTAGCGGAGGAGCTTCGAAGAAATTGAAATATTTTTTCTTACAGCCACGAGGCGGGATTAGGTCGAAGGGAGATATCTCTTTATCTTTCACGAGATCCTAAGGAAAAATATTCGGGAACATACTGTTAGAACCCATAAGTAACGTATATGGGATATATAGTCAGTGTCTGTTACGCGTGCATCCATTAAAATTGTAAAATAAAATTATCAGCGAGAAAAGAAGTTTTGCATCGCAGTTGGCATCCCTGGGGAGACTATTTGCCATTTAATGAAGATTTTCTGAACCTTGATTTACTAACAGTCCCCCCCGCTATACATACGTTCACCAATTATAAATGCACCCACGTTCTCGTATACACTAGTGTCAACTGATTCTGCTTCTCCTTTTTTCCCCGTATTCTCTCTCTCTCTCTCTCTCTCTTTCTCTCTACCTTTCACGTATATACACACTCGTTATAATAGAAACGGCGCTACAGCAACCAGCTCTCGACTTAATCCTTACGTTTCGTGACTTGGAACAAAGCCCCGTGGATTTCTGACAGAATGGTATCGCATGAAACGGCCATTACCTGTACTATACTTAGGCCCTCGCCCATGATGCACCACGTGTACCCGGTGGCCTGCAGAGACAAATTTTCTATACGTCTTTCCAAGCTTATTCCTTTTCTTCTCTCTTTTTCTTCCTTTTTTACTTTTCTTCCTTCCACTTGGTACCCTGTCCCTTCTCCTTGGCCCTCCCCACCACTGTCCGTCTTACTCTCCCTCTCCCTCGCTCTTGCTCCCTTCTCCGATTCTCTATAACGTACGTATAATGCCTACGACAAAGCAGCGATTATGCTGCGTTTAAACCGCTCGATTGATTACGTGTCCTGAAAGAACCGCTCCCGTAGTACAATGTCGCGGTGGGCGGTTAGCCAACTGGTCCCGCTGGGATCGTTTATTGGCAGTGTTTCGAGTAGCAGGGAAGTCCCGGATCTGGAGTATAGCACTCCTGTGCCATGGACCTTTCGTGAAGAGAGAAACGAATGAAAAAGAAAAACTTGAGTAATTGTTCCCTTAAAAAAAAATTTGCGGTTATTTCACGAGCATCGGAATGCGAGCTGAAGTTTCATAATTGACCTTTGACGTTACCGTGGTATATACTTCTAATGATATTCGATGTAAATTCATGCATTTGATGCGTACAAGGTACGCACCTGAAATAACGATAGATACGAAGACTAAAAAGATTGTATGACTACACTGCTGACGGTTTATTAGACCGAAAGTATTTCGAGTCGTGTTTGACATATAACGTGTACCCGAATTGGTACTGTATATGGTATAAGTTACTGTGACGTGAGAGCACGAATGTATATAGATATATTGGTAAGGGCATTAAAATCAGACGTCTATATTAACTATGGCGTGTAAGAAACGACGTGCGTTTTGCGCTGAGCGCCATACGGCTGCGATTATGCTCGCGCACGGTTATTTATAGGGCTTTCCCGGCGGTTCGGCGGTGGCCGCGAAGTGGCCGGCCTAAAATTGTTTAAAGCGCCACTCGCGCGATTGGCTTCGTAAATTGCAGCTACCTAGAACGAGCCCGAGGGCACACGGGGTGCTGCGAATGCCGCTGGAGCAGAGACGGGGACTGTCTGTGTTTCTTTCTTGCAGAATGTCAGGGAGGACCCCGTGCATCTAGGGCCCTGGGGCAGATGGGAAAGAAAAAAAAGATGTTACGGCCGAGAAACGGGCTGGCCGGAGGCGTCGCTTCTAAACTATACCTTATCCATATACCAGCTTCTATGTACTGTAATAAGCTGCGATCTGAGAACGGTGCTGTTCTATGTAACATGCATGTGTGAGTGCCGCACCCGGCCTCCTCCCCTCACTCTTTCCACCTATTTACCATCCCTTTACCTTCTGCCACGGCCCTCTCGCCATCCCTATATATATCGTTATATTATCCATATAACAGCCCATGGCAGCCCATAGCGCTTGCAATTACAAGCTGGTCAACATATAATTATCCCCAATGACCATAAATTACCGGATTTTTATGCGCAACATTCTTAATTACCCTTTGAATTAACATCAATCAACCCCCTTAATTACATGCTGCCTTCTCGCGAGGGTGAACCACGTTGCGGGGCGAGGGTGGGGGTAGAGCCTGATTCTTGGATATAACCCAACCACGATAATGTGAAATGGAGATGCGCGACTGGGGTAATATCAGGAGTGGTGAGGAGTAATTAAAAAAAATTGTTTAATTATCTTCCCGGCCAATGGCCGACCGTCCGATGAATTTTTATTTCACGCTTTACGTGCTTCTACTGGAAAACTTGGCTGATGGGATTTGCCTGAATCTTTCTTTAATTTAATCGAAATACGCCACGGGATTATTCCTACTGGATTCATGGGAGAGTTTGTCCAACGCCGTTCAGTACTGACAGCTCGTTTACGAACGCCTCAATGGCCGCGGACAAGCCGCAAGTGGTTCTTGCATTAATTGCACCGTGCAATTGCAAGCTGCCCGCTTAGTCCACATCTATTCAATGTGTTCAATGATCAATTAGATTGTCGAGTCATGACTCTGTAGTAATCTATGCGAATCGGTCACCCGTTAGAGTTAAAATATTTCGACGGTATAGCAATTGGCATTCAACCGAGTAAGATCGTACAGATCGAAAAATTTCCAGAGTGAAATTCATTTTTTCCAAAAATCATATAATCCGAAATCGTGTGAAAGACTTTTTATATCTATCAAAACGGTAGATATATTTTTCACGCTATATATTGCGTCCCATCGATTTAGGGATATTGGGAATTATTGCGTGGAAAAAAATAATATAAAATCCAGACGTCTAAGGATGCCTTTGTCGTAATGTCAAATTTATGGATAACAATCGGCCAATTTTCTTGCGCAACCAACAATTATCCAAAAGGAACTCGATATAATCGCTAGGAATAAGCGAGCCGCGTTCTCGCCGGACACCCGATGCTTATAGCAGCGTCTAGTAATTTGGGGAGAGGGGCCACAGCCAGTGGCTTCTAGACGCGCAATTAAGACCACGGCTATTGCTAACGTAAATTAATGACTTGTAATGACGTTGGCGATGGCAGTTCGAGAGGACACGGCACAGGCTGCTCAAAAGTGGTACGATGGCGATGCGTCTACATAAAACTAGAAATGACTCCAGCGCGAAAAAAGCAAGACGATCCTTTCTTCGGTGTCGAAAGAAGTTTCTAAATTTAAAAATAACCCACCGACTCTTCTTACCCGTCGAAATAAGGCGAGAATATATACCGGGCGGAATGTTAATTTCGTCAGTGGATAAATCATCGCGGCTAGAGAGACTTTAGAATTTGCTTCCAACATACGGATATACGCATGTAACGTTCATTCGTGTAAACCTGGCTATGCCGAAGCTACACGGTCTGTGAGTCATCATAGCTAGAAGAAGTGTTATTTCTTTTCCTTCTTTTTTTTCATAACAAAAAAGTTAAGATATCACTAACCGATTATTAAATATCCGGCTGGACGTGGTGTGCTTTGCCAATTGCTATTATGATTTGGAAGACATCCGTAAATAATCGTAGCCCTGCCATCGTCTGACACATACGTATTACCTGTTTTCGAAATGCTTCTATTTTCGAGAAATCGCAGATTCTTGCTTCAACCATGAGACCGCCTATTAATTTTGATGGTGAGATTTTTTTTTAAATAAAATCGAAATTACAGCAATCCATATCATTTTTTGGCTTATGCTCTGCAGACGGCTTAGGTATATGTATATTGCTGTATGTGGTTTATACGTCTCCCCAGACAAGTATTGTATAAAATTCAGCAACACTTTTCAAAATTTGTGATACTTTGGAATTACTCAGTAGCCCTATATATGTCTATGAGTAAAATTTTTAATTCCAGTGGCAAGCGGAGTTTCTTTTAATGATCTATCCAGCCGTTCGTCATATTGAGAGAGAGAGAGTCTTTAGAAAATAAAGTTTTGGACTCGGGCCAGCGCAAAAATAGAAGCAGATGTTGTTAGTTGCGTTTCGAACATGACGCCCGGAGATCACGACTGCCGTGAAGAACGTGTGGAGAGGGGGTAAGGGTACATACGCGGCATAGGAGCAAGAAGGAAAACGGTCGCGAGCGGATAAAGAGAGTCAGTGAGAAAAATGAGAATATCAAAGTATACCAGAGTAAAAAGCAAGAGAGAGAGAGAGTGAGAGAGAGAGAGAGAGATGCACGAATAATAAAAAGAACCAGAAAACACAAGTATCCAGACGGTAGACTCAGCGTTATTTCATTGCCCTTGAATTCTTACTAACAGAGCGCTTAGATAAAAATAATTACCGGGATAAATGTGAGATGCGTTCAGCCCAGAGTTTTATATAGTGCGTGTACCGTACCAGAGCGCCCAGAAGCGCAAGCGTTACAACCAGCACGAGAAAAGCTTCGCTTTTGAAGTTCAAAGCTTAACGATGGTTTCGTATAATTTTTTGGTGTCTGCATTCCCAAGGCGACGTCATCCTTTCTCGCTTCTATGAACTATTTGCCCCGTCGTTTCTCTTCGTTTGTCATTAGGTATTCGCAGGTGTACCAATATTTGAAAATAAAAAAAAATTATACTGTCAACAGACTACGTGTCTCTGGGATGCCTGGCTGACATGGCGGAGGGCTCGGCCGAGGAGGAACAAAGCAGCACGGCCGCACCAGCTTCGCCACCGGCCGATTTGCGCACCCTGAGCACACAGTTGTCCTCGTACAAGAGACAGCGTCACCAGCATCGGCAGCATCTCTATCAGCATCCCAAGATACAGAGACGACATCCCAATATGTTGGCCACGGCTCTTCCACCTAGACACAGTCACAGCATGCTGGCGCATCAGGTCGACATGGAAAAGGACGGGGACGCGTCCTGCGACGTGCCACTCAATCTGAAGAGCGAAGTGAGTCTGATAACTGTTTATGCTCTAAATCGATAATAAGAAATGAATCAATGGTTAATCAAATCTGAGTCGCTTACGATTAAATAATGCTCATAAGATCTGAGATAACGCTGCTGGAAAAAACCATTATCATTGATAACGATATTCTACCGTGGCAAATCTTTGCGATTATAGGTTCACGTGATATTTACAAAGAGTCATTAAATTCATACGCCAATGGACCACTCCGATGTGTCCATGTGGATATACCAATCGTAAGAAGGGCCCTTTCGTAATCTTGATTAAAGTGACGATTTAAAAAATTTTCTTCTAATCAACAATTAATTGACCTGTCAAATCTATATACGTAACTACGTCTCGACCCTAATCGGACGCTGGTCATTGTCTTCTACTCTCTTTAGTATATCCACGACGAACCGTATACGATTAACATACAAAAAGACGCGGCCCGAGTTCTTTAGAATGAGATGACCAGGGGTCAACGTTCGACTTATTTAGTTCTCGATGATTGCGTAATGACACTTTGAATTTCACAAAGAGACGTCACTTCGATCGGACAAAACACTGTTCCGGATACGTTACATCCTTGTGGTCGCTAACACCAGCGCCGATAATAAATCGTCACTAATTAACTTGACGCCATTACTTGACCGCCATAGCTCACAAGAGACGTTTACGACAGATCGTACGGCAGTCGAAAACAAGATAAGACTACGATCAGGATCAATGATCTTTCAGTCATTTTTCCCTACGGTTGGAGGAGAAATACTGCTGGAAATCCTTTCGACAAAGTATAACGTTATATCGTCCTGTTTGCCGTGCCGCTTACCGTTTTCGCTTTCCTTTTTTTTTCTCTTTTCTTCTTCCAACATATAAAGTACCGTAGCGTAAGTGGAATATCGGATAAGGACGTTGCTTGCACATCGGACTAAAGTCCTGGCAGACTGTCGATGCAAGGGACGTATTCTTTTTCTGTGATCTGAATACTTTTTAAAACGCGAGTCAAGCGGTTGGTAGGCAGACAAATATATATATATATATGCATGTATGACAGTGATGACAATGACGTTTAAGAAAGATCTAGTCTCGCTGCAAAGCGACGAGCGTCGCGACGACCTTCGTTGGCAATAAATTATTGTTCCCGTTGGACGTCGCTGGGCAATTGCGTTCGGTCGCTATACGCACACGACTGTCGACTACCGTTTGGCGTAGTCGTTGCTCCGCAATGACGATCGCGATTCAATGATCGGAACTCGTGACGCACTTCGCGTCTCTGCTACCAGCTGGATGATCATAGACGGGTCTCTGAAGTCTCCTGTAAAACGGCCGCCTCATCCGTTCGACTCGCTTGTCCCTTGTCCATCCATTACGCTATTATCCTTTTGGCAAACACGCTGAATCTCCTTCTCGTTGTACGTATCGTTCCACGCATGGACTTACCACCCATTTTTCGCACACGTGCTTCTATCAGCTGTCTGTCTCTGCGTACGTGGCGCCATTATAGTTTCAGCGGAGAAGGACGAAAGTAATTTACGTCGGGCTGCCAAAGTCACTAATACTTGGCTCTCGAGACTCGTATATCTGTATATATCGTGCGTTGATACGGGATGCTTTTTTTGGTCTTTCTGACGCGTCGTGCTAGGTTATGTTAGTAACGTTTGGAATTGTACGGGGATAATTTATTATATAACAGGTCGGCTGTACGATTAGTCGATTATTATTTACACCCGGAAATGACGGAACTTGATGAATTCCGATGAATGATGATTTTCCGAGAACATCCACTTTTCCTGTACCGCGATACGTGTGCACGTTCAATGACCATAAATTAGCTGGACATTGCGCGTGTGCACTTAATGATTCCTTGAATTCCCATTAGTCATTCGTTTTAATTGAAGTCCGGACTGTTCGATACTTAAGATCATTCTTCGTTACGGCCAAGCGATGTTGTGAAAATTGTGTGGGGAAATTTATAATTTTATTTAATTCTTTGCAATGCACAGGTATACGTGTGTATACGGCTTGCAACGCGAAGTGAGTCCGAGGCCTTCTGCATTCTTATATACATAAGTGTATCTGTCAAGAATCGATTGAAGGCAAACGATCGCGCAGAGGGCTTATTGTATCCCAGTAATGCAGCGATACGGCGCGCTGTATTGTGCTATAGTGTAGTATAGGTATAGGGACAACAATACTGATCCCGTGAACGCAGGATCTCATTACTGCGGGAGCTCATTTCAGCCAGTCAATTGCATTTCGATCGGATTTCATGATTAAGATTATATTGCCGTTGTCGTCGTCGCGGGGCGATTCGGCGGCTGCTGGTTGGCTGTAGGCAGCGGAGGGTCCGCGAGAAAGTATGTCTCCGTAGAGAAAGGGAGAGCTAGGTGCGTGGTTAAAAAAAAGGGAGACGGAGGGACGCAAGTAAATGGCGGCTTTTGTCGCACCTCCGTCGTTACATGGAGGTTGGCACGATCGACCCTAAGGACTCGGGTTACTTTTATCGGCGCGTTTAATTTTTGTTTACACACGAGGTAATGACATTTCTTGCAACTTGATAATGCCCGACGTACGGTTCCGCCATTGGATTGACTTCTTTTTATAATTCTCGATCTAACCCGTGACCTAACCTTACCCTCAATTTAGTCTGAGGGACACACGTGCTTCTTAACGATCCTCGTCTTACTCCTCGGACACTTTCCATTGCGTGCTTCGTAATTATATCGATCGGCGGACGGACTCCTGAAAAAAGCTGCGGATGACAAGTGGCTGAGAGGTAGAAAATTCACGGGACCTGGACCGGAGGGATTTGTCCGAGATAAAAATGTAATATTCGATTTGCGAACGAGTTATCAATTCAGCCGTGAATTTTTCGTCATTTTCATTGTTACCTGGTTTGTTCCATTTTTTACTTAGTTTTCGATTTCTTTTTTTTCCAATTTTTGAATATCGCTCAGATTTTTTTTAATTTCCGTCCCTTTACCTCAACGCTTCCGTGTCTCCCCGCGTTTAACTATCTCAGCGAGATTCCGTGATTGATGAAATATTTATCGATAGATTAATCTGAGAGATCGGCGGATGGCTTACGCAATCACGGAGGTCCCTTTGTACGATTAGATATAAAAATATTATTTCAATCTGCCGTCCTATGTGCGCCAGTGATCAATGCTCGGGCGGTACGTGTGTGTGTTCATACATCAATAGATCGGGTATTTTTCCATTAGATTGAAACTTGATTAAATTGAAAATCTGTCAATTTAGGAAAAAGCATCCGACAGCTTATATTGACGTTGGGCATTATACGCGGTAACCAACGAGCCAGGACTTCCGGTCTGGCAACTCGTCTAGATAACCTCTCACCGTGACATCGCTGCTACTGGTACTGCTATTCATTTTTTCTCTTCCATCTTTTTAACTGGCACACGTTAAAATCACTTTTTTCCTTTTCATTGTTCGTACCGACTCGAGAATCGTCCGATTCTTAAGTTTCTTACCTTTGCACGATTTTTTTTCGTCGTCGATCACACGTTTCACAGAAAAACGTGAGATCACGTCTTTTGCGGCAAAAATCCTGTAATTTCCACATAGTGAAAGGCCACTGGCCATAATGGAGCGTAACGTGCCAACACATATGACAATTAAGTTACATTCCATCTGGTATACGGATGTCGTGCGTTACCTGCCCGCGCCTTAATTTAATTTCAGTTTGTTTCTCAACGATATTCCGAGAATCCATTTGGAAATCGGTGATTAAATGTCGTCTCCCTTGATACGGCTGGAGGTGCCGTTGCAGCGTAGCACGTCAATTACGTCGTCTCGCACGCGCGCTACAATTATGAGAATCCTCCAGTGACTACGATACGTCGACCACGAGGAATTTTTCGTTCCTTCACGAGCGACAATGTCCTATTCAATAATTCTTTTTTTCTTTCGTTCACCGAGAATATTTTCATCGAAACACATCGACTCGGATCTCTACTAGAATATCCACGAGATATTTAGCCAATGAACGATTTATTGCGTATGGTTCCACGCGTTAAATTTATATAATTGTCAGTAGTAGTCATTCCTTGGGGTGCGTTTCAAGCGTTTAGATTAGATTTCTAAAGGAGGACCAAAGTAGCCTCAGGATATATGACATAAGGATATATATATATATACATGCGCGCAGTGTAAAACATGAGATGGGGTGTAAGGGTGGCAAGGCGAGTCTCGTCCTTTTCTGGGCAAAAGCTGGATGTTCGTGCACACAACGTGAGAACTCCCTGGCGGTGCCAAATAACGATGTTGAATCTCATAAACAACGACACAAGACAAATACCCAGTGGCCGCCGGTTCCTGGTATGCGCGGAGTGGACAGAGTCCAGTCCGTTCCACTACCTACTCACCCTCCGGGGATGAGAGACTCTGGTGGTAATTTCACGGTGTCTTGCATCCCTGAGCCTCTCCTTCTCCCACAATCCATTCACTGTATTTCACCGATCCCACATTATGAGCACCACTCTCGGCGCATTAATTATACGGGACAGCCGAGGATGATGCGCGATATCTAAAATAGCACTTTACAATCCATTCCAGATTTTCCTCTCCTTCCTGTTTTAACCCTCATAATAATTTCTGCATCGAGTCGACTTCACGGAGTATTTTTCTGTCTGGCGTTAATGGGAATTCGCGAAAAGTATACGCAGGGTATTGTTAGTGGCTGGTAGGTACGGTACCAAGGGGTGGTTTAATGTATACATATATATGTATATACAGACAGGCAATGAATGGGATTGAGTAGCAAGTACCTAATCGATCCAGGACCCTAAGGGAATTAAGGATGACCAGTGCTCGTCGTACAGGGATCGCGTCGTGGATAGTAAAATGTCCCGGGGAATCGACGGAAGAAGCTAGTTTCGGCTAATTCAATTCGAGAACGTAGGAAGGGTTTGGTCTCCTGCCGGGCTGTAAATTTGCGTAAAGTCCCTCGCGAGCCCGTCGATGGACACTCCGACAAATTACATCGACGACTTGGACCCTTGGCAGCTTTTTCTTATTCGACTGGTAAGGGTCCCCCCTTCGGAATCGTAAATCAAATTATCCGGAGAGATTAGATTTCTGTTTGGCTTCGCCCGAGTTCGGACATGGATTTGCCGAGGGTAAGGGAGCAGCACCAGCTCCAGGTCCGAACTGTCTCTCTCACGCTCGCTTCTACGCTATCCCTCTCTCTCGTTCTCACTGGTACTCCGTACGTCTGTCCTCTCGACTATCCCTTGCTCCGGTTCCTTGCTCGCGCTGGTGTGCACTGCAAGGTCCAACATTAGTTAACGATTAATCAAGGTGCTTGTAGCTCAACATATATCATTAAACTAGTTAGCGAAGTAGGATCGACCAAGTGTGCTGACCACTGGCTCCCTCGACTCCCCCGTAACAATTCCCCTCACCCCGTACCGCGGACCCTTGCCCACCCAGAACTCGGTCTACCCTCTGGCGACGTGCTCACGTACCAAACTAAACTCTTAGAGGTCCGAACCCGAGTTCACACTCGTTCCCGGCTACACCCGTGTCTGAGCTGCCTATCGAATCCCTTGTTAACGGGCTGGAGAGGGACCACGTGCGCGCCAGTCCGCGTTACCCGACTCCACCGTGGATGAATTTAACCATCTCTTACTAATTGCACATTACCACCCTCATTGGGACTCCCTGGCGATCGTTAGACGCCACTTTGCCAGGAGCAGCCTTGAGAATGAGGTAGTATACACGGGGTTCTTACCGATAACGCCGAGAATCCAGTATCACGCGCCGATAACGTCTCTTACGTAATTAGTGTAACGCGCGTTAGTTTACTTTCATTCTTCATCACGGTTACTAATTAACACCGGTCGCCATCATTTATCAGTAGTGCATCCACCGGTTTACTCGACCACATTTTCTGGAACTACTAACGAACCCACCCCCGTGTGGTGTAGCCCCTGTCTCTTCTGGTACAGTTACTTCCTGCTACGTCCCGAATCAACCCTTAAAACCTTCACGAAATCCATGGATCAGAATCTCACACCGGACACCAGCTCATAGGCAAGTCCAGGAGACTACACGTACCGGTATATCTCATATAATTCGAATGCGTCGTCAGGGTGGGCCAGCTGGAGGAGGCCAGAGACCTCCTCGACTCACCCGTTAGGCTCCCCTTATAAATCCTCCAGGACTCCTACAGGCACTAATGTACGACTGTTTGCGGGTATAACTTGGCCCCGACACGAAGGATAGGGGATGGTGTTTCCAGTACATGCTAAGCCGGGACTAAAAGCTCGCCAGACCGAGCCATTCCTCACTGCCCCAGAGACTTACACCTTGGCGCGTGCTTGTCTTTGCTCCTTATCCCTGAGCAAACGTGGTCACCTCGCTGAGGGTTCTTGAATTTATCGATGGACGTATATCGCGGGGCTGTATCCCATGTCTCCTTCGATATTTCGAACGGCAGGATTCATGAGAACAAATAAACCCTTTTGCCAAGAAGTTTACTGGTACGGTCAGTCAGTCGTAGCCCGGATCCGCCGTGTCTTCTACTTGTCCAAGCGCAAACGTCAGAATCCAGAGAAACACGAGCCTGGTGTATATATGTATATACATACACTACACATATATATATATATACACTACAGAGACTGCTAATTCCGATAGCAAGTTATTTCCCAAAGTTATTTGACCACCACTGTTCGTCCAGGGAGATGGTATTAAATCCCTTCGTACTCTGCTGAATCCACCCCTCCCCATAGTCTCACTATGCTACGGACAGACTTGTACCCTGGTACAGGACTCAGAGCGGACTAGGCACCAGTGTCCGGCGGTGTCGTCGGCAAACGTTTGCTCGACAAACAAACTCAACTCTGCCTCTGCTTCACTGCTGCGCTACTCAGTTTTACTATAAACGAGATGGTCAGCCTAAGTACGACGAGTAGGGGTGTTTCCGTGTGGGGTAGGTGCAGCCGTGCAAGTAGACGCGAAAACTGTATGGACAAAGAAATTGTATGGAATGATCGGGGTCTTTGAGTATCGATCAATATTTACGCGTTATAGTCCTTATAGCTGAATTACGGCACAGTGGCTCAAGATTTAACGATGTAGATGGGATTGATATTTTTAATTTTTTTTCATCATTTTACATTTATTTTTTTCACCAGAGGTCTGAAACAGTATCTGTGGATAGTCAAAGTACTATCCTTACAGTGCGCGTTAAACCAGTCAAAAGTTTGAACGTTACAGAGCAGAAACAGCGTGTCGTCTCATAGTATCGTAGAGCAAGACGTTATTTACCATAGGAAAACCCTCTGGCTGCTTCGTCCCAGAAGGACCAAAGGAAACGACCTGGCATCGGCGGCGCTGCGCGTATACCTACCTAACTACCTATACTGACCATCGCGAACCCCCAAGAATAAGATAATCCTTGAGCACACACACCGAGAGTCGGTATTAATGTTTGCCCTGATATCTGTAAATAGCCATTACCGGTATCTCCGGACCAAGTAGCGTGTATACCTATCTGCTCGGGGCTTACGGCATGTTTGAATATTAGTTGGCCACTGGGATTCGCGTTTACGGTCCTCGTACGGTGCGCGTAAAACGTTACCTGTCAAAACCTTTATCTTCGTAAGCTGCATCCACTCCGTTTCACGGCGATGCAACGCGAAGGAAGAACGGTGACGATTGATTAATTTAAAAAAATATATAGTCTTACCCATAATTCCCATTGGGCCTCTATCTATCCATCTATAATATTTAGTCCATACAGGTACAGTCTCCACCAACGAACTACTTCGCCCACTGCAAGTATTCAATGCAGAACGTAACGCAGTGGTGAGCGATGACACACTGGCATTACCCAGGATGACAGAGTGGCTGGTTTCATCCTCTCTCGCGTGTGGACATCACGGTTAACTGACGCGGCATATTTACATTGTGTGCTAGTGCAATTAAGCCGAGCGGCGCACGTGGCATGGCCCCGTGGAAATTCCATTGGCGTTTAACTCTTCGCCAACAGGGAGTACGGGATACGTTGATACACGGTACATCGGTAGTCGGCCGTTCTTTAACCGTGTAATTTTTCAATTCTCTTTCGTTAACCCTAAAAGATTATTCAGCTAAGATGTTTTCCTTGGTAGCGTGTTCGTATAACGGGTGAAAGAGGACGAGTGAAAGATATATATATATACGCAAACACGTAAGGCTGTTCCGCATTACGAGTCGAGTCTCTCGAGCAATGTCGCGCGTTGCTCTACTCCAAGTCTTTTGCTATAACGAAACGACTTCCATGCTCGCTGCCACGAGCCGGTACGAGTTATTCCCGTATCCGTAACGAACCGCGAGAAATATCGTAGCCGGCTTGTTCCGCCTTTAAACACTCGGACCCTATGGGGAATAACTTATGGCGTTCCTCCACTCTAGTATATGTATCCGCGTATATGTTTATACATACGTATATATACATACGTGTATGCACCGTAAGAGCTAACTAAACTTCAAGAGACTCTGACGTCAAGTACTTGGTTATCCTGTAAACTCATGCCATGAGAGTTATTACGATATTTTATGTACGGCGGTCTATGGTGTATTGTCTTGTGTGTACGTATAACTGATAAATTAATACAACTTAAACTGTATCCTCCCGCACTCCTCGTGCACATTCGGGAAATGTTCTCGCAACGAAGACGCTTGAAATTCCGTGGAAACGATAGCACGGGACAGCCAACCTAACCTATTACATTACTCAACTATCTCGTATGCCTACGTTTACTCGCTATCTTCACGATTCAATCTTTTATTAGCATCCCGTTGGAAGCCATTTCGTGGCCCTTTCTCCAGCGTTGCCTCCCCGTCCCTTCCTCTTACCCCTATTCCGTACATCCTTCCTTACGCCTAGATATATCCTAACCTCGACTACTGCCAGTTTCTCTCGAGTACGTACCCGGTACTAGGCACTTTGGTACCTTCCCAGCCCTACTCACCCTTACCCCTTGTCTTTCCCTATGCGCCTTCCTACACCTATCTACCTACGGCGAACGCGCTCCGTGAACCGGAGCCCACGGAGTAGCAGAAGTGCGTATTTACGAGCCTTCCCGTCCATAAAGCAACCTCGCGCCTGATTTTGATACATTCTCCGTGCAGAACGCTATCTCACTGGCGAATACGACCTCTATGTTGTAGAGCCATACACTCCGTGTATTTATGGAGATGTTATGCGAAACGCTCGGTAGTTTTGTTTCGACGTTATAGTTGGGTTATATATCGTTAACTTTGAGAAATTCGTGGCTGACTGCAGTATCGATGCGCTTTAAACGTTGAGTAACGGGCTTTTTATTTAGTCGGGCGAATAAGGATTTTTTTAGATATATACATTACATGAAAATCAATGGTGAGGGTTGTGTGCGTGGATTTGTTGGTTTTTGAGAAATATTTTTAGTCGCCGGGAGAACGTGAAAATATTCACTGACCTGCTTTGCCTTTATTGCCTGGGTGCTATATGGGAATATATGTATGGGAAATGCGAGAAGGGTGATACTACATGTGGGGTCTACCGTAGTCTATGGGGATAGGGATACGTATATTGGCTGAGGGTGGCTATATCTATATGTAATATTATGTAATATCCATCTGTGAATATATGTATATATGACGTAATCACAATATTATGCAGAAATTGGAAGGGCCGAATTTTCCATCTCTATTTTAATGGCTTCTGGGACTTCGACGAGGTTGCGTCAAGTATTAAGTTGTAGATTTTCCCAATTTTCTCGGTTTTTTTTTTTTCGTCTTTCGTTCATTTCTCCTCTTTCGCCGGGATTCTCTGCGGGGCTCGTGATTTTGTTGTTTACACTGACTGTGTCTGCGTACAGAAGTATAAAGAAAAAGCGTATAAAGAAAAAGCATCGCTTTCCTATGACCTCGAAAGTCGAAAGTGTACCTTCGTCTGAGAAATTGAAGCTTTCAGTTTGAGGACAACGTGAAATTGATTGCGCGCCTCGCTTTCAGTTCGGCTGCGGCCGCAGTAGGTACTGCGGGAGGACCCGTAAATAAAGGGAATGCCTAATTATCGCGACCGACGTGGCCCGAGGCTTTTCAAACTTCACGAATAAAACCCTTCTCGCGTTTTCACCATTTGCCGCCCTTTCTACGGCCGCCATACTTACCCCCCTTTCGGGTATCCGTATCCATGACGGCAACTCTGAATAAATAGCCGTCTCGCATTAGCATAATGTATGTCGCAATTATCGTCATAATTGCCCAAGTTGTTGCCAACTTATTTCAATCCCGCTCCCGTACTCTCTACAATTCTCATAACTCGTATTCTTTATCCCTTTGACTTTCAACCCTTCTCGTACTTTCACGACCCACTCCCCCCCGCCCCATGCTTACCGAATACACTATATATTCATTTTTCCCAAGGGATGATCCACGTGGTGCTTTATACAAGATTTTATACACAGTAATTTTATGCATGAATTTATTTTTTGAAACTCTCGCTACCTTTATCTGTTCCCAAATTACGTCATTACTCGTTAACGAACATCAGACTTTCGCGCTTGAATATTCGAGAATCGGCTAACTTGTTAAATTTCATAATTATTCTTCCACTTAAATATATATATATCTCACGGATTAATTTATGCGCTAATTAATAATTAACGATATTAAATGTCAATGAGCTTCAGGGTGCTCGGGTGTTTCCTATATCGACTGCTATTTTATGAACGGGCACACACGGTGTGTACCACCCTAAGCTCGCCAGGGTGGGGCAAGGGTTAGCTTGCTCAATGAATAAAGGTATAATGGGTGCACAGTACCTACCATAGTTCAATACACTAAACTACAACGTAGTACCAAACTATACTGTCAGCCGAGAAGCACATGGGAAGTTATGAGCGTTGCGCCGAGTCTGTAAAGTTGCCGTAACCTTTTCCACTGAATTAATGGGCCGAATGACGTCACGCTGGATCCCATTAAATTTCAAGTGGCCTCCTTACTCTGCCAGTATATTTCTTCGGTACGGTTCACTTTCTATCGCAAGCCTATACCAGTGACGTAAATAATGGATTTGCAATAAAACGCATATACGAGTATATTCGCTGATTAAGATAACTGTAACGCGTCAAAGTATACGAATACAAGGAACAATAGATTGGCTACCGAGAAGTGGCGCAGGTAATGGAAATAAAAGTTTTGATGATATCAAAATTTGGTCGTTCATTTAAATCGCACGTTTTAATGCACACTGCATATATTTTTAGCGGCTAATAGTGCTTCTTCCTAGAAACGATATTTTTGTTTACGATAATTACCGGCATCCTGCGTGCGATAAAACGCGCGTATATAACTACGAGCCCGTCAGACTTTTACACGAGCCTCCGCCCTTTATGGCCTGTACTTTTAACCGATTCCCTGACCCCTCGCCCTTCGTCCCACACTATACCTTTTTCGCCGCAGCCACTCCGATCTACCTCCATTACACTTTCAAGCTCCTTCTTTTTTTGTTCGCCAATCTTCCGACGGAAGCGGCTCTAAATACTTCGCTATTTGCAGAACCGATTTTAAATGCCGCCCACGTATTCCACAATCCCCGGATGTAACACGAAACGCTTTATTACACGGCGAAATTGTAGTTCATTGAGAACCAGCGCAGTTCCAATACGCATTGCCAATAATTGCCGATACGATCCTATATGTGACGCATAAAGGTATTTGATGGAAACTGGCTGTAACGATTTTTCGACTTTTTTTTTACATATGTGGGGTTATGGCTAGAATTTTATTTTTATTATAATGTTTTTTATGATTTCATATACGTTCTTTTATATATGTGTATGCGTTAGTCGGATGTGTTGTAATCGTATGCAAATTCTGATCGGCGTGTAACGTGCAGAAACTACTACCGTGCTTAGGCTGTTATGCATACGCAAGGATATTAATCCTTGATGGATTCTTGATATCTCATTACACCGCCATTGACCTGAATCTTTTATTATTCAGCCACGTGGTATAGCGCTGTCACGACGACGTCGGTCATTACTCATTGCGCCTTAGAAAATAATCGTTATTCCCATTGACCGACGTTGCAATTTTGTATTTCGCGTAAAGGACGTTTCAATGCGAGTTTGATGATAGGTTAGCCTTTGCCGTGCTTAATGATCGCACGTCGTTTCTTACGTATTAACTCTGTCGCGTACTCTCTTCTTATCACCTATCCTTTTCGTTTGACCTATGGGTCACCGTACTCTCTTTAACGCGAATGACGTTAGATATTTCCTGGGTTTAATTATGCAGCGTTCAAAGTTCAAAGGGTCGTCGAGAATTGGTACAGCTGCCCGGATGGAGAGAAAGGACGTAAAGAGAAGCAACAGAAGTATACATAAGATATGAAGTCCTGCGATGGTGGAAATTTGAACAAAAAAAAAACAATTTTTATTTGAAACTTTTACGAGTGAGCGAATGGCCAGAAATAGATGCAGGCGAAAATCAAAGATAAATCCGGTAGAGGATGATGAATTGGCATTTGGGAGGGAGAGAGAAGGGCAGGAATAACAGGGAAAAAAGTGTAATGGTGAAAGAAAGCTTATGGGATTTCACAACCAAACGCACTGGTTGCGTGTCCGCTTGACTCTCTAGTAGAAATACATTCGAAGAATCCGTAGTAATTGCCCATGGGAGAGCACTGAATTTTTTTGCGGCACGAAACTCCGAAGTTTGACATATATATATACATGTACACACATATATATATATATATATATATATATATATATATATATATATATGAAAGACGTATATACGAGTGTCAAAGAGCATAAGGTAATAGCGACGTAATTAGTAAAGTCCTTTTCAACTGGCATTGATTTTTCTTTGCTACAAGAAATTCATGGTTTTTTTTTTAAGTGAACTCGTAGGATAGTGTATCAAAATTATTCAGGTAATATGGTATAGTCTATGCTTGGAGGCTATGCCAGCCGCACGTGGTAGGCGCGTGGTACCCGACCTCACCTCGCCAAACACGTGGTCATTGATCCTGACCTACCTCACGTACGGAATGCAGAGGTTGTAGCATTGGAATGCGGTAGTAAACTGTTGGCAGATTCTGTAAATAGGGAGGATTGTATCTGAATTATTAAAAAATTATATTGATATGCAAATACTAATTACATAATCCGTTTCTACGTGTTAGTAGGTTCACTACGTTTTTTTATAACGATGTAACTTTTTTGACTAAAAAAACTTATCACACTATCAGTTTCCGCTTATAATGCATATTTCCACATAAAGGTATACGCCGTATAGCAGGTGGAACATAGAAAAATACACTAGGAAAATGTATCAAACCAGAGGGAGAAACTCTCATTGAATCCTTAGTAAAGTCTCTCGCATATTTTTATTTTCCTTCAAATCCTCATACTGTTGCTCCCAGACACCCTTGCTACAGAATAAACAGATAGGTACTCTATACAAATTTTCTAACCTATGCAAGTCACATATTAAAAAAGAAACTGTATTCCATACCGTTACGAACGAGCATTTCCTCTATTACAGTGCATGTCACTTGAACTGCCAGAAGAATCCTAATGAAGTAATTAACGCGAACGAATAAAAAAATGTAAATATTTTTTCTCCAGAAAAAAAAGAATATAATCGATTGTTAGCCGGGTGAAAGAATGAACGCCAAATGTGGACGATAGACTTTGCGACTGACAATAAAATTAATTTTGTTCAATTCGGATTAACCTCGTTTGTAATCACGTGAGAGGAAGAAAAAGAGTAAACATGCACCAGTGGAGATAATTCCGGGCTCTGAGTGTACAGGCTGGGAGCAGGTAGGGACGAGTAGTGGGGTCGCGAATAGGGTGGTGTATTCAGGGAGGAGGGGGAAAAGGGGGTTCGTTCGCATGTCGTTCTTCCTCGTGTCAACTCTTCCACGTTCGTCCGGTTTCTCTCGTGTACGTTTAGCTTCTTCGTCTCCGCGTCTGCTCCATTCGCATGGCTGTCGACCCGGAACAACCGAATAGTGGTAAGCTTTACTTTTTCAACGAATGTACTAAATTTTTTTTATCTTCACCTCGTACCAATTCCCCACCCCGAGGCGAAACGTAACAAATGTAAAATAAAGGCGAACTATTAAAATTCACGTTTCCGAACGAAGGGCTAAAGGGGTGACGTCGAATTCGGAAGGGATAGCAGAGAGTGATACGGTGGTGTTATCTGTGCGAATGAAAATTTGTTACTAGACATTTCGAAATTTTCACTAAAATTTATCCCCCTCGAAATCTTTAGCGGAACGTTTTTTAAAATTTATTTACGCCACGGTCTTTTATGTTTACTACTTTTTCTCTTATCGCGTCAAGTACTTAATGTTTTTTGGATAAAATAAGATAAGCGGATATATACCGCATACATGCACTAGTTCAAGGTGCAGTGTCTTTTGTGCCAGTTTATAAAATATGTGGATTTGCGTAATCGTACGTGTATATCCTGACGACGTAACTTCTACATGCACCAAGCATATACGCACGGTTTACACAGGCACGTTTCGGAGAACTTCTAGGGAGACTCGACCTTTCATTTGCCACCCCGCTGGATACGTAGGCGGCCGTCGACCAATCGCACTCGCGCACAAAGCATCGAACGGAACAAAAAATCGTTCAAAATTAAAACCGGGGAGCAGAAAAATAATCAGATTTCCCCACGTATATTATTAACGAAGATACGTACGTACGTGCCGGGGGCGTGTGCGCCTACCACGGGTAAAACTATTGACTTCAATCAGACCTTTCCCGTCTCTCTATCCTACCATCCGCAACACACCAACAAACACCACCAGCACCATTTACCATCCATCCCGCGAATTCAACTCGGCCAACGTAAATTCGAGTTTACGTGTGAATCACATACGTATACTATGTACCTACGAATAAATATATGTATATATAGTATACGTATGCCTTGGTCATACGTATATACCATATATACCCTTATGCATATATATAACTATATACCCAGCAAGGACGCGGACTAAGGGAGAAACGGGAATAACGCGAATGTAGAGAGTGGGTGGCTGTCCGAAGCAGAGAATTTATAATACGAAAAAACTGGACCCAGCGCCGCAGCTAGTTTAAGCTAAATGCAGGATTTTAATGGAAATATTTAAAAAGGACTGGCACCCACCTTCGATTCAATATACAACACAACACACCCACGTGCTCCCTGGCCTTCTCTCCCAGATATTTTTTCCTCTGTCGAATTTTCAGTAATAAATTTGACAGATATATTTTTTTCTTCTTCTCCCTCTCTCTTTCTTCCTCTCTCTCTCTCTTTCACGCATGCCCAAACACATACAGAGCCTTTTCTATTCTTTGAATTTCATTCGTCTAACGATCCTCTGGTTTGTTATCACTTTTTTTTTCAATCTCTGTCGCAGACCCTCCATGGGGTTGCTCGCCGAAGGGTGGCTATATATATAGACATACACTCTCCCGTATCGAGGAGCAATCAGCACGCATAATCTGCGTGCTCATTATTGCTGCTATAGGACTGTAAGCCTGTAAGGACACGGGAGCTGCGTCCGCGTACACTGCGTTCATTATGAAGGACGATATGGAGCATTGTTTGTGAAATAAGGGTGCGGGTGGGGAGAGACGTATAGGGGGGGGGGGTGAATGAGGAAGTGGTATGTCCCTCTCTCTTTCTCTCTCCCTATATCTACCGTATACTCGTCCTCTAACCCCTCTAATGATTTACTAACCCTCTCTCCCCCCCTCCCCCCTCCCCCTCCCCCTCCCTATATCGTCTAGCCTTGGCGATGCCTGCTACGAGATGCCTCGTACTACGAACAAGCACGTATCTACCAACAATCATCCCCTATACGGCGCTTCCTCCCCTCCGCGTTCTGTGGTGACACGCGTCCAACTAAGCTACTTATATACCAACCCCTTCATCCTTACACCCTTATACCGACTCGTATACGAAAGTTTCAGGGATGACGGCATCGATATAGTAATGATACGAGAAACGACGGTATAAGGGATCATTCAACCCCTATACGTAGGACTCGCTGCGATAACTATCCGCGAGTCAAATTTATTGTTTCGCCTTACTCAGATGGAAGATTCTGGGGGTTGCGACGGATACGAACGGATAATTGCCATTGATACCTCGTAATTGGAACACGTGTACCAACTGCAGGAAAACTAGTCGAAGATGACGTCGAGAAGCGGTACAGTACAGTAAGGACATGTATGTATCCTAGATTCTATTTGATCGCGGCTGATATCATAATCGATAAGGAACACCCTTTACGTAAGCGGAATGAATTCATTTATTTTTGTTATCGGGATATAATAGTCTGGTTGGTTTTTTATTTTTCGAAAAAAAATTTGGATATATATATATAATACGTAACGGTAGACAGATTTTTCTCCTCGCTTTCGACAAAAATTGCGTTCGCCATCGGTACAGGCACAATGGAGAATACTTGATGCGTATGATAACGCTCGGCTTTCGAATTATCATCCGCGAAAGTCATACGGCGAAATTATTCCCAGTCCTGCGTTTACGCGGGCAATAAAAATATGGCATTCATCACCATACGTTAGCGGGAAGGAGGTCTCTATCGCTCATCGGTACGTACACGAGTGTGCAATCAAGCAGCGCAATTATCAGTGGCTTTGTTCATGAATAATTACAAACGAGAGCGGGATACGCTGTCGCTACGGTCCATCCCCGATAATGATTCTACGCGTCGCCCTTTGCTTCCTTCGGTTCCCTTGTTACCCTTGGTACATACACGGTAGATGGTAGGATGACACGACAAAATCTACCCCCTTTATATACACCTTACATATACATGGATCCAACCTCTGTGTGCTGTTTGTGTGTATGTATGTTTCCCTCGACAGGGTTCTGCCTGACGTCACACCAGGCTAAAATGCTTGGAATCGAGTGGCGTAACCCCTTTCGATTTCGCCCAGCTGATAAGCGCCCTTATCGTCTCGTCATTTTGTCCTGTGCGAGAGAACACCCTTCATCGAGATCTTGTAGAATGCACCCTTTAAATCACAGTTTTTAAGTAGGCTGTTGATGGGTAGTGTACTGTTCTGGCTATAGGGAGGAAGGAAGGGGTTGGAAATAGATAGTGCGCGCCGATCGTAGTGGCTTGTGGGAATCAATTAGTATGATCGTTGGGCATAATTAATTGCGCGGGAGGTTTTAAGGCTTCGATCATTTTCACGATCGCGCAGGACTTGTCTTTCGCGAAAGCGTAATTAACGCATGGGCGTAATATTCTTTATCGTCGAGCAATCTTCGTGTAGGTATGACGTGATTTTATATGCATATTCATGCCGGCTTTTCTTTGTAACATATATGACGAATTTCGCTCGGGCGCATGAGTGATTTTTTTTTTTCGTTTATTACGCGAGATTCTTTATTTATGTAATTCTTACCTGTTTTTAATGGCTTTTATGTAATTTCGGTGATATTGTTAAGGAATTCATTCGGTTGCGAGTGAAGTATGGGCAGGAGAATTTTTGAAGTCGTACGAACCGATAACGGATCGATCGATAAGGAGCTGAATGGGAGTGACGATAAAATGCTGGATTCCAGGGAAATAATGAAACGGGGCGAAAAATGAAGGGAAAATAAAGAAAATCGGTTATCGCTTGAGAAATTGAAGAGGCAAAAGTTTTATAGGGGCTTTGAGAACGGTAAAGGGTACGTTTAACCTAGTGACTGGGTACGTCGACGTCGAGATAGCAGGTCTGCGAAGGTGAGGGAGAGGGAAGGGGAGAGGGGGGGACGGACGGTGTGTAGATACAGCGGAGGTTGAAGGAAAGAGGCGTCGCGACGATAGAAATAGACGAGTAAAGTGCTTTCCCTCTCGACGTCGACGTTCCAACAAGAAAACTTCGAGTTTTGCGGCCAAGTTCAAGCAGCCCCGCGTTGTACACGGTATGTTATTTTGATCGTGACGTACTACGAAGCATGTCGATTGGATGAATCTTTCAACGAAGAGAAACTCCGTACAAACGGAACACCACGTACATTAAAGTGAATTGAACTAATTTCGAAGATATATCGTCGTCCCTAAACGTAGTATCTCGTTCCAGTGTACGATTCTCGTTAAAAAAAATCAATTTTTTTAGACTACCCGTTACCTAACAAAAAGAGAAACAATGCATTAGGGCCATCGAGAAAAACGTTCGATACTCTTTAGGACAACAATAACGTCTCATTATGGCTTTAATTCCGAAGTTCCTCCCTTCTGTCGAATGGGCTTTATCATTAGAATGCTTGCCTGGCTGTGTGTCCGACGGTAGCCGTACAGTGGCGGTGGCAGGCAGCACCGTGCTCGGTTGCCACCCTCAACCCCCTCAAGCTGTTCGAAAGCAGCCCTTCCCGCTACTACTAATCAACGCCACCAGCCACCCATCTCCAGTCAGCCCTTTACCTCCCCCACACTTTCAACCCCTCCCCATCGATACCACGAATGCTACCCACCGTCACCATACACTCCCTCTCCCCCCCTCACTACTGTGTCCTAGTCAGGGTTTGAAACGTCCCTTCGAATCGCCAAACCTGCCTCCCCCCACCCGCCCATCTGTAACCCCTGACGCTGTCGCGACCCCCTTACCAATTTATACCACTTCCAATCCGACTAAACAAAAAAACCCTTTTTTACCGATAGAACGCGTAAGCGAGCGAATAAATGAAAATGAAAAGGGGGTGTGTGGCTGCTGTGTATGTGGCTGATTTGTATACGCTCATACGCGTTAGCTTGTTCTATTCTGCGTTTACTCTGTGTATCTCTCAGATACGTGTATTGCTTCGATTTTCCGTGTGTATACGTTCTCATCCATTTCTCACGCACACGTACTTTCTTTTTGCTTTCCCTCATTCACTCACAATACGCGCACCGTTCTCACCCCTGTACTGTACTGCCGACAGTGTGTGCGTATATTTACGTTTACGTCAGTGCGATACTCACGCGTTTCTTTTTCCGCGCACGGAATACGTGTGCGTGTTCGGCCGCGTGGGTTACGTGGCTGCGCGCGGATTTCGCGTCCAATGTCGACAACCGCGGGCCTCCGCGAATGGAGAGGCATTCTTTTGTCCGGGATCGGGCGCCCGGTTGCGTCTGTTTTTATCTTTTTCTTTTTTTTCCTCCCTCTGTGAAATGAGTAGCGCGGAGTGACGGCAGGGGCGGCGAGAGATGTGGTGACGCGGGGTGCGCTCGCGCGCGGTTCGGAAATCAGTTAACCGAGGAACAAAATGAATCGACTGACCGATAACCACCTCTTTCTGGCTTTGGGGCTGGATTATTATTTTCGCGCCACCCTGTATACTCACTTCTTTTTGACTATTCATTTTTATATCTTTTTACCACTCTCCCATCCTCAATGGGACAATCGCAGGTACGACGGTAGATTAAAATTATTTGAATGATGCATCGAATCTGACAATTTGTTTTTGACAGTGCAAAGACTGACTCTGAATCCGAAATGGAAGTTGACTTATCTTTGTTTCCTGGAGGCATACAAATTATTTTTTTTTATACGTATTGAAAAATATCGAAAACCGTTTCGATTTGTTTTACTGTGATTATTGTTAAAGGCCTTTTCTCATTTTTTCCTCTCCCCGTGGCTGATTACGTTTTCGCCAATCAAATTGAAAAAGTCTCTCATCCATTCGTTTTTATCTGATTTTTCATCTTTCTTTGTCCACCCGCGTGCGTCTGGGTTACGTATGCCAGTGCATGCGTGTACATGTGTGTAGCCGTTGTTCGTTACGGGGGGTCTCTAGAAAAATGTGCACCCACGTACCAGCGACCAGGATGCGTCGGTCTGGGATCGCGGATAGAAATGGCAACGAAATCCTGGAACGAGTCCGAATGAGGTAGAATGAGAGAGTTTGGTGGAAAAGGAGTACATATAAGCACATGAGGTAGAATGGTTCGATCGTGCCTCGTATAAATCAGCTATGCTTATCGGTCTTTCATCGTGCAGGAAGTGAAATCATTTCGTTCGCTCTAAATACGAACTTTTTTTTTCGGGCTAAAAACCTATTTCGATTAAAATGCCGCGCTTTTCGCATTTTCCTGGATTACAAAAGTTTCCCGGTTTATATACAAAGTCGATCCACCGCGCAATATTTATATACATTGACTCGTAGAAAATCGAAAACAGCAACCTCAATTTTGGCCATTCCATTCGGCATGCGATCTGTTCGCTTGAACGTTATCTGCTCGAATACCTTGACTTGCAATAGAAAGTTTCAAAATATCAATAAAATCTTAGCGTTCGTCTTTCCCTTTTTTCTTTTCTTCGTGATCTCGAATATCTCACTTAAAATCTCATCCGAAAGAACGATGCATCCTACGTGATTAAAAGTTACCGTTAGACGGCGTTAACATTGTACGTAAGATCAGAGACGCATAACGATCGAAGAAAAAAGCCCATTCCTAACGAATCGAAATTACGGGAAATCCCGTCATTAACGAAATTAGTCGGCATTACGAATTCGAGCTGCGATTAATTATCAGGCCTTCGCGCGTCGCTCGCTTCTACAAATGAGGACGCGCCTCCGCTGTTTACCGAACGCATCAATCTCGGCGCTCCCAAACTCTACGTTCGGCAGCGCCTCCGTCCTCGTCCTCGCAGCAGTCGTCGGCAAGGCTTCCCTTCGTGAACGAGTAAGTCGCCGATCGATGGTGATTATAAAACTTCATTTGTCAAGATCCGCGAAGAGAGAGGGTAGTTTGAGGAGTCAGAGGGTGATCTTTTTTCCACTGCAACCCTGATCGATAATACGGCCTTCCAGTAGGAAAACTTCGTGACACCGTAGAAAAATGAGAATTCCCATGCACCTCATGTTCGACCAGTAGCCCCAGTGCTTACCGGGCTATATCAAATGGGAATAATGCCCGTAAGGAGTAGCCAGAACGATTGTATAACCAGAAGAATGTTTCGTGTAGACGATGGAACGAGGATGACGGCACTCCGATTGTAAGAGAATGGCCAGACGATGAAGCGGAATGACTCAGCGAGGATACCCGAACCGAAATGCTGAAAGCATCTTCACGCATTCCAGAACCGACGGAAACTAACGAGACTTCACGACAATGAAACAATACCCTGTATACTTACCGACCAAGGGATTTCTTTCGTTTTAAAGTTTATTCTTTTTTCACTTATTTTTTTATTCCTTCTCTCACTCTCTCTACTTGAATTTCTGGTCTTTTTATTTTTTTTTCTATTTTTTCCTGCTATTTTACTTCTTTTTTTTTATCGCAATACGATACGCTTTTATACTTGTTACCTGTCTACCCACCCAGCTGCCTTTCGCTTTTTGATTGGATTTCTGGGATTCCACATATAACAAGCGTTGTAGCGTCGTGTTCTTAAAGTTTTTCAAGGTACGTTCGAACGCACGTGAGGATTTTGTCAAGAGGGGAATGTAAATGCTTTAAAAGATCTCACGTCTCTGGATCCGGATCTTTATTGGGATTTAAAGTTATTGATGCTTTTGTTCTCATAACGTGTTATAAGATTTTTTTTACTTTTCTTACTCCTGCATACGAGCGTCTGCACAGATGATGCTGTGGCGGAAGACTGGCGAGAACAAGGGTGCGTTGGGTCGCCACGTTAATTTTCTCTTATTACGGTTTGCTACTCGCTGCCGCGGCCCGAAACGCATGAGAATATCATTATAAAATGCCAAGTCACGAAACTGGCTATTCCCTCGTCCTATTAAAATATTAAAACACCTAGTCCAGCCCCCGAGAGTCGTAGCGAAGGGTGTGAAAAAAAAAATAAATCTACCTTGTCATGCACAGCCCTTTTCCGTACCACTCGTTGTCTCCCCTAGTCCTCCGCGAAGGGTTGGAAACGAACTGTTCGCAAGTACGAACTAACGCTTGTCAAATAAATTACGGTGTATTACATTTACTGTGTAGATTTACAAAAATTAATAAACAATTTATCTCGAGCTTGCTGTACCCCGCCAAAAGTTCATGTATCCTCGGTAAAATTTTAAACCCCTTGACAAACTTCTCGATCGGACTCGAACTCTGAACTATGAGAATCCCACTTGATATTTATACCCAATGTGTATTAAAAAATGAATATTTGAAATAATTTAACAACAGTATAAAATTTGTTCGTGTAGACGTTACTGATAGATCGTTCAAATCCGTCACCGCCTCCATACTATTTCGACCTGGCTGGACTTGTCCAGCCGCTCATCAGTCAGAGTCATTACTGGGATAATTAATTACATTTGCCCCCTCGACTCTCCACCCACTCCGTACCCTCACCCCCTTCTGTCTCTGCCACCCACCCCTTGAGGCTGGTACGAACAGTGGACGAATCAATGGAAAAATACCGGATTAGGTATTGGGGCTGAGCACCCCATGTTTTTCGATTGCTCCTGCGTCTCGACTCGATGCTAAATTCAAATCTCCCAAGGTCTCGACGTGGCAACGCCTGGAAGAGACCAGGATCACTTGGAAATATAGAAGCGGGCTCGCCGAAGGGTTACAGGGTTAGGTGCAAGAGAAAAATCTGTTGAGAGCTCAACTCCTTCTTTAATTAATTATGCAAATGGCCGCCAGCTACCGCGCTTAAACTTTTCGTTCGAGGCTCCGGTCGCTCACCGTCGTCGTGGAAGACCCGAGCACCGTTAATTATACACCGAATAATAACAATTATTACAATTACGAGACGCACGCTGCAGCATAATTCGCAAAAGCCCGGAATACGGAATTTCTTCGTTTGCTCAGTGAAACTGAAGTGAAGGGAGAGTACAAGAGTGATGAAAATTGGTATTAAAAAAAAAATTCGTTTCAGTCCAAATTTTAAGTTTTCATCAAAGTCACTATACTATGTATACACATCTTAATTCTTATGCACGTAATCGCCTGTTTTATCATAATTTTTTTTTCTTAATATCCCTTAACAATTTGCTACACCAAGTAGTGGTATACGCCTTACTCGTATTTAAACCGACAAGGACGTGACTGTAGAACGTGTGACACGTTATCGTGCGCATGCTTGCACAATTCCATGCAAATATAAAAACATTCTCCTCGAGCACGGTGTACACTGTTAACTACGCTGATACAGTTTATGGCTTTTCATAGGCGGCCACACTCTCGTAATGTTATTTAAGTTCAAAAGTATATCGTCTAAGAGGTTTCTCTTCGTGTTGATAAAAAGGACAGTGGTTTAGTTGGATAATGGGTCACGTGTATGATTCACAATATTTAATGAGCGCCATTGTTTCTAAAGCGAGTAATAAATACGTGCATAACTACTGCGGCTGATAATATTTTATATATTTTATATATGTCTAAATATATATATATATATATACAAAAGGTATTACTACGCTTATGCACAGTGTAGCGTTTCTTACTCATTAATTACGAACGTGCAAGCGAGTCACATGCGAAAAAGAGTCCTTCATATCGACTGCGCTTACGATTCGTTCGTTCTTGTAAACATAATTTGTTTTAATCATCCAACCGCTGATTGCTCGTGCAAATTAATCCGTGATTACAGTCGGTAGGGTACAAGGCTAGTCATAGTTTTCCGAAATCGATAAAAACGACTGCAAACGATGGAAACTCGCAACTCTTTACTTTGCGGTTTAAATGTGAATTATAACCGTTACACGAAAAGGCAAGGTGCGCCGATTCTAACCTCAAAAGTATGTTAATGCTGCCTCGTAAAGTTGACAGATAATTTTTATACTTTCTACGCAATTTTCCATATACGCACATACTTACGCGTATGTTTTACGTGGTAAAACTTGTGGATCCTTTTATTTAATAATTGCCTTCTTTTACATCCTGTTGGCAGAACGTGAGCATTTCTTTATCCAGTCGAAGGCTGTCTGCTATCTGGACAATTGTATGTATATATAGGTATATACACCTCTGAAACGAAGCTTGCGAAAAGTCTTGGCCCGTGCTCATTTCCTTTCTCATTACGGGGAAGTAGGGGAGGTTTGCGAGGACTGCTCGGATCTCTTTACTAATTAGTAAATGAAACAGCGCGAGATAATGTCGGTGGCACTATAAAAATATTAATTTTTTCTCCGAAGCGCTTCAAAGCTCTTGTTGCAATAACCGCCGGTGCTTATATCGCGGCGGGCTAATTAGAAGGAGGAACAATCGGTGATATAACGAGGTTATGATCGGTACTCGATGCAGTTAAATTTAAACCTAACCGTAATTAAAAATATAGCAGGGATTATACAGATTTACTGAGCGAAACGAATATTTCGATTAAAACTGTAAAAAAAAATTAATTACGAACGTACATAAATATTGTAACATTTATGTACCCGTACACGTGATTTCGTATTACGAGGCGGGGGGGGGGGGGGTATAAACACATATACACACGGCGGATCAAGGAAATTGTCGTGAAAAGTTGAGCGTAATTTGCAAAAAAAAAACTTTAACACGTAAGATGATAGGGTATTACACGGGAGAAACAGGAGGATACGGGGGATGCGTTGAAAATTCATCCTTAATCGTGCAACTGGCGGCGCGTGTGTTTCGAACAATTTTCAGTATCCCAGGAGTAGGGGCTGGCAGAAATAATGTATACCCCAGGTTTGCCCTATATGTATAGTATATGGGAGTAGGACTCGCGAAAGGGGTAGGTAAAGGGGATGATGCGATGGCAAGGGGGTTAAGGGTAGCCGCCTCGACGAGGGGTGTACAGAGGGGCAATCTGGGATGACGGCGATACTTTTTCGGGCGTAATTTTTTATCAGTACCAGCCGAGCGCTTTGACCAATCTCTCAACCCTCTTTTGCATCCCCTATGTCCTCCCCCCCTTGCTGTTTCAGCCAGTCCCTACCACTTCCAGTGAGGTATACTCGCTATCGGCCCACCTACCATCCCCAATCTCGCCACGATATCGGTGCTCAATCACATTTGCGATACATTTTTTTCATAAAGCTGGATTATAATTGCATGGCGAGTTCGAGTCGCTCGTGAAAAAAGAAAAAAAGAGTGGGGCTGCTACTGGCTGGCGTCGATGCTGTTACCGATGCTACCCTTAGTATACCTATCGCTACTACCGTTATTGCTATCGTGAACGTACAAAACAGAAGAAGCGAAAAATAAAGTAGACACGCGCATACGAACTCGTGTGGTTTCGGGCTAGCTGATTGGTGCTTTTTCCGGATCTCTCGATCATCCGTATGCATATGAAATCGGGAATACGTCGTTAACCCATGAAAATCCAGCGTATCATAGAGAACTGAAAGCGGCTCCTGAGTATAGGAATCGACGAACAAACAACTCGACGGGGTAAATTGTAATAACGCTAGGCGAATAATTGATAGCTAGTTTTGCCGACGAGTCATTCGGAAAGCCGAAATGTAAAGTATTGAAAAGTTCTTGCTTTAAGGCCATATAAAATTGATTGATCGATTTATAGATTTCAATCGTCTGACGGTACGTTTCTCGAATCGCGCGAGACGAAACGTAATTTCGCGAATGAGAAAAATTATTTGGTTCCACGGTAAATACTAGCTGGAGGATAATAATGCTATTTTACTGTGTTGTTTCAGCAGTTTGGTTCGTCGTGACGAGAAGGGTTGGCGCTGCTGTTACGTCGTCAGGGAATTGTATGGGGGTAGTTGTGTTGAAGGGGATGAGCCTAGTCGAGTTGATTCATGTTGTATCTAACGTGGGGTCAACGTATGGTGGACAGGTAGATGCATTGTGGTATGTGGAAGTATGTAAAAGCCTTTATAGACGTCATTGTTGCAGTTTTAAAACGGAGGATCTGCCTTATGTGTTAATATCTGAAATACCTATTTGAACATATGCACGTTTTATTTATGGAATTTTATGAATTTTTGTTTTCACCCTGTGGCAGACACACGCGCGCAGGTGTATCCGTATTGTAAAATTCTCCTGGTTCACCCGAACTCTACTCTTCTGTACGATGCAACACGGCAAAGTCACTCAGCCAGCATGCTTGCGCGAGTGTGCTGCAACTGTAATTTCAATCTGAAAGGGCCAATTTCAACATTTCCCAGCTATTTACGTACTGCCATTGTCCGATTTCGATGTCCACGACTGCCCGTCTTTTTCATCCCTTAACGAGGGCAAGCGAAATAAAAATTTTAATCTCCAATACCAAGGACACGTTGACTCCCATTGCCAATCAGAATTCCATATAATTTCTCAAGAAAAAGACAATCCCCAATGGAGCGACATGCATTCGTCTTTTTGTTCGGAAAAGTTATACACCCTTTTACAAATATCCACGCACGGTTCAATGGCATTCGTAGGCTTATGCGTATGAAAAGAAATAAAATGGTGGACGAACATAAAAAAAAACAGAAATCCAACAGCCGCACATACTACGAGGGTGGAGCCGCATCGGAACATTACTCATGGCTCGGCGTTCGCGCAATTTTTACCTCGAAAATAAATCATCATTATTGCGGCCAGAGGGATGCGCATTACGGAGGTCACGGGGGTAGCTGATGCTATATAGGCAACGTATAGCTTCCAGCCAGTATAAGGGGCTGGCCAGAGACCATACGCTTTGAACATTGCCCTCACGAGAAATAAGGGCTCCTCCGGCATTGAATATAGAACGGGCTCGAGCAAAGCAGTCCAAGGGATAGATCCGATCGCTCGGGTAGAAAATGAGCGGCCGGACAAGGGTTGTTGTGGCGTCAGCATCGATAACTTCGTGACTTCTGGACACTGGCCGTCATTAGTGCCGGTTATCTAGTATTGATTCGGGAGAATATCCTACGGTAACCAGCCAGCTTCGGTTATCTTGGAGAGCCCCGGCTTTATACCCAAGTCAAATTTATCCTCTCGTTCACAACGGTCCACGTGCGGAGAATGACTTTTACTTCCGTCACGCGTTGTCTCTCTCTCTCTCTCTCTCTCTCTCTCTCTCTCTCTCTCTCTCTCTCTCTCTCTCTCTCTCTCTCTTATTGAACTTGCAAGCAATATTAGCCATCTCCCTCACTCTCACGGATTTCTTATGCAAAAAAGCCAAATCCATATCGATGCGTTCATTCGCTGATTCATCCATGATTTAGGCATGGTACACTTGGACTTACTAATATACGTCACGCGTATGCCTATGGTACTTTGGACATAGGGATAGTAACCTTGCACATATGCTCACTTTCTCTCTCTCTCTCTCTCTCTCTCTCTCTCTCTCTCTCTCTCTCATGTGTACTGGCCACATTAAGAATTAGATAATTAATTACAGCTGGACATGATGTAGCAGTAGCCCTGGCGATATTATCGACGTAGCTGGGCCGCACGGCAGACCAGAGACAAGCGAGTGTTGAGTTGATGTTTCCCAGCTGATTGATGATGTAACATCATCCCGGTTACTAACTCCTTCCATCATTTGCCCAACCATTTTCAACCCTTTACTCTCTGTCTCTCTCGTTCTCTCTGCTACGATCATATTGGACTCTCCTGTATAGAGATTCATTGATCTTACGTTCGAGCTGTTACGTATATCACTTTTTCACTCTGTATTTACCTTTGTTTTATTAATTTGTCATACGTCCGTTCTATGGGATATTTAAACTGGTTTTCGTAGTCATAATCGGTATTGGTAAGCCATTGTTTGTCTTTTCATTTTCTTTTTATTATCACACTTACAATATTTTTTTTAATATTCACACATCTGTCTCGGATCGATGATATTCAACAAAAAATTTCATTCCATTGTGTCTTTTTGTTGCAGGTAAGTTGCCAGATTTTTGTCTCGTGAGCCCGCAGAAGGTAAGGTGTAAAAACCTTAAGAGCATAAGAGATACAATGGGATCAATTTATTTGGAGCAATGTGTTGCAATCTTTTCAAAAGCGTATGATAGATTGCATAAAGAGATCCGAGTAATTACTTTTAACATTGGAACGCCATACAATGTATCTCATACTGTGACTTCAAATCGTTTATTCTTTTCCGAAGAACGCCGGAAGTGCGGTTACCCATCTCTAAGAGATAATTGAAATTTCAATGCATGCCTCAATTTCTTGTCGGACCAATCTGCTTCGACTAAGTGTAAGCGAGGTATTAAGAGAACCAAAAATTGACACGTTGAATTAGCAGGAAACCGTCGGCTGGATCTTAATAACTAAATTGCGTACCAACTCACTGTAGTACCAACGGCATATGGACCACGTAGGACAACCTGAAGTCAGTCGCGCATTAGTAATTGTGAAGATCGATCAGGATCGAAATGCTCATTTCCTGTTTGTAGGGCGGTAGCTGTACAGGCTGAACTGCGTATTAGAATTGGGGGAGTATAAGGGGATAACAGGAACGGGTGATAGAGGACGGCCACGGGGAGGTCGTGGAAGTCGCGAAGGGAAGGTCGAAGGTTGCCAGGCGCATCATTAACGTGATTAATGTCGAAATAAATCAGGTGCCTCCTGGAAACATTCTTCGATAAATCGAACAATTGCAGGATAATATTTAGTCTAGTAAATTGGCGATAGTTCGATCCGTTGGTGTTGGAAAAAAAGGACAATTTTTTTAATTCATCCTAAAAACCCCTCCCCCCTCCCCCTCTCAAGTATAACGTACAAGGAGAATATATGATTATGGGGGAAGACATTTTTTCTGGTTCTACTTTTTTCTTCTAATTTTTTGTTTTAATTTTTACACTTGGCGTAACCCTCGATCAGTTTGGTATCCTCTGTGGAATTTCGATGTCGCACCGATCGCGTAATTTGCATCGATGTTTTTTGCTCGAATCGTCGGCGAATTCAAACGAGCGCAGTTCAACGAACCGGCGATCGACGATCGGATTCGTCGTTCGTTCGTTCGTTCGTATACCGGCGGAATGCTAATCGAACCTGGCTGGAATTAAACGCGCCGCGTCACCTATTTTCTCGAGCGCTTTAATAATCCTTTTTTAGAATACACCACGTAGTCCCGGAAAGTATTTCATCTCGTTTATCCTGTTACACAGGGAAACCTCGAATATCTTACTGTAGCAGCTACTTCACAACGTATATACGTCTAGAGGTATGAATACAGTATATGAGCTATATTTTTTGTGACACTATATCTGACGGTGAACAAAAATATAATTAATCCAACAAAGTCAGAATATCGTGAACTTAGCACACCTTGACATCACGCAACAAAGTTCTCCGAACGAAGGTTTCCTGCCGAATGAAATGAGAATTCGAAAAGCAGAGAATGAATAAAAGGATGGACATTCGAAGGCACTGAGAAGTCATTGGATACCGATACAAATGGCCAAAAGCGTGACCGCACGACGAGAGCCATACTAAAATCTTAGCCAGAGGCCAATGCCGTATCTCGCCGCGTCTAATCGAACTCCGTGATTTTAATTATAAACAAATTAAAGGTGTTTTCGTGTGTTTGCTTACCGCGAGGCAAATCGAGATCCGCGTCGGACCCGCAACTAATTGACATTTCTTCCCTTTCGACGCGGCTTGCGTTATTCCGATCGACGGAATCGAATTAATTGACACACCCGGTATACTCCGCCATAATTTATACTCGGCATAGTCACGCATTACAGTAAAGTATATAAAATATAAATAAATATAAAATTATAATAAATATAAAAAGAATGTTTCTTTCAATATAATTAATTTTAATCCAACGTAATCAGGTGTACCTTATACATAGAAATATTCAAGCCATGCGTAATGTCCATCATTTACGTATAATCATACTGGAAGCATACCGTATATATTATGTCGTGGAAATAAACGTCAGAATTATACCAGAGAATTTAACGTGGACGGGAAGATCATCAGCATGTCACCGCCATGCAATCATAACAGCCAAGCCTACGCGATTAACGCACGTTGCGAACAATCGCCCCAAGATACTGTTCGCACAATACGTGCCGAGCAGGTTGCACGCTGTCTAAGGCTGCGAAGCTAATGAAGCTGGGCTAGTTAGGTGCGATGTTAATTAAATGATATGATCATTAGTCATTATACAGTCATTGTGTCGGTAGCAAGTTGGTAGCGGGTCCGTCGCGGCTCTGGCCACTGACGGGTATATACGAAACATATATGTAACGTGCTACATACAACATGCCTCGTACATGTTGTACCTAGGAGACGTGCATGCCACGCTGTTTGGGCACAAAATTCCTCTGGCTACAACGTTAACACACTGTTGTCAGTCTAGTGGCGGATTAGGTACGGTCATATCCAAGCTTTATCATATTATCGTAAATAACGATATATGTATATATATACACCATGTATTATATGTGTACAGATAATTAAGATCTAAATGGGTCAACGATTTATAGCGTTTTACCAACGTTCCTATCGCTGCCAGTGTTTAATAATTCTTTTAACTCCGCACACTACACTGTAATTGGTTCATCGATCGCTCGATCGGTCGATATCGAGAAACGAGGGAGTCTCGATCTACCAATACCGAAGAAATGTTAATTGGGAAAAAGGGTTATATTTACAATTCAGTTAGGCGGCGGCGCGGACGAGAGAGATCGGTGCGAAGCTACGATGCTCGAGTACATAGCATTTCGCGTTAATGGCCACAATTAGGTATTTTAATTAGCGTTCACTGGCACTGGCAGCTGGCTCTACCAAATTACAGCGTTACGAATACAATAACTATACCGATTGAGGAAGCTCATTAGCTGGGAAGTCACTTGTATGGTAGCAGCTAATATCGTGGTGACCTTGACTTTTAGAATATAAATTAATTATTTTAATCAGTCGTGTATATGTATATATACCATGTATCATTGCGCGATTCTGGGCTGTGCTCTGTCGTAGGGGATTGAAAAATCTAGTATATCTCGTAACGATGCAAAAAGCGTATAACGAACGACTACGAGAGTTACAGTAGTCGAGACGAAAGCCTGGTCTTAAGATAATCCGGCTTCGAATACATATTTCGTAATGCGGCTGACTCTCCAACCCTCCGACGATTCGCGCTTCTCTGTAATTTAATACACGCACGATATGGAGACGGCGGTAATGACTCGTAAGGTTTCCGGCTTAAAATTAAATGCGACTATCCGAGTTAGTAAAATTCCTAATTCGTACGACGCTTCTATCCGTATATACGGTATGCATATCTAGATATAGATGTAGGCAAATGCATCGGACCGTAGGACGGGAGTCCAGTGGTTCCTCCTGGAATACACATACGAGCACGTTACAATTTTTCCTCTGATCTTTCGAGGTTTCACGGCACCGTACAGTCAACTGCCGTAGACGAGAGTGCAACTGGACAGGTTCCAAATTAAATTCAAATAAAAAAATTGAGAAATCGTAGCGGTGCTGCTCGCTCATCCTCGGTTAATAAAAGTCTTTAAATTTAATGTACAGAATGAAAATTTTTCAATGGCACACGGAGACGTAGTTTATCTCCAGTCGGTCAAAGGGCATTTGTATATACGAGGATATCGAAATACTCATTAACTCTTGGTATTCCGTATTAGAATAAGGATAGGTAAAATTCATCCTGCGAAATGATCCCTGCGCGCTGGTGTTCGCGTAACATTTAATTAATGTCTTTCATTAGCATATAAACTCGTACGTCCATAATGTATCCCGCCTCTGCGTGCTTGGCTATGGCGCTAACCCCTACCGCGAAGGTATTCGCAGTGGCTTGTGATAGTCCCTACTTCGTGCTGATAGCTGCAACCGTGTACATAGGAGCACTGTCTATGGCGACTGGGAACTGGTAGCTGGGCATTCGGTAGCTAAGTTGGTATACGAATCGGCTGGAAGGAGATGCGAAATGTCGTAGGGAGGACTCGTGGCAGTGGGCATTACGAAGCCCCTGGAGCACTGTACCCGGCAGCCACTAGTTACATTGTCTAAGGTTTCAATAACCTAATGAACCCCAACGTGCAGACCAAACCAACCCCCACTATATATACACGAGCACTCCGGTACCTCATCCGCGAGCGTTCCACCCCATAGACGTAGGAGTAGGAACTCGCGGCGCCCTTGGACTGCGTCGCCGGGGCCTTCGGGACTCGATTAATTAAATATAAATTAGTTGGCGGAGGGTGTGCGGGGGATGAGGTCGAAATAAAGAATCTCATCCCCCAAGACGCGTCTACGTAGTAGCTGGCGAACTCGGTCGTTCCTTGATAACGTCAAGGAATATCCAAAAATCGTATATGAAAAACTCATTGGCTCTTATGCAGTCTGAATCTTGGCCTTTCGATAAGCCCAACTTTAATCCACCGTATAAAGTTATTATCGTGTCGGATTCAGCGTGCCATTAAGCGGACGAGGCACTTCGGTAGTCGAGATAGCCAGTGGAAAATTGGACTCCGTGAGAATTAAGTGGTTAAGGAACAAGCGAAGGTGGGCATACACGTTAAGTGTAAAGGGATCCGGTATAGACACATATAGTAGATGGCGAGAGTCGTGGATCATTAGTAGGACGATTAAATTAAAATATTTGATTGCCAAAAGGGTCCCGTACACTTGGCCAAGTTGTGGCTCTGTATCGCTCTCGCGCAGCGCCGAATTTGAAATGCTAAACAGCAAATACGCCTAATGAACACGTATGCTCGCCCGTGTCCGTATGTTTGTACCAGCGGCGACGTTACTGACGGCGTTATTTGCCTTGGCGAGGCCCCACGCTGGATAATAGATTCATCCTTCACGCTTCTTAATTAGAAGTTAAGTTTTATTAGCCTCTAGACTGTACCGTGGCCCTCGATGCTTTTATGTAACTCTACTCGTCTCCCGTCACAATGTATATTCGTTTCTTGTCTTCTCTACAGTTTCTGTTTCCTCTATTATTTAATCCTGTGCTATCGCACGTATTACGTCAGGTTAATCAATTTTATCTGTTCGCTTTATTTTCATCTCTCGCGCTGACTTTATCCTTCGTGCACACTTTTCTTATGTCACAAAATCATCCAGGACGGCTTTCAAGATGATTATATTTATAAAGCGATGATTCGTAAATCTTCTTACGTCTTCGTGATCTACTTCGATTTTAAACCGGTCGTTAAGGAGTTTGGACTGTACGAGGTTATTTCTCGGCAGCTTGGTAATTTTCGTGTGATTAATTACGAGCGTGTAAAATTACCAAGAACGACCCTCCAGTAACGGAAGTGGGATTTACCTAGGGTTACATGGCCGTTCGTGTTATACCCGCCAGGTAACTGTAGCAGGCAGATACTGTACTACAGACTGCATCCACTTTGAAAGCAGACATGAAAAGTTTCTTTTTTCACTGATAAAACTATTAGTTTCGTGCAAGCTAATGCGAACGTACTGCGAAACGGTACTTGATATCATAAGTCCCTTTCGTAATATTATTGATGCATCATTGTATCCCAATGCGAAAACCCTTCGAACCTTCTTCCTCGCTGCTTTGCATTTACCTCGCTGGCATCGCGCGGCTTTTGTTTTTGCAGGAAGCATCAATATTTATATTGCATAATGCATTCGTAATTGCCACGTGTACACTCTATTTGTTCCGATTTTCTGATGTCATGAAAATTTATGAGCCGATGGCTATTATTAGGAGTTAGATGCAAAAACTCGGGACCAACCTACTCAAGCTGGGTAAGTACGTGCAGGATGGCTGTTTAAATTTAATCCATAGTGGAGAAAGGATTAAAAAATAGATGTTGAAATATTTTGGCACATCTCACACGTCTTGTACTTTCTTAGGCTTCGCCTACTGAAATCTTGACTCGCTCGTACGTCAGAATATTCGACAGATAGAAATTCGGATGTTCGAAGTTGGACGAGCGTTTCTAAATTTATCGACAACCTGTACGCGCTGTGTTAGTCCACCCTAAGCGAAAATGGTGGCTATTGGCCAATCTATATTATACAAGACTGAGTAGGGGCCAAGATGACCGCTTGCTAGCTGGCCAGCCAGCCAAGATGCGGACGAGGGTTGTCTGTGGGATAGGGGGATGCTGGAACGGTCCAGAGAGAGGAGCTGGGTCGGAATAAGTTATCTGCAACTAGCAACCCTTCGCTAAGTGGATGGTTCTCAATTTCAAGCAGTCAGCTTCCCACCTTATTACGTATTCGGATTCTAGAGGGTAGGAAATTTAGTCCGTTGAAAATTCTCCACTTTTCAGTCACGCGGTCCAAGCCGCAGCCTCGTCACGTGGGTCATGCACTTGATTCTCAAGGATTATTAATTCGTGACCTCTTTTTTATCTTTCTCAGTAATCACTTTTTATAAATATTTATTTAGCCTCGTAACCCTTCCACATTTATTCTTCGATTTTGCGACACAGGGCTGGTATCCAAATTTCAGTGACAGTCCACGCTACGTGACTATGTCAAATCTCGAAATTTTCTTTGAGACCTGGTGAGATCGCTTGAACTTCAGTGGACGGATGGACCGAGTTGGGAACCTATTTTCCCAAGAGGTGGAATAAGGTGGAAGTGGAGGCTGAGGGACTCGTTGTGTCCAGTGTCTCGGCGTGCGGCCATGGGGTGGTTGTGGCCAGTCATGGGGTGGGATGGGGTTAGGTCTCTTGTACATAGAGGTATGGGGGATGGGGGTGAGCTTCGGACTTGAGAGATCAATAAACGACCCTCCAACCTGGACACTCTACGTACCCATCCTTCATTCTCCAATGTCCGCACAGAACCACCTTTACTCCCATGTTCAACACACGTCAGCTACAATTGCTTTACCTTCTTTATGTATTTGTCACGCGGCTGTAAAATACAGTGAAGTCTATCAGCTTCCATTTTATGTAATCGAAACTGGCCTCCTTGGTCTCGCCCTTCAGACTCAATGCTTAACGCTCTGCTTGCTCCGTATGTTATTCCTGGGTCTAACTTGGGATAATACCCGCGTATGAATTGGCCCTTATATTTCCCTAAATAATGTTCACGCGCACGATGAAGTGATATCTTCGACAAAAATTTGAAAAATACCTAAACAAATTTTCAGTCAATTATGGGGTTTTCCTTAAAGCCATTTCTAAAACCGTGAAAAGAATATTGACGTTACGTAATTTATACCATTTTTACGTTACGTATGAAAAGAATCCTGTGCAAAGATTCCCCATAGCCCGATGTCCCTTTCGCAGATTTTACACGCTTTATTCCTCGTTTTATCTCCAAACCCACTTCCCCACCGGAATGTCTACAGAGTCCGTGTAAGCGGTCGTACCTAGCGCGGGTGGTAGGTATACGTGGCAGTGAAAAAGAAAAGGATGCATAGGTAAACCGGTAGATCGAGTGAGAGAAAAATACCGGAGGCAGAGAAAGCCGAGAGTTTGGGACTTTTATGGTCTGGGCTCTTTCAGTGGAAGTTCCTAGGGGGTTGCGGATGCCGCGAGCAACTGGTGGTGGAAAAACACCCTCGTTCGCTCTCGCCACCCCCTTAGCACTCTCCTCCACCTCTACTCACTCCCTCAACACCCCATTCCTCCAGCAGCGTTCCACAGCCGACGCTCAAAGCGACTGCGATCCTTCGAGCTTTATGAACACATAAACGCTAAAGGGTATATACGTCGGCGCGTTGCAAGAAAGGGAAGGTTAAATGTTTCGACGATTTTATTTCCACGATATATCTTCACGCGCAATTTTACATGCCTCGTATGATTTTGGCCTTCTGACACTAGGGTCGACAGTGACTGTTACGATTAAAGCGTAGGTGAATACAATTAAACGGCGTGCAGTGACTGCAGTAATAGTTAAGAATTCTATCATTGGCATTAATGATTTCTGAATTTCATTCAATCTTGATCAAGTAAATTAATTCATTCGCTACGTGATATTATGACTGTCTCTTTTTTTCTGGCTGTTTTCTCGAAAGGGAATCGAGGACCGTTCGCCTAATTCCACGGTTGTTCATTACACCTCGCAATATTCACGGACTAATCCCTCAGATCAGTGGGCGGGCGCCTAAGCCATCATTAAGACTCGAATAATTCAGGTTAACAGCAAACTCCGCGTGGGCTAATCTCGATTTGCATTTCGCTGTTTGTGTCGGCTGAGGGAGAGAGACAGGGGCGAGAGAGAAAGAGGATTATATTAACCTTATCTTTTCCAAGCTGGACATATCGAATGGTCCGTATGGTAGAATTCTGGGACTGACGTCATTTTATGTCCAATTGCATTCAACATTAACCAGTCTGTATGACAGCCTATTGCGCGATACTGTAAAATCGAAATTTCGATGTACATGAAAAATCATAATCCGTAAATAGTACAAAGGCCAATTTCAAATCGAAATACGCAACAAGCGTAGCCCTTTTACACGGATCGAAGGTCTTTCCAGGAATCGAGCTCATCAGCTCGCTAGCCCGTTTAAATGTAATGTCTGCCGGACTGTTGATTAACTCGACGCGTCGTACGCGCATGCGCGAACGAGGATGCTAAAGAGAATGCATTCTTTTAATTTCTTCATTTCTCTTAATTCCTCCTTGTTCCTCAGTACTCCTTCAGTCCTCTCTCGTCTCTCCTACGGTATCGTTACAGGACTCACAATAATTCAAATAAGCTTTTAAAAATCCTCGCCACTCATTAACAAGTCGTTCTCCAATCGACCGTCTTTTCCTCTTCGAGATATTCTCTCAACTTTCTCGCCTTTCTTCCTTTTTTTTCATTTATTTTCTCCAACTTTTGACTTTTCTCTCTTCGCTGCCCACTGCAAACCGCTTGCAGGCAGATCGTTAATGCTCGTCTCACAGATTGCAGTGTTGCAATCTTCCGTCCAACGGCAAACGTACTCGAGTGCATCTGTACACAACGCATAATCGTTTTGCTTTCTTGTCATAAGCATATAGGATATTTCAAGTATTTTTATATCCCATAGCAGTGTACACGATTTCATGGCATCGATTGAAAAATAAACTAGTAGTACCTTGGAGGGAAGACTCGAAACAATACCCATGTAATTCGACTATCCAACCAGCTACGGAATAGCTTTCTTCGCTCGAAGATCCTTTTCCCTGAATGGTCAGAGTCTTGGAGTTCAGTCTGCACTGGCTGGGGGCTTGGTCAGTGGGCAAATACAGACTATGCATAACAATCGATCTCGCTGGAAACCGAGGGGGTGGTCAGCGGGTGGATAAGGCAGGGTTGGAGGATGAAAAGGGGTTTGCGGCGTAGCGAGATAGGGGAGGTAAGGGGAGGTAGGTTGCTCAAGGATGCCTTAGGAAGATGAGGGAACTCTGAGATAGCCACTAGCCAACACCCTACTTGACGTCCATATCTTGCACACCCTCATTCGACGGCCCTGTAACTCCAAGCCACCTTGAGACAGTGAAAAATTGTACGATCACCCTATTGCGTTCCATAGTAAATATTTTAATTTATCGATATTTCCCAAAAATATTTATCAATAATTAATTTCTCAAATAAATTATTTATATATGCTATTTACATCTATATTTTTCTCCATACTCCCTCTGACGCAACCCTCATTGGTACACCTGACACAACCGTACGCGTAGTCCAAGGTGTGACATATGTCACCTGTCATGTCCACCGCCTAATAGCAGCTTAAGGGATCCTATAGCACTGATACCTAGATCTCTTAAGGAACTAGATACGTATAGCATATGACATTACACAATGAGTTACCTACATTTTCTACCAGCAGTAAAGTTCAACTGAAATCCTAGCCGAGGAGACGAGCGAAGCCATCGGTCAACCAGCATTACGGCATTTGCATGTTATTTACTCTCGAGCCACCGAGTACATTTGTTTGGATTATCCCTGAAATAAACCAGTGTCCGTCCGAGCGCGGCCTCGATGTCCACCGAGTAGGTAGATAGGAAGGCCGCGTGCTGGCTCCTCCTGACGGTGGCGGTTAAAGACAATAGAGTCGCGGGGCGAGTAGAAGCGAAGCCAAAAGAGAAGCCCACTTCGAGAAACGGACAAATGCCCATCAGTTTGTTCACTTTATTCGTCGTCTATATCATTCGAGAAACGTCACCGCGTTTGCCAGATACTTTTGACAATGTTTTTGGTCTTCTACCTCCCTGCCCATGTTACATGTACCGCGCAAGGGAAACGACCTGTAGAATTATGCCAAGGAACATTTATTGTACAGTCGTGACAAGGACATGTTACGGCATATATATATAGATTTACTTGTACGGTAGGTATATGTGCAATGTATACGAGTTAAACGGTACGGTTGATATTTACGAAACGTATGGCAATTCCGTCAATTAAAGTAAAGAGGCATCGAGTCATAACATAAATATGTAAAGGGATGTTATACATGGCCTCTCATTGGCATCCATATAAGACATGCGTGTCCATCAATGTCCACCGGATAGAGATCCAACGTTTCTCGTAAATGCATATACAAGGCTGCGAAATGCAATGCTAAACGATACTGTTTATCATACGTACAGAATCGGACTCTCAAATGGATTCGCGAGTGATCTTGCATATCACGTTTGCTATAGGAAGCTTCACTGGAAAGGAGGGTAGTTGTGCGCTGGTACCAGGAAGTCGTGTATACGTTAATATACAAATAGACTAATGGTAAAATCAGATTTCTTAATTTTGAAACTTCAAATGGTTTGTTCGATGCAGTTAACCTTTATTTAACTTATTTCTATGTGTGTATATATATATATAATCCTACTTGTTTCATCTTCCTCTTCTTCCTGCGTATCTTCGCAATTTACTTATATTCTCATTCGTATTACGGCTGTATACTTAGGTGCCGACTTCCTCGCATTCTCATAGGTACACTTCTCCTATTTAAAGTTCTTAAACGGTTTCTTAATTCGCTACCCGGTAGCCAGCACTATACGTTTCTCTATCGGTCTCGCGACAATTTTCGATCCTCTTCTTAACTCAAGTGATTCACCTTCCAGACTCGACAATCCTCCTCTTTCTAGCTGTCTCTTCCCCCCCCTCTCTCTCTCTCTCTTCAATTCTGTCCAACCCCTCTGCTCCCTCGTGTTTCTCCTATAGAACGACCCTTAATTCTCGTAGAAAGCCCCGCCACGCTCCCGCGCATCCCTTTTCTCGCTCTCCACGGCTTCGAGAATGTAATTAATGTTTAGCATCTACATTATTTGTTTAGTTTCATTTCATTATCTTCGAAGGCGCCGGCTACGACGATTTTATGCAAATAGAAACGACAGACAAAGTTTTACCCTGCCGCGAGACCCAACCCTCTCCTTCTCACCAGGACCTACTCCCCCTTCCCTCATCTCACCCCCGCCCCCCCCCCGTCATTTTCCATAAGATCTTCTCACTCCTCTTTATTTTGTCCCCAACAACTCACCCATTGCCCCTTCATCATTCCGAACGAGATTCTACCTCGCACTGGTAATTCCAACCCCTTCGTCACTCTGTGGACTTGAGCTCTCTCTCTCTCTCTCTCTCTCTCTCTCTCTCTCTCTCTCTCTCTCTCCCCTCTCTCTTTTATATTATTATTATTATTTCGCTCTGTACTTCAGTCCTCGAATAATAAATGCCATTCATAATTCATTATGCTTCTTCGACTCTCATTAATCCTTTGATTAACTGTATTTCATTATTTAGATTAGCCGGCCTTGTTTTGGCCCCGTCGTTCGTTTTCAAACCGCGACGATGCTTGTACCTCTCCTTAGCGTACTTGCGTGTTACCTGCATGTACCTTATATTCTCTCTTTCTACTTTCACTGTGTTCACCGTTCGCCCGTCAGAAATACTACTTCCTTCCTTATCCATTCTACCACGATATCACACTGATACGTAACCTCAGGAGAATCACAGAGTGACTCAGGAGCACCGGAGGATCGGACAGACACACAGACGTGAATAAGGGACGGAAGGGAGAATCCGCGTTTGTCGCGCCCCGTTAATGAGACACATTCACGAAGTTTGCCACGACGGAGAGACGAGTCGATTGTACGAGAAAATTGGCTTTTCAATTCGCCATCCCCTCCTCCACCCCCTTTCCAAACCATCCGTGGAACTTAGCCCACCCGAGGAACTTTGACTGAATTTAAATCCGCATCTGGATAAGTTGTGACGTACACGCGGTGCTCTCTTCGGTACTTCACTCGAGATCTCTTATTCTGTACCCTCACGTAAGACACACCTATAGGTACCCTGCCTGATATTTCTGAATATAATTATATAAGGGTGTATCAAAAATTATTCCGAGGGAGGAGCCGTTGATAATTTTCCATAAGACTTAATTGTGTACGGTAGATTCACCAGGGTAAAATTCTTTTGTTAACAACAATGTTGTAATTTAACGCGTTTTTATTCATGCGCAATGGGAGTGATCGAGGCGTAACCATTTGTACTTATATGTTACTCGTAGCCATGTTATAGTACGATTGAAGCGCGGGTACAATGCTAGACGAAAATAATGCTAGACAGCAGACCGCTGAGAGTAAAAAGAAAAGGCAAGAGAGAGAGAGAGAGAGAAGAGCCAAAAGAAGCCAAAGTGAAAATGAAGTGGGAAAAATGAAAATAGGCAGCGGTGCGCTAAAATAGAGCTTTTATTATCCGGTTTTAATTTAAGCAGCGCCAGTCGCGCCGTCACGGCTCCAGGTGTGAATTAAACATAGTACTGTATCCTACCGCGGGCGCTAACAATGCACGGCATAATTAAATGTGTGTTCTAATAAATGCCCGACCGAGGCCGAGTTGCAAGAAGCGACCAAGCACCAGGCGCGTTTCGGCGTCGGCGTCGCCCGTCGTCTGGCGGGCAAACTTTCCGCGAAGTGTCTACAGCGCACATTGCCATTGGTTAGAGGTTGCCGCCTGCCTGCCTTCCTGCTTCGACGTAACAAGGTAATGCCTGAGGGTGCACGAAGAAGAGTCTCCCGTTCTCGATACCGTTGTCGGGGCTGCTTTCCTCGAAACTGCTGATTCGAAATTAACGAAAATTAATTGGCACCCGGATCCATATTAATTTACGTTATTAATTCCTCCGATGTGCTAATTGATATCGGGACGTCTAACGATTTAATCGGGGTGTCTCGAACGATAAATCGTGCATCTTGTGCAATTGCATTAGGCGCATTGCAGACATTTTACGTCGGTTAACTTTAATGTCAATTGATGAAAGTCTCTTTTCAAGTTTCCTTTAAAGTAAAGGAAAACAACGATTATCAATTAATAATAATTATATAGGTTGAGTTGATTTTAGAAATCTGGTATTTTTTTTAATCGTGCTAGTTTTGATTAATCCAACGAAACTGGAAGCATCTTGAATCACGTGGAATATACAGTATGCACAGTCCATGTGTTATTAGATACTATAGAGTGTTTATGTCATAGGGAAAATAGGTCTGGTTACCCATAACACGTAGAAAGCGTAACCTGCACATTTCTATGGAATCCTTCGGTTTCCAGTTATCGCCCATAAATGCCGAGTTCCTATTGGAAAGTCTACTGTTAAATTTACAGCGAGCTAAACAAAAATTGCATCTTCCCAGCATCTTCCTTTCCTCTGGAGTTCCCTGCGATTCTTGAGGCTTCCACGGCTTCCCATCGATCGAAAACGAACTGTTACCGGCATTCTTCACGGGAACAACTGGATACACGATAACATTGAAATTGGATATATTTCATTCACAGACAAATATTACACCGTGCGAATGAACCAGGGTAAAAACTAAGGTCTAAAGTAACTATGAGAACAGCCTGGAGATTTATATATAAATATTCCAGGTAACGAAACCCCATAGAAATTCTGTATGTACCATTATGCAAATACATAGTTCTTTTTTTAGGTTTCACGAGAAATTTGAAATTTATACACCGGTTGTTTATGATCGTTCGAGTGATAAGGGAACGCTGAATTCAGCGTATACATGACAAATGATCTAGTAATGAAAAGTGAAAGATACCATAGGGAGTGCGCGACCGCATAAATTTCAATGATTTACCGTAAGCGCATATAGGCATTACGGGCAGCCATACTAGTTCAGCATTCAATGGAACGATAAGAAAATATATATATATATATATAAAACGTCAATCGGATGCCGGTTTCTCGCATATTCCTCGAATCTTTCGTCAATGTAAAAAGGCAAGTCCGAGCACGACCATTCCGCTGATCGATGAGCGCAACGATTTCATAAATAAAGATTATACACGAGTGGCGGGTCCTCTCGTTCGTACAATTATACATAGTGGTTCTCATGTGAGCATCCGTTTTGTCCATTCAGACATTTCCACTCCTGTCTCATATCCTGCGAAGGGTGGGATCGATTCACCAGTAGGGAAATCGTCCTGAAAGGCGGCCAATGGCGGATTATATGGAAGTGCTGGCCTAGGTTGCTTCTGCTGTTGGCCTTATAGAGAGGGTGCGCAAGTAAGAGGGACAGAGAAAGAGGGTGGTTCGTTCAGTAGCCTAGGGGTGGCTCAGTAGGTGGGATAGGGTGCTTAGGTGTTACAATGATTATTCGAGAGGGACAGCAAAAGGTAATTATGCCCGATAGGATCAACGAGTGGGAAGGAGACCGAAGAGTACTTTGCATCGGCAAAGGAACAGAGACAGCCTGAACGACCTTCTGGCTTCACTGACGAGGACGAACGTACCTCGTAATTACCTAGAAGTGAGCCGCTTTTGGCTTCCAAAGCCTTCGGAACTTCAGGATAAATAGTCTTCCAGCTGCAATTGGATTTTACCTCGTTAAAGGAGGAGTACGTCGACACGAGTAATTTTGAATTTTCACTACACGTACGCGTTTACTTTACCATCTGGTTTCAGGTAGTGTTTTTGATGTTGCGTTGCTAGACATTCCAATTTTGTTTTGATTCAAGCTTCTTCTTACTTTTTTAATACTTCAGCATCTGCGAGGCTGTTTCAGAGGATTGGTGTAATCCAACCCTACCAGTTTGAAAATCGTCGTGATTTTATGGCAGCTTGGTGATAGGGATGGAACTGCCTTCTTGGATGTACTTGGTGGTGGTTACCGTATGGAGGAGTAAGAAAAGTTGTTGCTGATTAATTTGAATTGATAGCGACAGAAGCTAAATGGTTCATTGGATTGTGTCTATTAGCTGTCGATGGTGGCTGTAATTTTGTTTGCTTCGTGGTTCATTATTTCTTGTGTCGATACTATTCTCGCACGACTATTGACGTTTGATAATGGAATATCGTCGTAAATTTTATTATGCAAGCATTTTTAATTAAACGTGCGCCAAACCTTATTTACTAATTATATTTTATACGCAAATAGATTTACTTATACAGTCTTACAAACGAGGTAAATATCAGTATCGATCTTGATACCTGATCTAACCTAACCCCTGTTAATTCAATCTAACCTAACCTAACAGGCATACGAGATAAATCAGCAATCCCGATCTATCTCAACAACCATCCAGAGAATTTCGGACCGGTATGTGTGATGGAATGCTAGACAGGTGCATCGGAATGTTTAAGAATTCTAGAATCGATATCTCGAAATAGAACAGCTAGAAATTGTCACAAAAATAAAAAGTCACCCTGTATTATTTGCTACATCGTGCAAATGGGCTTGAAAGCTATTTAAGAATAAGAAAAAAATATTTCAACCAAAACTATCAGTTGAATAACAATCATGAACTATCACGACCATAAAAAATTGTGTCAGTAATAAATTAAACATTCAACTGCACATTAGCATAATTCGCTCGAACTAAATTCTCAAATATATTCAAACGATAGATCACCGTACACTAAATGCTAAGTCGTGTTAGATAACAAGTGAATTAATTAGAATACAATAATTATCGGAATAAGAAATAAATGTAAAACGTAGAAACGCTTTTTCGTTTAAACGTTAAAGCAATGAGGACTAGGAGAATCCATAAATAGGGGTGGTATAGAGGGAGTGGTACATTTGCCAGAAGGGGGAAGGAGACAGAGAGGGAGGGGACGTTTACGAAGGGGGTTAATTAAGCCATCCTAATATAACTTCTACCCCGCAGCCAAGTTATCGAGTATTATTCCACAAATGTGTCGACCTCAAAGACAATGGCATTCCGATAAAATTTATTTGTTGTATTAACCCATACCAATACGAGAGAGCAACCGCAGCAGCCCTCTCGAAATCCTCAATAAAACTTTTAGCCGTTAAACTTAATTAAGCCCCGACTTTCTCCCGTCTCGCAGAACAGAAGACATCGGCGATCGTCGATTTACATGACAAAGTGCACAAACACATTCACAGGCTACGCTCATACCTCATCCTCGTCTCTAGTCTCAGATCCTCTAATTACCCAGGTCATCAGTTCTCTAATAGAATAAACCTATACACGCATATAGAAAACACAATCCACGAAATTTTATTTTGTCGCCCATACACCTTTTATCTTATACCCACCCGGTATATACACGGTCTGAATATCAGGACTCAGTTTGAAATCTGTCGCTGGGCTTGGGCACGATGCGTCGTCATTACGATCGTTACGGTAATTATGCGCTGACGTTTTCCACGGTAGCGAAGCAGACAGCGTGAAGACTTCTGAGAAAACATGAACGAGGTCGAAGAGCTGCGTTCTTCTGTTTCTATATAGATATACAGCTGCGGCAGTAAGGGATCAGGGGAACAGGGGATGGGCATCGTGCATTCGTATGATATCCACTTGCCCGTTTGTCAGTGCCTAATAAATTATCGTTACGGTTATACTGCATGTGATTTTTATTGTGAACGTTGCTTAACTTTCGTTTATGGATCATTGTAAGTATATTATACGCTTGCTTATCTATAGTTTGGGGTTTCGTGGATGATATCGGATTCTATCAGCGCTACGCGGTCGGTACACGTGCATTGCGCCATTTGTTACTTGTTGCTGTTTTAAATGAACGTTTATAGTGTATACCATGCAGTTGATATTATATTGGTTCTGTTAACGCTTGATACGCAATTCGCGCGTAAGTGGCTCATTGCGTGTAAGGGCGACGTAAGTCGCGCGACGTCTATTCCAGGAATACATTATACAAGACGGCTAATTTTTCAAAGAAAATACTTGGGTTTTACAATCCAAGCCGAGAAAGATCATTAGGGAATGCAGTATAGCATTAATGAGCGTGTACTTCGTGTGCGCTGGATTTCTACAACAATACATAATAGTTACGACCACATTGTATCGATGAGAATTTTTTTAAACTGGCGTCAAAATTTTTTTCAGCGTATCCGTTGGTTGCGTTTATTTGAGTAACGTGAAAACGCGGCAAACTACGTCGAGGACATGAAAAGTCAAAGGATCATAATAAGGACCCACTATATCATCCAACAGTAGACATATTGATTCGGTCCCTCGTTTCACGGCATTGTAGTCGTTCGAGCGACGCCAAGTGCCACGGCGCGACTTGATTATATTTCCGCCGAGTTTCATATTAGCTAGGTAACACCTTCCCGCCGAGTGCTGAGAGAGACTTTAACCCGCGGCTCAACCTTCTCAGGCTAAAATCGCGTTAGCTAATCTCGGCAGAGTCCCGGCTGGGTGAGTTAATTTCCATCTCTTTGATTTTTGGCGACCTCCGCGAACCACCCCCCAACCCCCATTTTCATCCCTCCATCTTTAACCCTCTCGACCTCCCCCGTCCCGCCCCGCCCCATCGTCGTAACGTACTACGTACCCCCATTCCATTTCTCTTACCAAGCTGAAGCTTCACCTTCGCTCTGTCGAGCAAAACCCCCGTTAGTCAGCCTGGCAGTGAGACAGGCAGGCATCCAGCGACTCCCTCCCCTCACCCCTCTGACGCCTTTCGCCCCCTCCCCCGTGTCCACCGTCATCCTTCTACAGTATTCACCCAAACTCCCCTTAACCTTCTTCGGCAAACGCGAATCAAAATCTAGGGTCTCGCTCTTGAGCACTTTGCTGAATTTTACATCAACCCCGTGGTTATAAGCTATCCAATAAAGCGGCGGCCCTTAACAGCCATAACGTTTGCGCTTTGATGTCTTCGGTCTTAGACGGGGCCAAGCGAATTTGCGCGTTAGTTTGTATTTCCTTGTAGAATCGGGGACAGTGTCGGGAGAATTAATATTTCGGAGGGTTAACGAAAAATAATGGTAACGAGGGCAAAACAGGAGGAGGGGTATCGGCGGTATTTACTGTATTGAAATATTGGTTAGGTTGTACTAAATGGGTTTAGGAACGGAAGATAAAGTAAGTAAAAGAAATTGAATATTTTCGAGGAGATTCTCCTGGTAGCATCTGAACTTTCTTGGTGCCTATAAGCGGCCTGAAACTGTATACGAGTCTGGTTGGAGTTCGAAGCTTAAATTTGCAGATCGATAATAATAATTCCTAATCGCTAATTGCTAATTACTAAGCCCTAATCCAATGGGGAGTGAAGGGGGGTCGATGACGAAGGCAGGGGTAGGTCTGCGGGTGGAAGGGACAGCAGAATGACACTCTTGGTAATCCCCCACGTCGTTTCCATCGAGCGATCACACCGCGGTTCCTCGTACTATCGATCATTCGGCAGGCCTCATAATTAGCAATTAACTATATCCATTAGTTGCTGATATAATTACTACACACGTATACCAACACAGCCAGGCAAACGAGGCTTCGCCGTCTAGGCTGCTCTACCGAGCTACCCAGTCGACCGGCCTGAGCTTCATTTTACCTTCGCATTAGCAAATCAGGATAATTGTGCGATCGATGATTTTCAGCTTCCGGAAGTCCTCTAGGTTCGAACTCTCACTCGGTACATTATACTCGGCACGTTTCGACGTTCTAATCGAATGGAACGTCAACCAAAGTGAATTTCGTAAATTCTTCAACCAGCATGTCGACGTATACCTATAGCACAATTTCATAGACGGGTTACGTCTACGAACCAGTTCATTATTGAACGAGACATAATTACAGGTAGTCAGAGATAAGACAGTTACTGGGTGTATATATAAATAATAACTTTTTTATAAGCTAGCGAGGAGGGTTCTAGGGGGTGGTTGCGTGGTATTCCGATGTATAGGCCAAAGTGGATAAATCGTTAACCGTGAAATCCATAATTTCGAAATCTTTCAACTTCGCCATAATTATTATCGCGCGATTGGTACAAAGCTTGATTATGGCTATTACCAACTGTCGGAGCGAATATAAGTATGAAGCATTCGTGGTTGGAATCAGCCAGACTCTAGGATCGGCCTAGAACTATCTTGGATATTGCTGATTGCGGAATTAGAATTTATATGGATCCCCGCACGCGAGCCAGTGACTCTCAACTTGCTGGCTATACACTTTATCGTTACAATTCGTTATTACGAGCAGTTGAATTCGTTTGGCATTGCGGGACGTTTCGCGAGAAAATCTGCGCGTGCCGGGCGCGAGAATCGAATGACGGGGATTCATGATTAATACCGGAACGTTTCATCTCCGATAATTAAATTACTCGTGATAATGTGTACCGCGTAAACAGATTTGATCGAAATTCAACATTGGCCAGCAATCCGTAACAGCTAGTGAAACCCATGGCCATTATACACTGTATTGATTTGAAAAGAAAAATCAATCTTCGGTTATTAGGCTCGTCAATGTTTATTAATTAATAATTTTTAAATATTCAGCGTACAATTCTTTACATAATAATAGTGTTTTCACCATTTAGTTTGGTTCTTGTTCGGGGACCATTTTCAATATTTACCCATTCTTCGGGCGCACTCTTCTTCATATGTAGTCGCAGTTCTGCGAATCGACGAAATTCCTAACAATAATTGTATCACAATGGTAATTGAATCTCTGGAGTTGCGTCTATTTGAACAATAGTTGGTTATATTATGTAGATTTCCTACGTAGCCCACCCAAGCCCTCGTTCTCCATGCTGGCGTTGCCTGTTTAAACACAGACGATATCAGAACTACCAACTGCCGTACAGAGTTACCCAGGTTAGGTGCCCCAAACTACACCTTGGCCATTATCATAATTGCACGTAAAGTTTCCGCTAACGAAATTCTACTGACCTCCCATAGTTTTGACAAAACGTTGATTCACGTTTCACGGATCTATCGAGGATTGAATGGCGGAGCGTTGTTCGCTTGTTTCCTTGAAAGAGTCATTTTTATCAGTGACACGATACAAATATTTTCAAATTGAAGTCGTCAAAAAACTTATTTGTGCAATCTTTGCAAAGTTTTTTTTGAGATGATATTTAACATAAAAAATTAAGTATAAACGAGAGCAATTTTTATGAAAAAATATATCTTTTTCACAAGTTAGCGATCCAGGCTAATCGTCCCATAGTCGAATGACTATCAGGATCTGTTCGACGTACAAACCTTTGACGCTGAATGGGGTGGAGCTTCCTGTGACGTTGGTGGATGTGACGGTAATAGGGACGTGTTAGGGGTTGTCGAGGGATCCCTTACGGGATAGACAAAAGGACCGCACGCACCGAGACGTACCACTGGACAAGGTTATATTGCCCTGAAATTGGTGATCCTTCATTGATACGTTTTTAACTCGTGGTATCTCTGTCTGCAGTTTCCTTTCTCTCGCGCAGGATCTCTCATTCAGCATTAATGCACTCCTAATGTTCGCACCGATCGCACGATGAATCGGAGTTAGGATATATGAACTGTACTGTATATACATACACATCATACGCATAATCGTATAAACCAAGGTCTTATACGATTATAGGATTTTGATTGTGGGTAAAGTTGTCTCACGAGGCAAAGTCTAGAAGGTCTCAGACTACTCGAAGGTAAAGAAGCTGCTTTGCATGTATAGTAGAAGGCAGAATGGAGTATAGCTACGGGATCTGTCTCGTATGTGTGTGTGTGTGTGAGCCAGTGTGTGACGGCATAATGCAGATTTCGGTCATTTTGCTAGAGGTTCGCGTTGATCACGGAATAGTGCAAGTTGTGTTAGGTTGGCCAGTCGATGTACGCGGGTTACGAGGCCCGGTGTGAGCGGACTTTCCTCGATGGCGATGCTGCTACCACTGCTGAGTTGGTAGCCCTGCTTGCCTGCCTGCCTGCCACCACCTCATTTGAATTTCTAATTAGGAAACCTCCATGCAATTATTGGATTAATGTAAATTACGAGAGCTGGCTCGGTCTCCGCCACCGCTACCGCCACCGCCGCACAAGGGTGGAGTTCCTCTCTCTGCTTCTCTTCACTCTCTCTCCCCTCTCTCTCTCTCTCTCTCTCTCTCTCTCTCTCTCGCTCTCTCTCTCTCTCTCTCTCTCTCTCTCTCTCTCTCTC
>JARQTI010000010.1:489247-550342 GCA_030142655.1 Trachelus tabidus
GCACCGTTTTTGTCTGTCCCTCTTGCAACCCCCCCCCCCCCCCCCGTTACTTTATCTCTCTCTCTCTCTCTCTCTCTCTCTCTCTCTCTCTCTCTCTCTCTCTCTCTCTCTTATTCCACACTCACTCTTCTGTCCTCTCCTCGTCACGGCAGAGGGTTGGGGATAATTAAAATCCGTTGATTAATATGTAAATTTAATAAGATTACTGTTCTAGGAATGCTCGCTGCAGACAAACGGGCCTTTTCTATCCTTGTAGTATGCCGTACTTTGACGTGATCCGATCAAATTAAGGGCCTAAAGGGTTGTCGGGCCCTAAATTGCATGTTACTTCAATGGTCTATGTGTTTCTCATATGAGTAATGTAGTGGTTGGGCAACTAAATTATGTTAGGTTAGGTTAGGCTAACTTCGAGGTGTTACTTCAGGGTGACAATACAAGGGTAATTCTCGAGAAATTCACGTATACCAGCGCGTACACTTTCTCGCGAATTTTTATTTTACGTTTACACATTTGAACTGGCAAATCGTAACCATTTCCATTCAGCAGTCTGGATTGCTAGGTGACAAATAGCACGTACCTACTACGTCAGGTATTTTTTTTGCTGCTACCACGAAAAATACATTTTTTTTTTCAAATCCGACAATAAACCTAATTCGCACGGAAAATGCAGCCTGCGCATCGAGCGTGCCGCATTGTCCACTGGCCGACACAATACGTCCGATTTACAGGCTACATTTTTACAACATCTACGTCCTCAACTCTTTTTTCTATTCATCCCTTCTTTTTATTTCATTCGTTACTGACATTTTTTTTTCCTTTCGACACATTGACTTTCCACCCACTGTATCGACATTGCGTAAACCGAGGAAACAAACCGATATTCATTTCTGTACGGAGCACCCTATAATTTCATATCAAAAGGAAAATGCGTATCGTACCGTTATTATTATTCATACGTGTTCCATAAAATTACATAAAAAATTGCTGCATTTACTACAGGCGACATATCCGCGATACGCAACACGGATATCGTTTCTATGACGTTTCTGCATTCACACAGACACAATGCGTTTCGGCTACTAACGAATACAATGAAAATAATGCATTTTCGTGCATTTGCAAATGAACGTCATTTCGTTTTGACAGATATGAGACTCGCCGAAGCCAAGCGATCGAATTAGCGGGGCACCCTGTCTATCCGTAGGCAGGAGAGATGTACCCGGCAGTGTTGGCAATAATTATGGATATTGATATTGAGAACGGTTATCATTTGACGCTTGGCGTTAATGGGATATACGTCGTTTTTTTAAGGCTACAAAACAACAATATTTCTATCCAACGTTCTACGGAGAACTGTCTGCCAATAATACACATCACGTTGCGATATGTTGGCTGTCGTTAAAAATTCATCCTATGGCACGTTAACGATAAGTGTTTTTTTTTAATTAGAATAAGTAAAAAATCTTGAATATTTATCTGATACGGTATAGCGCACTCTTAAGGCGCAAGTGACAAAAGTGACCGAGCGATAATAACATCGGTCTTTATTTTGGGTGAGATTTAACTTGGAAACGTGACTTCATAGTAATTATGCGAAAATGAAACAATGCCCGTGGTACCGTGCTCGCGTGATATACGTCTACAGGCTTTTTTGCAAGACAAAGGCGTTTTATATCGCGCTGTTCAACGCCGCAAGTCTCGCGCTTTCGTTTTGTCTACCAAGAGTAAAGAGGAATACACAGGTGCAGGGAAATACAAGGGAAGTTCACGGGGTTCTAGGTTGGTACTGTTGGTTCTATGGTGCGCACATGAAATTACGTTAAATAAAGTACACACTAGTCGCGACCATTGCAATTCACAGTGGCGCGCCACTAATCTCGGTCCGCTTTCTCTTTGTTTCAATAGTTTAATTTTCGTCGTGGGTGTCTCTTTTTTTCTTTTTATATTTTGCCCTCTGGATATTTGGTTGGCAAATTTTTTTATTCTTTCAATCGAGACTAGTGCACCTTTTACGTTCGACCGAGTTAAAGCGGATTCACACGATGTAGAAAATGGACCGGAAGGTCGTAGAGGAAGATAACTGCGCGATGCATGCCGAATAAATTATAATGCACGTATATACTATTTGATTAATCAATTAATTAATAAGCGTATTATTGTTTTGTTTAATTAAAAATAATGAATCCCTTCTACTGTACGTAGATTGGGACGCTATGGTAAAACGATGCGTTGTGTCGAGCTTGTAAAAGCTTTTGTCAATATGATAGGCATTTTTTTCCGGTTTAATTACGAATTTCCCTAACAGGCATACAATATTAAAAAAAAGTTATGTATGTATATATGTATATAATATAGAATAACGATAACAGAACCCGCCATTATTGAACGAGTTCCCATAAGTGTCGCCGAGTCTCGGAGCTACGATATATGTATTTTCGTTGATTTTTCCTCGTTAATTTCTTTTTCTCTTCCTTTCTCCATTATTTCGCGCTCTTTCTCTCCTCTAAAACGTGGACCAACTCCCTCCTGCGCCTGACAGCATTTCGTCGTAATAAACGTCATTGACAAATTGGATACGTCGGGAGTTGTCAAAAAATTCGAGTGGTACCTTCGTTTACTTTGTATATGCTCTGTATACGTATTACACTTCGCAGACTCCCAAAGGATTGAATAAAATCGATGTCAAACTTACAAAAGTCAAGTGTTGACAGATATTCTATTTTCGCTCTTCGAACGGTCATTCCTCCATGATGAAATTTTAATAGAGTAAAGAAAGTCAATTCTCGCGTGAAAGTTTAGTGGTCATATATGTACATACATACACATGATAACGTGTATCTGGATCCAGGAGCGCATGCTCTGATCGTAAAATTTGTGGATATGACATAAAACAGAAATGATATAAATGGTAATAAAAAGAAAATCGTACCGTAATCTTCGTACAGTCTGTATGACATTTTCAAAAGAAAATTTAAAAAATATGTAATTATATGGCTCATGTGATTATATTTAAGTAGCGCACGTATGTTTTAGGTATCTCCGTGTTCACGGTTTGATACACGCGGGACGTTGTTATATACCGCGCTACGGATTTTAATAAACCCGATGTAACCAGCGCGGCTCTCTCTTTGTATAGGGAATTTCCGGGAGAGCGCACCGATTTTTAAATATAGCCCGGCCAGCAGGTTTGGGACAGCGAATGACGTACAGAGCGTCAAAGCTTTTTTTTCAAAGCTCCCGCTTCGCTGGTTGACCCACGAAAAGGTCTCGCCATCCGTGGAATCTTTTGTTTATAATTTTTTTTTTTAGTATGATTATCAAAAGACTAATAAATTCGTGAGCGCATTCGAAATTTATCGACAAGCTCCCATAAGGTCAACTCCTGTGCACGATGAATTGCACTTTTCGTGTGCATACCTGTTATGTTTTAACTCCTGCCAACTCCGAAACCTGTCAATCGTGTGCATCGCTCTTTTATTTTTCTAAGCTTTTCCCTTCCTTTTTCTCTCTTCCTTTTGCGCTGCTACCCTTGCCTCTCGATCTTTTTTTTTTCAACTCTCTCGTGTGTCAATAATACTACATGCTGATACCAGAGACGATGCTTTGGGATACCGTGCGGTCCCGTGCAACAGATCGAACTGATCTATTGGTAAAGTGCATCGAGTGCCATGCCAAAAGCAACGCTAAAGGCAGCTAGAATTCGATTGCACGCGAATTTAAAAATAAAAAGAGTTTATCTTTGGTGGGTGGACTCAAAGAATGCATTATCGATCATCAAAGGGTGAAATTCTCGAGAACCTTGCAATAAAAGCTATCTCTCTCTCTCTTTCTCTGTCTCTCTCTCTCTTTCTCTTTCTCTCATTCTCTCCCTGTCTCTGTAGTAGTTATATATTTTTGACAGTTTTTAATATGGCAAATCCTATTCGATGAAACCATTTAGCGCATGCACGATCTAGAATTTGCATAGCAAATGTCAATACTTCGTATGAAATTTTAATCCCACCTTTCATTCTAATAAAAAACGTATAAACTTCGTAGAATAACTTCAACGAGTACACCGCTACTTGGGATCAGCCGTTTAATACAAGAGGATGCATTTAATGAATACTGCGACCTTATTAATGCAATTTAACAAATAAATCGCACGGATCTAAAATCTGAAGTAAAAATTCAAATGATACTACAATGCTGACAACGTACGTTTAGGGTGGCAGGGTGGTACGTCCGATTCCGACTTCTCTCAATTTTTTTTTTTTAATTCCGATGCATCCTTTCCTCCTTTTTTTCCAGCTGTTTTCAATGCTTCATGTGAATTGCACTGTAAAATCTCATTATACTCGTACGCGATGCACCCATTATATTCCATGCCAGAAACATTTCCCCCGTATTCTCCAATCCCTTTTTTTATCCCTCAAACCGTCCCTCCTATTCTCTCGCCCTTCCCTTTCTCTCTCTCTCTCTTTCTCTCTCTGGCATATACTCTCCATCTCACCATTTTCTCTTTCCTCTTTCCGAGCATTCCCGAAATGTATTCGTTTGTGCACTTTACAAGCGCAGCTACGCGTAATTCGTTTCGATGACGAATGGCCTCGACATCGCATCGCTAATTACACTCTGCCGATACGATCCCGATCCTATCTACTTTCTAATTACGTTTTCTCCTGTCGGACATTCTCGTAACGAACCACCGTCCTTTATTTCGTACCATCGCTCCACAAACTCGATCGGGCGTTTCACCGAATGCTTACCCATTTAACATTCTCATTCGTATACATGGAGCTTGTCAACAATTTCAGTGTTACTGAATAACACATTTTTTTAACGTAATTTTTTTTCTACCTATAACAATACACTGATTTATTGACGAAAGGAATCGACGGAGATTGATTTTCTGTCAAGTCAAATTCAACGCGTCGCCGATATTTACATTCAACGCTCTAACGTTATTTGAAGTCTCAAGTCTTACGTCGTTATACCGCCAGCTCGAAAGCTCCGGCTGTGTAAAGAGGAGATGGACACAGTTAAGCTCAGGTTGGCGAACGGGAACGAGAGGTTAATGGTGCGCTGTTGCGTATTCCAGTGGTGTTTGTTTCCTCGCAGTTGGCAATAAACTAAGATAAATGATTGTCGGTAGGCTGGACCACTATTACTCCCTAGTCCCGGCTGCTTACATTAAGTCACATTAAGGCTATCGGAATGCGGAATATCTCGTGGAAGCGCAATAAAAGCTCGGATTTCGATACTCATTTTCGGCTTTATACCTTATCAGTCATTATCGATTAAGATTTTACAAAATAAAATAGATTCTTGGAATTGTACAAATTTTCAAATAATTACTTCACAAATATATTACGTCAGAGCGGATTGCTTAGAGGTATCGATCGAGACCGTTTTCTGTCATTTTTTTTCATTTACAATTCTCTACGTGAAAGTTCACTTGATTGATAAACCTTAAGGCGATCGTTTTAGCTAGAGACACTTTTGTAATCTCTCTTACAAATAATTGAATATATATAGCGTGAACTCGATCTTGTTAATCGGTATATAGACTGACGCATGTGTGTCGCCAAAAAGATGGCGCTGAGTGGGTGACAGGGAACCTTATTGCGAAATCCACTCGGGGCGTCTCAAATTCAGGCAGGAGGCTCAGCACGTAAAGCACAGGAAGATGCATGCCGGGATATTAAGGCCATTATCGCCGTTGCATATTCATGTCGTATTATAATGAAAATACAGTTTATTACCGAAGATTAACAGCTTCTTACAACGTAGCTAGCTTGCCACTATACCACTCGGCGACATGTCTGTGCTCTTAGTTTTCGCAAATCCTTATATGATATTTTGGGAAATTGGATATTTCGGCATTATATTGTATATGTGCATGTACTTCCGGTGTTAGGTCACATTTTCAATAGACGTTCTTCTGAATAGTATTAGACGTCCTGAGTGAATTTTTTTTTTTTCGTAAAAACGCTGAACACATTGTAATACACAGTATGCAGTCGTGAAAGAAAATCGTCGTACGAGCAGTATAAAATTCGTGAGATAAAATATAAAGAACAATATGAATTCGAATGGTGGTAGTTCGCGTTAGGTGAATTAGGGTGGTTTCTCGTAAACGTTACGGGTAGCGGGAAGAGAGGGTGCTCGTCGAGAAATCTACATAATATCGGTAATACTCAAAATGCTAGTCGCGTAGCTACTAGCTCTCTCCACTTTGCTTACTCCTCTCTTCAGGCTCGCGTCAACTAAAACTTAATTATAATTAATTAATGCGACTACTAACCGAGTTGGGTGGACAACTATTGGCTGGATTCGTGTAGAGGTATAGCCTCCATATATCGTATGGACCACAGGAATTAAATTTGTATCACGATATAGGAGGAATCTTTGAAAATTTTGATAAACTCCAAAATTTATCTCAAAATTCGTTGGAATATTTTTCTTCAATGCATTTTGATTATAAAGACTTGTACGAGGCGACGTTCTTGCTTTCTCGTACAACCAGGACATAATATCCTCGTGCAGCGAACGGCACTAAGTCTATGGCTCTATACAGTGCGTAATTAGAAACCTTTGTGCAAAATGAATAGTGTTAATTAACGTACCTAAAAAGACATTATACCCGGACGGTAAACTAAATATGGCCTCCACTAAGCATATTACAGCATTCGCGGAGCAAATAAACTCAAGTGACGATTTACGTGCGACGTGCGAAATGAAAATTCAGTTTTGTACCACTTTATATATATATACCGACTGTCGATGGATATTCGCGCGACGGAATTCGATCATTATTTTTTGGCATTTTATCATATCAAATGTATACATTATATAATACGTATAATTGAGGATTCAATTATATCGCTGCTCTTAGCTTTTCTTTTGTATTTTTACATTTCTGTTGTATCGTTAAAATAATTTATTGATTTTTACTGAAATTAAAATACCGGTAATGCGCTAAGAGTTTTTTGTGGAATTGATCCAAGTTCGATGTACAATGTATCGTTTTTGTAATGCGAAATTTCGCAAAGTTCGTGATAATACTCAATTCTTGGAACGCGACTTAGTTAACGCGGATACCATTCGTGACGTAGGAGGCTGCGAGCTAAGTGAGTCTTAAAGGTACGAAAATCCGTCTGTATTAATTGCTTTTTGCTTAATTAATTTATTCGCGTTATCTTTCCGCGGGTGAAAGATGGTCTGAGCCCGGTTGGGTTTGTTCGCTTGGAGTCGAGTTCGGCGGAGCAATTACAATATGAAAGGCATAAATCAGTGGGTTTAATTAACGCATTATTATTAATATCACTATGATACCCAAGCGAATTATTGTAATATTCACAATGGCCTCTCGGAACAAACCAAAGAAAACTTTTCCCACTTTTCAACTGACTCTCGAATTTCGCTAACAATTTTAAGCTTCCCCTCTACTCTTTGGGATTTTTCGCTCGAATCCAATGTTTATCGCTGATATATGAAAAATTTATCAAAATTATTTCTCACAATTTCAATCGCCCCAATTTGACCCCCTGCGACGTCATCAAATCTTGACTTATCTTCGCCATTGACAATAATAAGTCCAAGAGATCTGGCATGAAAAAGACTTGCAAACGAAGCATTAACAATTTTCCTTAAAAACTTCAAATTAATAAAATTCTTTAAGTCAAGTGCAGTAATTATTTCAAGAAATTAAGGTTTAGCAAAATTATAGACTCGACTGAAAATGTACAAGAGTCGCGTCACTTATATTCAGTCGAAAGGGCTTGTAAAATCGTCAATAGCGTCGAATGCTCTCAGCTATCTGCAATTTCAGAATCATCCCTCACTCGAGTCACATAATCAACCAGTCACAGATGACGCAAAAAAAATTGAATATGTTCGTAACTTTTCTCAAATTGGCAGATATCTGATTTTAACGCGTGCATCCGAGTAGCAGGCGACGTTGAGGCCGACGTGAAAACACTGCAGGTAACCTTATACTGCGCACAGCACGTAATATCACTCATAATCGCACCGAAATGATTCACGTCGATTCTGTTGCGTGGCAGGACGAGGGGGTGTGTGGGGTTATATGACTAGGGAAGCGAGTGGTACTGGAATATTTTTTAATTAATCGAATTATTGAACTGTATCGCAATTGAATTGAATTAAGTGTCCGCGCGCGGTGTAAGCTAGAAGCGCGCAATTTTCTGTCATTATTGGAACGCGCGTGTAGCCTACTACTCTCCCACCCTCTTTCCCTTTATCATCGTCTCTCTCTCTAACCGCCATATCTCTTTCTCGTTCTCGCGCTCTCATGAACACCCCCCTTTTTCACTCGCATCGTCCCCAGAATCAGACCACCCCCCAGCCCCCTCCCCACACTGACGATCACCACTGACTGAGCCTCATTTCTAGTATAAAGGTATATATATATATATATATCCTACCCCCTTCCAAAGTATACCCACGTGCTCCCACTAATTACCTATCCAGCTGTATGGAAGTATACGTGTTTTGGGGTAGTTAGCCGTGACGCTGACTCCACCGATACGTCTCGTCGAACTATTCCCACTGCGTAGCTACTTGACGTATTTCAATTAACCTTATTGCTGCCCTATTGGCTATAGCTGTTAAATATCAAATAGGTTGCGATGTTACGCAAAAAGCATATGCAACGAGGTGCAGGAAATAGATGAATTATTTAAAAAGATGAAATAATAAAAAAAATAAAATTGAAGCGTGCCGGTACGATTGTTTTGGGAAGGAAAAATTATATTTTTATTTTGCGGGTTGAACGAGGTGTAGGACGTACTACTAGTGACGTCAGGTTATATGGGGAGCATGAAGAATCGAAATGGGTGCTCTAGAATAGGGACGATTCGGAACACCTAGCGTAGAACTCCAGGGGATGGTCCAACCAAACTTAATTGAATCCCAGGCCGAATATATAATATGTAGACTGCTTGCATAATGTCGTGAGTCGACAGTGGTTCTCTTATTGGTCGACGCCTGACGATGCTTTCAAATTGGTTTGAGTACGTAATGCCAAGGTGGTAGGAAATTTGCAAAATTCAGAGAACCACTCGCAGAATTAGATATACAATAATGTAAGCAGCGCGCCGTTGTGGTGTAAGGGTTGGCGGTAAGGTCATGTATATTCATACATCGGTTGGCCCTATGCCCGACCCCTTTCTACTGTATACCTATACATACATCTCCCTATGTTCTGACTCTCATCCCTTACCCGTCCTCGCACCAACCCTTTCGACCACTATACTACCCTCAACAACGAGAACACGAATAGATTTACGCGAAATTATATTACTCCGATATAATTATATAAATTACGTTTGAACTTGGCAAAATATATTATGCAATCCAATGCTGAGTAATACGTTGCAAAATGTAAATAATTTAGAAAAGTGTTCATTTTTTTGTTAAGGAAATATTTTTAGACTGTCTTTAGGAAGTAATCTTATTAAATTATGTATATCTAGGTATATAAGGACGATTGATTTACAAGTGAAATTTCGTGGCACTTCGTTAACTAGAATTTTATCAGCTTGAGACTCGCATAATTAATGATCAATGATTATTGATTTTAATATTTAGTAATTTCAATGTCCCTCCTGTCATGATCACGTGGAAAATCGTATAGTCTTATTTTCTCGAAAAATTTCAAAAAATATTAAATCTTACGTAACGCAGACTCCAACGTCTTACGTAACAGCCATTTCCTCGAGCTCCAACAAAATAAATCGATTGTATCGCCAATAATTATAGCACTCTTGAATTATTAATGACACGTGGAATTGAAACCGTCGAGTCTAGAATAATTACCGTCATTAGCCTACTATTAAATTTCTAGAAATTCTCAAACCCCTCCCTTCCCACCCCTATCATCCTCATTACTTACCTTGAACCCGCTACCTTATTCGCTATTTCGCGAAATAGCGCGAATCCTTCGGGCACTGCTTTCATACTGCAGGTCGTTATACTTAACAGTCGCAATCTACCCTTTCTATCGTTCCTAATTTATGTTGAGTAAGGTAACAGTGAACCCTCCCCCGTCTTGCTCCGCTAGGAAGGCTCGGTAATGTTTCAAGTGGCTCGTCTGTTGTTAATTTACCCCACTGGGTCTTGATGGGGGTCTGTCTACCCACTTCCACGCTCTACTTGTTACGATAAATCGGTCATTATCTATACGGGATATACAGTGTAGCGAGTAGTTGAGGATCCGTTTAGATAACAAATTTTCGAGTCTCCTGTTCGTTGGATTAAATTAATCATCGAGAAGTAGAACACTCGAATCGAATAGTTGCGAATTGAAAAGATAATTTTTCAAAATTTTCATTATATTGTGCTTTTTGCAAAAATTACCGTACACTTACATAAACGGCTTGTAACGTTTTCGCTGAAAATTTATTGATCGCCATAAGATATATGACTGCTTAACATGAATGTTCGTACTACTTAACTAAATACTCGCATAGATATCCTTAATGAATTTTCATCGTACCGCAATGCTTAATCATATCAGACGGGCGACTTATAACTCAAAGGCGTAACACGGCGTGACCGTGCGCTGTGTTAATCGGCTTTCGTATTTGCCCTTCTTTTGACGAAGCGCGTCGTCCGCGACTTCCGCGAAACCTAACGGAGTGCCGCGTGTCGCTGAATATTCATGCGTCGTCGTGAATGAGAATCGCGATAAACTCTTGACTAGTTCCATGACTGGATGATAACTATGGGTGAAATCCGTAATTTAAGAGGGAGACGCGTGCAAGGGATGAAAAAATTAAGTGGTAAATAAGTATAGCGAGGAATATATAAACTGTTCAAGGAACCAGGGGTTGAAAGCTTTTGTATGGAATAGCAAAGAGGGGTGAATCGAGTAGGTTGTATATATATTGTATTATCAAAGTTGGGTTAATATTGTACGGGGTGGGTTACCGTAGTACCGAGCTGTGCGTATTTACGCAATATCGATAGCCACGGGTACCAAATGAAACGACCATAAACGTATGAACGCGTACGAACCCTTTTCCACCTATCCTACTCGCGCACCCTTTGCGCCGGCTCGGCCAACTCGGGTGGAACATTAATATCGCGAAATGAAGCTCATTTGCATATAAATAAGGTGGGGGGGGGGTGGGAGGGATGGAGGGGGCCAGGATGAACCACCCTAGCTTCGCAACCCCTCAACGAGCCAGAAACCCCACCCTGGACTAATTACACTTACAGACAAAGCGGACCCCAGTCGAGGGGTGGTCAGCTCTCCAGTCCCGATAACACCCCTTCGCAATGACCACGTGATAATTGCAACTACCCTCCCTAGATTTTGGCTAGATTCTCGCTCAATGTGAACTCGTCATTCGCGTATCTATATATTAATTAAAGAAGTCTGCTGTGACGATTTTTGATTTTTTATATTTTTATTTTGAATTTTAATACAAAATTTATTAGTAAATACAATCGAAAATTTGCATCGTGTTATCTTTTTCAAAAGATGTGACCAATATTTACGTATATAAGGAACGAGGTGGACATACGTGTTTGATTAAGGGATGAAAATTGGGCTAACGGCGATTATAGGGTAAAATTTCCGAATTACCGATTCAGGAATAAGGCCATTAGTCTGAAGTCCGCTAGCTATCGTTTATTAAGCACAAACAGATATTAATGTATTTTTACACGCGCGCACGGTTTCGTTGCGCACGCCGGGGTCGAAGCCAAATCCAATTACTTTTATTCGGGCGAAATGAGTGCAGCTAAGTCATTAATACTAATCAATGGGCGGACCCGGAGCCGCGCCATAGGAATTACCCATAACTCAAACGGTTAAATTACTTTATTGCAAAAAACTTGTGTTTTTGCGAGCGCGTACGCCCGACGCGTATCTGTATTGCTAAAGGGCGGCACCGATAAGTAATGTTTATTGTTACATTTCTACTTTCTCCGTCTCTTTCCCTCTGTTCACTCGTTATTCCTTTTCCTGCTCTCTCGCTCCTTTTTTTTCCACGCCCACCACACCCGCCACGTTTTTTTACATTAGCGAGACGACTCGAGCGTCGCGCTAACGATTTTTTACTATCGAACAGCCAACGATTCCATGCGAATTTACAGTATTATAATAGCGTTACTGCGCCTCCCCGATACGTGGTGCACAGGTTACGGTTACGTTGCGTATCATTCTTTACCCTATTCCCTCTGACTGCAGCCGTATAGATATAGCCATTAAATTGGACCGTAGCTACTGAGAATTAACGTAGCGCCACTCACTACCAGCCTGACCGTTTGCCTATCCCGGACACACAATTCGTGTGCATTCGATCCCACGAATCTCCATGGCCGTCGAGCCGAGCTCCGTTTTACGGACCAATCAGGCTGATTAATTTATTTTTATGTCTGCCCGCTCGTAAACATACATTTCTCCGGCTTACAATGGCCGCGCACATTTTTACAAGCAAAATCGCGTCCAGAGCCGTTCGGCTAATCCCTCTGGCACCGTCCCATTTAATATGCGATACCCACCGTCTCTCTCGCTGTCCACCGTTTACGAATTTACACGAAAAATTGAACTTGCTCCTCCTCCCCTCCCATTCGCTTCGCCTCGTCTGCACTTTTTCATTGCGCGTTTTTCACTATTAATTTTTTCATACAGAACCAATCGCCGTGAATTCGTCAGTCCTCTATAGAAATTTCACCGATTTTTCTTATTTCTCAAAAAATATATATATATGTATAGCAATTCAACGTGACTGATTCAACCTTTTTTTCTTCTGAAAATCAAACTCTTGAATGCATGTGTACCTTTTTTTTTTGAAGCTCTGATTAACAATGAAAACGAGTGATTTTGCCATAACGTTTTCAACGTCTGCATCGAGCGGTGAAAATATCGAGAGTTTAGGTATTGCTGGTTTATTCATAGCGCGTCATCCAGCGACAACGTTATAGGCAACAGCAACAGCGTCGGCGACTCTTTTCCGAATTCCCGGCTACCCGAGCTCTAAAACGCTTAATCTGTATCTAACTATGGCGATACACGTTCCGGCATATTTCCATGCCATTATGCAAAGAGGCCGCGCCGGTAACATCACTCCATACCACACAGTACCGAACGGATAGGTAGTAAAGCATCGCAACCCCGTACACCATCGATTTATTATAATTTAGATTGTCTTCTAAGAACTGAACTATACCGTACAGTGCTCTGTACCTACACCGTATAGATATCAACTTATGGGCACTATAGATCCTACAGAAACGTAGTCTATGCACGAACACATTCACCACTGGAAAAGACCAGCGCACTCTCTGCCTGTACGCTTCGCTAATTATTCCTCTCGAATCGCCTAAATATGCATGCATTATCGCAGCGTATCGAGTAGAATCTTATTCGATTACTATACTCGCTCTTACATTCCACGGGAAATACCTTTTATGGCTCTTTCAATTATACCGCGCAAACGAGGTCTTTTTATTTTTCATTTTCTTTTTAAATTTTTATCCTGCACGATACTTTCACGTCACACGTTGAATATCTGTGCCATCGGCTGTTCGAACATGTGTCAGTCCAGGCATTAATGATTATTAATCAATTTTCAGCGTTTAACGCCCCTCCCGCAATAAAATTCCGGAACGATGGGGTTAGCGTATAATTGGCCATTTTAGTAAAAATTATGACGAGCCTGTACGGTTCTAGCTTGTTTCATGTGTGGACTTTTTTTTGGATTTTAACACGAAAGTAACTAAGGTTTAGGGAATGTCGGAAAAATGTCTTTTTCGCTTTGACCATTACGCGGAGGCTCGTGAAATCATAATGAAATAAATTAAAGCTTTATTTTGCCCTATTATTGTATTTTTCAGTTAGCACCCTTTTTGCCCGGGGAATCCCTCTAATGGCCGCATGGCAATATCGTGTCACTTTGCCGTGTCGTTTGGTCTATATCATCTGCCAGTAAAAATTATGTAAAGCGCGGACGAGAGTCAGTGATAGTGGAATCCAGAGTCTCGCGCTATTTTACTCTGTTACGCGTCGCTATAATATCAATTATTATTATGATGATGAAAAATGACTATTTTACCAAGTATGACATTCTACCTACAATTGCTACGCTTCCCATTGCAGGACAGTGATAGGAGTAACGCAGGGAGTCCTGAACCTGGTTCAGGTGCACTGCACGAGCACCAGATGCTGATGGGTGGTATAAATAATTCACCACCGCGAGAACCAAGCACGCCCCCCGAGAGTAAAGATCACGCGCGAGCCGCCGCCCAGGCACACCTCAATGGAACAAGTGAGTAGAGTAGAGTCATTAGAAAAAAAAATACAAATTCAAAAAAGACAGAATATTCAGTTTGAAATTTTGTAAATTTTCAGTGGCCAGTATGGTCACCTTGCAGAATCTTCAGAATCTGGCGAGTCTGCAGAATCTCCCACAAGTTGCATCCCTCGCGGCTGGTTTCCAAGGGATGGCAGCAGGACTGACTAACAATCAGCTCATCAACACTCCCCTCAATTTAACCGTGAGCTCATCGGGTACGTCAGACTCTAATCGTTAAAGTTATCACGTCGATGATTCCAAGAAATACGGCTTATCATACTCACATAAAAATTTGCCAACAGGAACGTTACCGACGTCGTCCAGCACAGCAGCCGCACCTCATCTCTTGCCACCGAGCACAGCTCCCATGGAGTCATTACCGCAATTACTTTCGCAACCGCAACCAGTTGCAATGCCTCAATTCATCCTGACTTCCGGCCAGTTGATTCAGGGCATACAGGGCGCGCAGTTACTTATCCCGACTTCCCAAGGTAACCAGATGCTGCATTGAGATATATTCCGTAAACGTATAGAATCCTCTCTAGTGATAACGAGTATCGATCAATAATTTCAAACGAGCATCGCACTAATGACTCTGCACAATGAGCTGGTTATACCGGTTGCCAGATTTCGTAGGGAGCCGTCCTAATCAGAACTCGCGCGGCTGCATAATATTAAACAATCGAGTTTGCAGCGCCATAATATCGGCTATCTCTCGGGCTACTCCCGAAGCAGGCCTGCAGGTCCGTCGTCCATACTTAGTGGCGTTAGTCTGGCACAAGCAGAGGGCAAACTCTGCAACTAATTTCAATGTATAATTAACGTCTCACTACCATCCCCTTTCGAAGCTCTGGTTTCGAACCGTCCCTCCCCACCACCCGATTGCTCTTCGGTCCTTTGCTACAAGCCTCCCTCCTTCCTGTAGGATTCAGGCTGGACATCGTATATCTCGCGGATTCGGCCACTATTATATCGATTGCGGTCCACGTTAACTTCGTTTCTACCAAGTTCCTCGTATTCTGCCAATCGGGAACTTCGAGATTCTGGCTAAGTGGATTAGAGTTCTAGAATATGGAACAGAGACGTGTGCGTTATGGAATTCGCCATTGGGAATAATATTTGCATCGATGGACGTCTAATCCTGTATATCGATGAGACCAGAAATTTTCCATTGAGACTCACCTGATCTTGTGAGAATAACAAAATTATATTCAAGGGACAGTAGCTCAGGTGGCGGAACGAGAATGGTAGGCCTGCCAAGACGTGGATTACAATCATATGATTTTGCGGTTTAGACAACATTGTCTATATCGAGTCCTCGCTAGTTTCGTGCAACTTTTATGGCTGTTCGGAATACGGGATTTGCTTAGCTTAGCTATAGTTAGCCAGGTACTCATGACGAGTAATCATATTAAGCGCGTGTACAGAGTAATCAGATTAGCGAAGCTGGAGGTAATCCCGAAACTATTCTAAGTATGATTAGGAGTCCTTCTCGCAACAGTCCACGGGCACAGTGTGCCCTCTACCTGGTACCCGCTATTAGGACGACGATAATAGTTTGCCAACTACGCTGGCCTGCGAGGTTACCTGCCCTATGGGGTCTCCTAATAATCTCTCTATGAGGCTCTGATAACTTTACCGTCGATCCATTCAGGATGGAATAATGAAAAGCCTCCTTAAGGATCCATCCGATTCTCAAACAATCCACGGACCACGCGAGTCCTCTCGTGCATCGTTTCATAGTCGATTTATCAATAACTTTATTCAAGAGCGTCTCCCCTGACGTCATCGACTTTACAGGCATCGCGACGCAGACTATTCTCACCATCCCAGTCAGTCACGTGACGAACAATCAAATGGTCAACTTGGCTCTTAGTAACGGCCAAGTCGTCTCGACGACCTTAGCCAATCTGGAGTCGATCGCCCAGCCGCAGAATATGATGAATCCGGCGGCGCTACCTCATCTCCTGGGAAATAGTTCAGCGAGTCAGCAACTCTTGAACGCCATGCAACCCCAGCAACTTCTTCAGGCTGCCCAGGCTGCTCAGGCACAGGCTGCTCAAGCCGCACAGGTCGCACAAGCTGCGCAGGCCGCTCAGGCTTCTCAGCAACCATTGCACATGACGTCATCGCAGCAACACAGTCATCGACACAGTACTCATTTGAATCACTACCCGGTAAGCCATTAACGATCGATGCGGGGTCTAATCAATTTTCATTTTTATTCGATCAACGACGCTGACGATCACTTCTGTTTTCAGTCAGCGAAAAAGCATCACAGAGACATACCTGAGCAATCGTCGCCACTGAATGGTTCTGCCGTCTCAGCAGCGTCCGCCTTAAATAGGTTGGCAGCCACTAATGGTGAAATTACTATTACTACTACCCATGGACCAGAAAGCGTCGGTATGAAGGCCTCGCCGAGTAGTTTACACAGTCCTAAGGTCGAAGAAGACGATCTTCTCAGTGATTCTCCGAGTAAGTGAACTTTTCGTTATCGCTTATCAATATCAAATTTTTATTCTAATCAAAGCACCGGATGTCAATGGTTTGCAATTGTACGACTTTCTCCGTATACCTCGTTAAGTAATCCAAGCACTCACGTTTCTCGATTTCACGAGTAATGACTGTATCGACCAGTCAGTACGTTTATGTGTGTTGGAGTGCGTGAAGCTTGGCCGCGTCTCGCAATGCTATTTCCGAAGAAGCAGTCGCCATAAAGATTCCGATCTTGCGCACGAAATACGCGAAGCTCGTGAACGATTCCAATAATTCACAATCACCGACGTGCCCGAGCGCTCTGTCATTCCTGCTCGATGAAATAATCGTCCATCAGTGTCCTTAACGATGCACGAATGCCATTGCTTGGATTATATATATATACGTTAGTGTAATATACATGTGTGACTGATCTACTTAGTTGCATTAGACGTCTTCGCAAAATTATTATACAGTATCGCTGCGTTATAAGGACTTCATGTAAATCATTGGGTCTTTGTATCGGACGCTGATTTTATTATTTAAATCCAATGACTGAATCTACCATACGTAAGGCTTCGTCTCGTCCAGTTATCAACTTGGCTAATATATAATTAATGATTATCGACCTGCATTCAGGACTGGCAGTTTATTATACAAAGACCCCGGAGTGTTTGCGATTGTAATGTATGTGGGTACCATTATTAAACGGGAGTACGTATCAATGGATTTGCCAGTGAAATCGTGTAACGCAATTGTACGACACTTTTATGAAATCAGCAAGTAATCTCTCTTGTAGCTGTTGTAACGTAGTTGGAGAAAGGACGTAATACCGTGTCTTTAATTGTTTTCGTTTTGCTTCCTTTTTTAATTGTAGATCAACCCACTATCAACGAGGCTACCAATAACGTAGTGGATGGTATCAATTTAGACGTAATCAAAGAATTCGCCAAGGCTTTTAAACTTCGACGATTATCGCTGGGCCTCACACAGACCCAAGTCGGTCAGGCCCTTAGCGTCACGGAAGGACCTGCCTATAGTCAAAGTGCGATATGCAGGTAAGCCAATGTAACATAGAGAATCAATTCTACCTATTTTGAGAAATATGTATACATTTCCTTGTAATATCACCATTGCATATGTATCTTCGGAAATCGTTGTCGGAACGAGGATGTGCCAGGTCACTGGAAATGGCATAACGAATTAGATTTCATTAAACATCAATAATTAAATTAGCTAAAATTATCATAAATCTTCGGTTCACTTTATGCTTCGTTAAACATAAGAAGACAAAAAATTTGAATTTTCAACGAGCTAATAATCATATCAGTTTCGCCCATTCCTACCTTGCATAAATTTGCGATAATCATTTTTTTTCGGATATAAGTCGAAGCCATACAAAGTATCGTGTATATCAGGATTGAGTTGCTGCCGTCTAGCTCGAAAGCAGGTGCTTAGAATTATATACAAGTCAGTCTGTAAGTCAGTGAGTCAATTAATCAGTCACTTAATTAATCGGTCACTTACGTTAATCAATCAATTCGTGAGTCACATAATTAATCGGTCGGTCAGTTAATTAATTACTAAGTCGGTAAGTCAGTGCTCATTAGAGAGATATATCGGAATGCGTCCGGAAAAAATATTTTGGTTTCTAACCAGCGCGACTGTACTTTTTTTTTCGAAACGAGAATTCTATCAGTTATCAGTTTCCCATTGTCTCGACTAACTTAAGCATTGGTGATTGTTCCCCAGTGCCCTGGCTACCCAGATGTACGCTGCCTCGCAGATTGCCTCTCAGCAGCCAAATATGTACGTTCACCCTTCACGCTACTTTACTTACTTGAATCGATCGAGCGAATTCGAAATTTACATGGCTGCAGTTATACCCAAGACGTGTTTCAAATATATACTTGACTTCACGTGTTATCTTTGAAATAACATTTTTTTGTTTCTCGTCCAACTTTGTCCCAGCGTGACTTATTTGTGCACGAACGAGCAAAAACGGCAGATGCTTTATTTGATTTGTTTTACATTTTTATGGTATCTTATATTTTTTTTCTGCACTTTATTTGCTGAGATTTTGCACTATTGGGAGGTTGCGACTGTCCGGCAGCAACGCGGTACGAAAACGAGGATTTGCATAGCGGATTCTTGTTAAAGTTCAACTTCTTCTCGCCGCTATTTCTCTCTCTGGCGCACACATTTTTTTTAAATACTACATCTTTCGTCTTCTTATCTCATTATCTGTCTGTCTTACCATATCTTTGTATCTTTTTATCTATTTTTTTTTCTATTTCATATTTTGTGTCTGCGTTCTAGTAATTTCTCTTGTTCTGCGTCTGCATCGTGTTTGCGCCGTTTGCTTAACCTGTATGCCTAGGAACTTTCATCTCGTGTCAATTTTCAACTTCGAATCACGTTTGAATTAGAGGAAACGCTCTTGAACAATCGAAAGGCCATTATTTTGGGTATAGCTGCAGACTTTCCAACTACTTTCTAATATTGTTGAGGAACAAAAAAAAGGAGCACTTCTCTGAAATTTTAACGACTTTCTCCGAGCCAGGGCATTGGCAAGCTTGGGCATGGTGTCGCCAACACGCGTCGTTAAGAAAGCAAGCGTCTAAAAGAGAAGAGTCGAAAAAAAGAACGAAAAAAAAAGCGATACGAGATATATACGTCAAGTGAAAAGAAAAACGAGGGACACGTATCTGCGACAAAGAAAAGTTCGACGTTATCGGATTCGCAACTTGGCAGAAAGATTAGCGCGAAATTGAAACGCCTCGACTCGCACTTCCACGTTGGCGACATCATTCCGCGGCATTCACCAAACCTCACGCATGCACGCATTGTCAATGTCCTGTTTAACGAGTTTTTATTTGCATGCTTTGACATTCCTTTCTTCTTTTATTTATACAATAAATTATATTACAATAACTGGTAAACGCTGACGCTCTGTCGCGTAGTTCTGCACAAGAACGAAAGTACTAGCTGCTGTTTTTACGCAATAACAAAATGCACTATGATTGTTCGCGTACAAAAATAAGTGTGCTTGGCTCTAGGTTTGAAAAGCTGGATATTACGCCGAAGAGTGCCCAGAAAATAAAGCCGGTTCTGGAAAGGTGGATGAAAGAAGCGGAAGAGAGGTGAGTTCAGCTTCCACGTATATCCAAACAGAGAAAGAAAAAAGCCGAAATATTAAGCTAAAAGATTATCGTTGGATTTTTCTTAACCGTTACTTGATACAAATTCATAATATCTATCGTATTAGATATACTACTGAAAAGCAACAATAATCGTATAGAACCCCGAGCAAATATCATCGAGCTGCTCTCGACGCGGCACTCTAGAGCCGTGCGAATGCGTGCGTGCTAATTGGTAATTTACTAATTGAATCTAGCTGATTAATTGGAGATTCGTGTCTAATAAATATGTGGAATGTTAATTAGAGAATATATATGTGTAACGTGTCTCTAACGAAGATCAGGGAACGCCGGGGAATAGTATTAGATTTTTACAACAGAATACCATTTTACAAATAGACACTGTATGTATATATACTTCGCACTGCAATCAACATAATGCTTTGCATTTCTCTTTGTAACCTTATTACGTCTTTGAATCTGTCTTAGCCTAACGGGTCTAGTATATACAGAGTGTATCAGCCACGATGCAGGTTTGCGGTTTGCGGTTCACAATTTTGAAAATCTGACGTGACTCATTGAATATTTTTTTATTCTTCCTGTTACTCACAATAGATTTTGGAGTCTACGGAAGATTTCAGAATTTTGCGTGTTCCTGGCATACACTTTGCAGTCTTGGTAGCTTTAGTAAACTTACGCTGTTTCGGCACTATCGGAATTTTCTGGAACCATCGCAGGCGCTTGACAGCGCCATCTGGCGGAATTTTCCCGAAATTAATAAAAATGTTAAGCGCGGTAGTTCCAGAAAATTCCGCCGGGGGCGCGAAATTAGGAAAATTCCGCTAAAGCCGGACAGCATAAGGTGGCTAAGTCTGCTGTGCAGCTGTCCATATTCAAAAGCCGTTACTGGGAAAGAAAATACCTGCGCGCAATATCAATTAATAATGTCGGAAACAGTCGATCGGATGAATCGGTAAACGAAGAAGATGAGATATTCGGCAAACTGAAAACAATGACCCATCTCGCATTCTCGTAACGTAGAAACTAAGTGCGACCGTGCCGGAGCCGCGCGGAAAAATGAAAGCGGCTAGTTTATGCGGTGCACGTGCACGATTTATCTGCCGAGTAATTAAACTGTGGACTAATTAAAATCAGGTTTCTGATGTACCTCTCCTCTCGCCATTCCCTTGCTTTTCTTCCTTCGAGCCTCTGGCTTGCCCGACTCTTACACTATGTTCCCGTTTGAATATCCCGGCAGCCTCCCTGCTCTCCATGGTACCACCCCTCTCTCTCACTCTTCTTCTCGCCCTCTTTATCTCCCTCCTCGCTCTCTTACCATTCTAGTACTGCCACTTTCAAAGCATCGGTTTCCTTCGCGCACCCCGGTTACCCCATTAGCATATTGTTTTCGCAGATTCGACGAAATATCCTCGCGCCATGCTAATTCCAGCTGTAGTTTTTATCGCTCGACGGTTGGTCATTCCGAGTTAAATTAAAGGCATAAATTTTAAGCAGCCTCGCTACACGCCGCCGACAGCCAAACATTTTCCTACCGTTTATAAGTCCGCGCTCCTCGGATATCTCCAATGCTGGCTATGTCCTCCTTCGTACGAATTAGAGATCAACAGGGACGTCAATCTCTTACAATTATTTCAAACGGCCGAAATCGTTGCCAGAATTTAACTGAGAACAGTACGAATGATTCCAGGTACAAGAGCGGCGTTAATCACCTGACGGACTTCATTGGGGTGGAACCGAGCAAGAAGCGAAAACGAAGAACTTCGTTCACTCCTCAGGCGCTGGAACAATTGAACGCCCATTTCGATCTCAACACCCATCCTTCAGGTGAGGCGATGTACAATTAACACCATAATAGATCCCAATAATTAGATTTACATTTTGGTAATAGTCTCCGTATTAATTCTCGTTTATCGTTACAGGTACTGAAATCACAAGGCTGGCCTATCAATTGGGATACGACAGGGAAGTGATAAGAATCTGGTTCTGCAACAAGAGACAAGCTCAGAAGAATACCGTGAGAATGATGGCAAAGGAACTAAATTCAAGGGACTAATTAGTGCGGAACGAATTTGATGGATGAAAAATACAGAATAATAAGGTGTGTGGGTGTCTGTCTCTGAGTATGTGTGCGTGTGTGTGCGCGAGAGATAGGGAGAGAGAAAGAGAGAGAATGATAAACCACGTGCCCTTGGGATCGTCCCACTCGTAGCGTAAAAGATTTTTACAATGATCTTCGTAGATCTTATTGATCTTTCCGCGCCGGTACATCGGGGAAGATTGATCGCGTTCGATCTCGTAATAATTGAACGATCTGGACGATACTCGGTGTATACTACAAGTATTGTGATCGCCACGTATACGCATCATGTATCATGTGTAAATATTTTAATCGATATTTCTCAATCGATGAGGAATCAATCGAAGCAGTATTTATTGATGACTTCTCCTATGGGAATTCGAGGTCAAGGAGAGTCGATCGCCTGGATCAATCCTGAAATGACGTGGATCAACGATATCGTAATGTGATATTCAGAGATTCATTGATTTTCGCTTTGATGCGTCCATAAAAAATTTTAAGCTGCTCTCCGTTTTCCGCGACTCATCTAATTAAGAAACTACGAGATATTTACTGCGAGTAAATTTGCAATAACGTATCTGAAAGTATACTGTGTTATGAACGGTATAGTGCATTCACTCAATGATAAAAGAACGGCAATGGATATCGATACAGAAAATTTCATAAAAATCAATAACCAGTTTCGGGATTTTAGCGAGAATCGCACAATGACACGATTAAGCAAAATCCATTTCTAATAAGCCAGTCCGCAACGTTCTGCCATATGCAAAAAATGTATACGTTCCATTCTTGCAACTAAAGAATTGTCATTGCAACTTTACTTTTTCGTTTATGGATTTACAGTTTATATTCTTGAATCTGTATGACATTTATATGTTTTTTTCTTGCCACTCGCAGAAACCATTTTCTTTAATTATCACAGTATGATTACGTACAAGGTATTAGAAACAAAATTGCGTACAGAATGAGGAAAAAATTCGCTAACAGATGCTATATATATATTAAGATAGGTAAATTGAAAGGACAGTAAGATTTGTTCTTTTAAGTATCAAATACCACTTTCGTAACATTCTAGTAGACTTTTTTTTTCGTATTCATTTATTCGCTGGCGATCTTTTATAGTATCTTAATTTTCTTTTTCTATTGTGCCCTTTTGAGGAAACGCATATTATATTCAGCACTTTGTATAAAGATGATAGATAACGGCTGTAATTATACATATATACATATAATTAGAACGATATATGTATATATATACAGGTACGTATAACTACTTACTAAATCGTACTCGATGCCACGAGTGTAGTCTTTGTAAATAAAACGTCTAGGCATTGTAATACTAAATTACAATAGTTTTAATATCATAGCTATGAAATAGCTTGACTCATGAAAAGAAAATTTACATGGTTAATGATGAAAAAAAAAGATAAATTAAACAAAGGATATTTTAGGATTTTACTTTAAGGCGCAAGAAAAAGAAGAGCAAAGTAATTTGTTCCTAAAGGTTGTATTATAGTGGGATAAACGAGAAGAAGGAAAGACGAACATGGTAGAGGTTTTCGGGAGTCACGAAATAAAAAAAATAAAAGTGAAAGAATTATGCTTATTGTTAGTGCTACGGTGCGAAATTCAAAATTCCAAATTTTGATCGTGAGCAAACCGAAGATGTAAAACGATGCGAAACTAATAGCGTCGAAGCTGCGTGCTGTCCTTTTTGATAAAAATTAAAAAAAACGTTTGTACAGAGATATTCCGGTTATTAAATTTTGTTATGAAAATGAGAGAAAGACGCGAAACGAAAAAGGCGTAGGAATCATGTGTATTTTCTTCGTGAAATGAATATCTACTAGGTCCACTATACAAATATTAATGAGTATTAAAAAAAAAGTGAAAACTGAAAACTAAAATTACATGAAAAAACGAACACACAAATCCCACACGTGTTACGCCACACACGCCCACATATGCAGACAGATTTAATAACATGTGAATTGTATTCGTGAGTGTCATATTTCTAAGGAAGAATAGATCCATGGGCGAATGTTTTATAACAGTTTTCAGCCAAATTCATTGCGTCTTAAATGATAAGCCGATTGAGCCAATAAAAAATTTTCACGTACAATTTACCCAAAGAAACGTTCGCCGTACTTATGCGCTGGTGAAACGCAAAGGCGCGATTAAGATCGCATAAAAAAGATTTTCGATGTAAAGGGAGGAAACTGTTTTTAAAACATTGCCCAGCGAAACCGAAGTTCCTACTACGTTTTATAAAGTGTAAACTGGACTGCAAAAACTTGGAATGTAAATACGAGACGCAGATTAAGCTAGTATTCACAATACAATCAGCAATTTAATGAAGCTAAAGACTATTATTAGCTACGACTCGGGATCGATCGATTTAACAAATTAAACTTTATCAATGCGAATTAATTAATACTGCTACCAATGATTAATGACGTTTCAGTCTAATACCTAGAAATCCTTCTGATACCAGTGAAAGGATCGTTACACTTATTACTTGCGTGTACCTTTCTATCGCCGGAATAGACCTGAACCGATTGATGTCTGATCATCGATCATGCATCTGCAATTAAACTCGAATCGATCGATTCGCGAATCGACGGATAAGCACAGTCGGCAGTTAAGCACATAAGTATACAATTAGCATAAGCAAATGTAGCTTTAGATTTCAATGTTAGAAAATAGGTACGATGTAACATTAAACTACGTATTTAATGAAGAGAAAAGAATTTAGACTAAGCGAATACCTGTGTAAAACCTAGTAGGTGTCCACAAGTAAAATAAAAACATATATTGTGGTACAAATCACATATGGGCATATGTTCGTGCGCGTTATTATATAAAAGATTTTATTATTGCTCCTTGGAAAGAAGAATCAATCGAGTTGTCTATTTTATCATAGTACTGTCTATGAATAAATAATTCTTACAATATCACATCTCGAATCCCCTTGAGCGGTAAGTATTGTTACAAGACACATATTGTAATTACTATCAAATTTTTGTTTAAATTAAAAAAATATAATTCGTAAAACCGGGATACTACGTCACGCTAATATTGCGCTTTTGTTGTATAATATTAATACCGTGTCACTTCACCTGTCGCCACCAGCTCAAAGTCTGTTTCATTACCAGTGACTGCTTTGCTGACTTTTCCGGTTCCTTCGATAATACCATATCCGATCATTCCGACACAGAGTATACCCATTAGAATATATAATTTGTTAAAGGTACAAAGATACGGACTGTATGCGTAACTTAAAACAGAGCCCGTTGCCTCCCACAGTCGAAAATTTGAATAAGCTGCTTCTTCTTTGTTTGGAAAGAGAATTCCATTAAAAGCTGAAATACATAACAGATGAACAATGCAAATATTTAAACAAAGTTACAAAAAAATTTTAAAAGTAACTAACTACCGGATATGATTCTCTTGCCTTGAAAAATAAAAAATACGAGATACTAGTAATGAGAGCTGAACCCCTGCGGGACTTAGTGTCTGATGATGACTAGGGGTCACCAAATGTATGCTACACCCGGATGTATGCTGAACCAGCATAGAAATTTTGGAGTGGCTTAAAATTTGGTTTAAGACAGAATATGCGACGTGAACCGAAATGATGTATAAAAAATGTCAAAGTATAAAGTGACATCTATGAACTGTCGCAAGAACTACTAGCCGCTACTGGATCAATAAATATCTCCGTCGGTAAATATAATATCTAAAACCATATTACACTTATCTACAAATGGATAAATCATTCGCCGTAGGTATACAAGTCAGAAAAGAGACTTGTCTAATATAATTCTTAACCAGATGGCGATGTATCATGCACGCACATTGTACGACGTTATTACCATTTGAAAGATTGCAGAACTCGACACATTGTGTCACTGTCTCGCAATATATACACCGAAGTAAGATATAAATTTGATTTACGTACCGTTAACCTGCACCAGCCAAATAGCATCGCAAACTCCCCAGAGACCAGACACCAGAAAATATATGACAGCCTGTTCGGGTGTCGGTCGCCAATATAAAAGAGCAACCAACAGTCCCATATGAAGAACGAATGCAAATATCATCAAAGGAATTCTTCCAGTAAGTTTAACAACGACACCAGTGGCAATGGCAGCTATAGCGTTAGTGACGCCATAACAGATCAAAGCGAATCCGATGTTACTGATACCCCATGCACACGAGATGTACGACTGAAAATTTCGACGAATTTGAATTACATAGAAACTACAAAATTACTATAAACAATTTCTTACGACGGTGTAATCGGCAAAGAGAAAAGCCTGTTCGGCACCAATAAATAAAGTTATCGGTAAGATCATCAATTGGCTTTTCTCCTTCAGAAGTTTCAGCGTGACCGATAAAAGTTTAAAGCCTGAAAGTCCTGCGGCTGACCCCTTTCTGCCTCTGTCGTACCTGAAAAAGATATTTCAACTATTAATAAGGATTATGGATTTTCGATTTTCAACATGAAGCAACACTCGCCCTTACAATTTAACGACAAAAGATTTTCTTGACAAATAACGAAGTGTCTTACACAAGCTGTTTTGTATTATTTAACGTGAAGTTCTTTGCCTCCGCGGGATTCGCATTAAAGGGAGAGCGAAGGAAATAAATGGAAGCAGACTGAAAAGTGAGCTACTAAAAAACTTCGCTGCTTTAGTATACCAAGTTGCACGATGATTAAGAACGCGGTTGGTAATTTTCTCGACAAATTAAAAATTACTAAAGAGTAGAGTTTTTATTTTTACATGAGAATATCTCACAGTGAAAATGCTACGTAACGACCCTGTAAAATATAGTGATTTCCTATAGTTTAAAGATAGAATCGAATTAATATGTCTTTTTAATTGACACCATTATACTTTTCGTTTGACTGTACGTTCACAAAACTGTACTTTTACGAGATACCTTCTGATGGAAGATGTCGAAAGTAAAAAAAACTTTTACTTTTAATTAAACGTCTCTAATTGAATTAAGTGAAAGAGAGAGAGAGAGAGAGAGATGACTGTAGCCAATTATTGCAGTACTTTTCATTCATTAAAAACTGTACAATAGAAAATGATAAGGTTAACGAAAAATTTTACTCGCACAGCCCACGCCATAATTTATATTATACACAGAATTCGTTGCTCGCGGGAAGAAATAATTGTGACGATTTACCTTGACAGAGAGTCAACTCCAAAAGAAACGATGAGACAAGCCACGATCATACAGGCTAAATAAATTGCGGATATTAAATAAATCCTTTCTGTGGGAGGTTGTGTCAAATTTGGATTTTCGCTGCTATCAGCGTTTGCACCACAAAAATTTGCGCCGCAAACTTCTGCCACTACAGAACTATTTAAAGTGACATTAATATCCTGCGCTTCAGTGCCATACGACAAAACTGCAACAATACGAAAAATAAAAATGATAACAAAATTAACATAATCTATAAAATTATATTTCACTGTCTGTATATAATTCTATAAGATAATAATTCGTTCCAATTCAACATGCAATTACTGCCAGATCAAAAGAATGACTTATTTCGGGCTTGTGTGACAGTTCAAAATATAATATGTTATCCACTTGACTGTCACTCAGTCCGTATGTTATCTGGCACTTCGATCAGCGTGTGACAGCAGATTGCAGTGCGTGATACACTGTGCGATATGTGTGCAGTGCTTTAGTATAGAATTTATCGAGTCGCCATGCGATTATAACACACTGATATGTGCGCCGTAGAAGTTGTTCGTATGAAACACACACCTGCAGAGGAGATCAAATTGCCCCAGACTTGTGACATTTGGAAGAACATGTAGAACAAGCCAAGGAATCTGGTGACCAGAACATCGACGTTCATATCGGAAATTGTCGCATAGGCTTCGGCCACCACTGTCAAGTAGGTGCATTTAGCACACCACAAAGGACCACCGCCTAGTCCAACAGCCAAACCAGCTGGTATGAGAGTATAGAATTTTGGATAGAATTGGGCCGCAATGAAAGGCATATAGGCGATGAAGGTGAGAGCTATGGTCCATTTGCATCCTAACCAACTGCAACGAGAGGAGTAGAAAGAAAAATATTTTAATAAAAATAAACTCAAAATTCAATTTATAAATCAATTAATATCTTAAATCCGATGGCTTACTTATATTTAACCAAGATATCAGTTATTGTATGATTTTAGTGGCTCAGTCCAATACCCCGTGTCTTAGCTAATATTTGAAATTTAATTTAATCTCGTAGTTATCAATTGATAGCACGCTATAAATTGATATCTACAAGAATATATACTATATATTGATTATGGATAATGTGATAGCCAGTTTCTTCGATTTTCTCTCGTGCCAAATGTTGTGCGTGGTCTAAATATCTCAATCTCGTAAAGAGCTTCATCTGCCAATTTCTACGCGCCAGACCCGACTCCGTATGAAAAAATCGATTGCTATAAAAAAAATGTTAGATTCGATAATGTTCTCTTACCTTATCACGAGAGCAGGGAGAAAAATGTTACTGAAAATCAAGCTGCTATATATCGACGCAAGGGTGAAAGTTCCAAGGGAATTGTCGGCATTGATTGAACTTTGAAGGTTGCTCGCCCCGAAGAAAGCAGTAAAATGTATCATAAACGCAAACCCTATTATCAGGATATTTTTCATTATCCTCCATCGTTCCGTCGGTAGAAAACTCGTCCTTTCACTTTTCACTTTCACGAATTCACCAGCCATTTCGTTTGACTCAGACGTCATTTATTAAAACTCACGAACTACCGAAAAACGAACACCCCTTGTCAAGGGTTTCACGAAATTTTCTTTTTCGATTTGTGACAGACAATTTTTGTAAATTTTTTTTCCACGTCAAATTAGTAAATTCACTTTCCTAACATTCAATTGACAAATTGAACCAATTGTCAAACTTTTAAAAATACCTGACGTTATCTTTATTCCTCGTACGCCTGGCTGTATGTTTTACTAGATACTGTTCAATTGCACCAGTCAGCTCTTTCTGACAATCCGCCTAAGGTTTACTTTAAACAAGTCTGTTGACTCATAGATGTATAATTTTTATAAGCTCTCGTTTTCGCGAGCTTATCGGGTCTTCCTCGGCGTTACGAGAATAGACGGAGATCGTCCGAGATACAAGCAATGCGAATCAAGATAGAGTTATCCACACGACTGCACGTGTCATACTAAATAGACTTAATAACAGGTTCTGCAGCTCGATCTTGGAGCCGATCGAAAGTGCCTTCAAGTTCATCAGGTTTTCCATAGTGAGGGTATCTGAAATAAAAAATACAAGGAAGTACAAAGTAGTAGACGAAGATGCGCGTTACAAAAAAGAAGAAAACATTAATAAAAAAAAGAAAAATTAAGAACATTATTTTCTATCGCACAACGCGAAAGACATGCATATGATGAATATTATACCTTTCGCAATGCATGCAACACATTTAACGCCAGTTGCTAGTTTGCGAAACGTCGTACAGGTTTTCTTATTACAGAAAAAAAAAAATAAATAAATTCTTCACGTGTTTCGATCAAGTGCGAGAGAAAAACAAAAAATTCCTCTTCCGCCCTTCGTCACGATATCAAACACCGATACGAATCTACACGTAGGCGAATGAAAATAAAAAAAGTTTAATTACCTCCGCATGATATCAAAATCATCTCGGAAATTGATCTACTGCAATTACTTCCTCTCGAACGTAACCAAGGCGCTCGTCTTGTTGTCTCCTTTGTCGAGCTAATGTAATAATCAATAATTCACTTAACCTACCGTTATGACCGTATTACGCTTGACTACGAGACCAGAAATGCGTTTACAGCCAGAAACCAATGTATTTACCCAAGGTATGAAGTAACGACAGGTTATGGCAATTATGGATTACGCATATGTTACAATACGCCACCGTGTCCGTCATGGATCACGTATTCTCATTTCCAATGTATGCAGTTACCATACAAGACTACAGAGTTACCTGGTATCGACTATCCATTAAACGATCTATACTTAACAAGATAGAGTATAGAGGATCCATAATAGAAAAAAAAAATTCCAATGACATAACCCGTCTTCGACACTGACAATCGGCATGCAATTAAATAACGCGTCGTCGTCCATTGTCGTCGCGTGAAACCTGTTTTAGCGAATGAAAATTAAAAAAAAATACAATTCGTCTTATCGCACCGGTGATCACCATCGTGAAAGTATTCACATTAGTCAACTCGAAGGTCTTTGCCTTAAAGCAAGTTAGAAATATCGAGAGGAAACGAGGTTGACTTTCTAGAGCAACAATAAATCTGAAACGTCACACATTGACTTGGCACTGGCACAATCTACGAAAATTGACAGAACAATTGTACCAATTTCACCACGAAAACACGTTTCTCCTACGGTCCCTTTTATCCGCAGCCACGTTGACCACCATGCATGTAAATCGGTATAAGGCCATCTTCAAAGAATCCTTAAGGTGCATGCGTATAGATAAATAACAATAAATGCAAAGATTTCATGTCACTTCTCGCCACGTACGGGATAGCAATTGCACGGGCGTTATTATTTAATAGCGAGGTTCAATATTAATTGGAATGTTGTAATGTGAAGTGATAAGAGCTGTAACGTTCGCGTGACACAACCTCGTTAAAAGCTGGTGAATGTTTCCTTCAGTCGAGAATATGACGTAGGAGTGGTTCATTCTCTATGTATCGCCTAATATGTAGTCTCTATCACATATACAACGTGTGTACATTCATGTAGCCAATATATTTCTGGGCGAAGAATCTGGCATCAAATATTGGAATATTCAGAGAACTATTATGACTGGTTAGACCAGGTTTGGAGTCGAACCGAGTATTCAGAGTCGATTCACCGTATGTGAATAATCTCTAAAGCACGTTGGGCACAGCTTAAAGCTTTGACAAACCGTAACTGCGAAACTATATGATTCAAAGGGCCTCAAATTCTATGGACCATAGAATTATTGTCCAAAGATCATACGCGGGTCCTAACTGTATTACAATATGAGATTGGTATTTAGAGCAGACACTAAAAGCGGTATTTGTCATAACCTTGAAAAGCCTACCGAGTTTCCTTTCACGAGTAGTCATTAAAGACAATATCGATTCTTAACGACGATTGAAAGTCGATCGTAACGCCATTAATTATAACCTCGTATCTCTTCGACAAGTTCAGACTACACGCGATTTCAATATACTCCGATTTATAATGTATGATATGGGATGACCTTTGTTTAGACCTCGAAACTCGTGAAACGTCAAGGACATGTAAATCCTGCATATTTATTCTCGCTTGCATATGATAATTGCACTGAAGATTACGAAGACAATGGTAGGATCTTTATTTTCTCAGAAAGATAACAATCGCCAGCATCTCGCGAATGGTAACGAGGTTGATAGCGATTCGAGAAATTGAATAAGAATTTTTTTTCATGATTTTTCTATACCAGACTTTCAAAAAATATTTATATTCCAGTCAATTATTTCTTTATGGACAATATATACATGTATATTAAGCTTTATCGAGAATTAATGCCACGTAGAACATTTACTTGTTATGGGCGACTGTCGTTCTTATTTATTCAAAATATTTCTTCGGTATGTAAGTCCTTAAGAGAATTTAATAAAAACTGAATAATTTGAAAGGAATCGTAGGATTACAGATATCTCACAAGATTTCTCAGTTTACGCTCCCATTGTATCAGACAAGACGGCCGGGTTAAAATTTCTATTGTCAAATCCCAACGTACAGATCCAAATAGCCGTATGCGCTTCACGATGGCACAGTTACGCGTCAACATCACGCGTAACGTACAGAAGCATTGAAGGTATCAGAAACAAGTTGGGAACTACGTCAATAGAGAGTGGTGCGTAGAATTTCCTAAATTCAAGCTTCTGAATAGCGAATATCTGATATATGTATACAGACATACATCAAACGTGTATCCATTGCTTCACTTAGTATCTGATATACGCTATTCTCGTCATGCAATGATACTATACTGTAACTTTTACAATGCGAAGTGAACACGTTCCAGTATTCAAATATGACGTTACGCCATTGGAGAACTTTATACCGAAAGCTCGGTAACTCACCAAATGGATACAGTATCTATGCGGCTCTTTTGAATTCATCCGACGTCCCGTTCCATTCAATTGACCGTCCTCGTTGGAAAACGCCACTTGGATAATATTCCAACCGGAAATTCACTTCTGTCACTTTGTCGACGCGACGCGTAACAAGTCGAGGAGCGCGAGAAAATTGTTGGTAATGCGTTGCTAAAACACTCTCTTGCCCTTTCGCGTAGAGTCAAACGCTTGGGACATTGAAGGGATGGACGTTTGGGTTAACTTGGCAAAAAAAATACGTAAATAAAGAAATGCGTGATGATCAATTGAATAACGTAATCGAATTTAAATGTTCGTGATAACTGGTGTACGCGAATAGTTTTTCAAAGACTGAGTGATAATTAAATTCTGCTGTGTGTCGGTTAATCAATTTCAAATGAGCACTGGGTCAAGATCAATCAATATAATATTGAGGTAGGTCGCGCACAGTTTGTTTTAGTGGTCGCTGTAGTGCGACAATCAAGTGAATAAGAGTCAACATAAGTGCATTTACTCGTACAGCTGAGATAAGATGATTTCTTGTTACCGGCGCGGTGGCATGATTGGGTTAGGCTGGAGATTCGGACGGAGCGGAAGGCTACGGTAGACTAAAGGGAAATGACTACTTAAAAAAATAAATATGGTGGGCACTGACCGCCCCGCCACTGGCCTATACGAATTTTGAAGACTGGCGACTCAGCTGCTATTGATTATGATATACACTTAGGGAAATTTTATTGTAAAATAGGCTTCAGCTACAGAGCGTTGCGCGTGTTTGTTACGTTTAAAATAAGTGAAAATACCAAAGGTATCTAATACACTTAAGAAAATGAATATATTTATATTCACGTCGAATTCTCGATTTATAATAAAGCGAACTAGGAAGTAATTTCATTATATTTATTAACACTCGGCACTCAAGCTACCATACAACCTGAGTCTGTAATATTATTCAAGGTTAACTACCGAAATCCACCAGGAAAGGGAAGACTATTAAGAACAGTGTTACACGCTTACTCTAAGTTTTACAGGTTCTTTGAATATTCAAGAGACTGGTCCAATCTTCGGATCACTTGAAAAATATTGTTAGGCATAATTTGTGTTGACTCAAGAAAGTGAGAAAATTAAATAAAACTATACATGACACGTACATTTGGAGTATAGGTATAGCTGTAGTTATAACTCATAACACAGTTTCACGTAAAACTAGTTTGACAGCCTGGAATATATTCTTATACATAAAAGGAAGATCATTTCCGTAACAATTTCAGTACTGGCACTTTATGTAACGTAAGAATAACATGACTCTGGATGAAGAAAGTATCGATAAAACGTAGTACGGAAATACGCGTTGTATCCCAGACAATATTGATATCATAATCGACGTCTGTTGTCCAGAAACACTTTAATATTTTAACGTGCAAAATCTATATCAAATACCAACAGTACATTTTCCAACAATAAGAATTTTATTTTTTACACAGATCACGACAATATATTTATCAAGGTAGGTACACGTAAAAAATATTTTTTGGAAGATATACATATATACATATATATATTCAATATTTATAGACATACAAATATTGGCACAATTAGCATTTTTTCTTGCGAGCCATGCCCCGCTCCGCAATGACCAGTCCAGCAGTACCTAATACCAGCAAACTACCCGCAATGTAAATTTTCGCTTGCGTACACAAATGAGAGCTGTACAAATAAGCAATAACGTAGCCTACTGATTTCCATATACGAAGATTCGAGTAGGCAGCCTCTTCCTCTTCGGGAAACAGGATACCGTACATTGCTGTAAGATAAAAAAAACACAGGGTATGAATGTGCCAGAAAACTTATGGAGATTTAGAAAAATCGCTTTGCTGCCGTAGGCATCTTTATAGGGGCGTCTCTGAGTCTCCTCGTACAAAAATACATTAATAGACTTTTCTTTAAACCGGTTGACTCTTTACATACATCTATTACACTATACGTTTAAGGTACAGTAACTTTACAAAAATACGACATATAATACGGTCTACGGAAACACGCATCCGGATACTGTTACAACGTGATACGGCCCTGAGGTACTTTTAAGTCCCTGTCGTAAGTAATAGAACGTTTGATGGCACAAGCATCATGGAGAAAAAAATGAAAGGGCTCGAGAAGAATGAAAATTAAAATGGAAAGATCGATCGAGAGATATAACCTTGGCTTGTTATAACCTTTCCGTATTAATTTGTCAAAAGGATTGACGTGCGTGATAGAACTCTTGAGTAAAGATATTTGTAGCGAAGCTTCGTTCTAAGGTACGTAATGGATTAGGATTGAAGGTTCAAGGGAAGAAAATCACGGGATAAATTTCAACTCAGTAAAATTGGATGCATTAGCTAAACTGATATACGGCTTTTGTATACGTGGTTGTATATGATACCTATGTATAGGTACGGGATTGTTATTGTTGTCGCGAAAAGAAAATCGCCGACATTAAATTGGAATTTCAAATGAATCCCTAGGAGTTAAGTAAGGGTGCTGCGAGCGCAGAGGGAAAGACGTCGCAGAAATTCCGGTTAACAAATCTCTGTTAAGGGACACCGAGAATTTCTGTATCTTGGTACGTGAACGATTTGAGTATCGGTATAGAGGGTAAAAAATAAAAAAAATCAACTAAATAAATGACTGTTAAATTTCAAAGAATGGGATTGTTGCCCTTTGATTATACTTATACATTAGGTAAATTTCTATTAACAATGAATCAAGTGTGAAAAATTGGCCTGGAGAGGTATCCCCCCTTTAACACAGACGGGCTAGACTCAAGAGTTGTTGATGTTCGTGGTCAGTGAACCAGGGATTGATATATGGATGAAAAATCTGGACCATCGTTCTCTTTTTTTTTCTTTTCACCTTTTCTGGACAATTTTTCAACTCTTCAGGAGAACCAAAAAAGTCATCTTACTGATAGACACCGCTCGTGGGTTATCAGCTGGTCTTTTGATAATTAAAATTTTACACTGACCCTATTACCCAATTCTATGTTTACCGACTTTGCGTAAATTTAACGAACCATTTGGATTGCGAGGTTATAGAGCTACTCTAGGCTCTGTTTACGCTTTTATTATACCAAAGTACAGTGTACACTTTATGTTCCGTATAATTGGATGAAGAAGAAATAGAAAGTGAAACTGGAAAAGAAATCTTTTTATCGTACAGGGTCAAATGCGTAGATCGATACCAGGCGCGATTCAAGACACTCAGTAAAAATACTAATTGGAATCATTCCCTATAATTAGTATCGGAGTGAGATGTGCGATAAGAAAAAAAAAAGGGAAAAAACTACAAGCTATCATCGCGCGAAATATCGAGGTACCTCGTAAAGTTGCCCAAATGGAAGACCCGGGATAAAGTTTTACGAAATATAACAAAAACTCGATGTTATTCAACTTGATAAATTATCTTACCGTTTATCTGAACATGCCAGACACCATCAGCAACTCCCCAGAGTCCAGTAACGAGGAAGACTATATACCTGCACACGTACAATAGATAAGATGAAACAAATACATAAAAAAAGCAATATAAACTACAATACAACTTGCTGTGCTAATCGTTTCTCTCACACTTCGTCCTCCTTTCCACGCGGTATCCAATTCAAGAGAAATACAAATAATCCAAGATGAATAACAGTGGCGCCGCCAACTATCACTAGCTTTCCAGTTATCTTAGTCAACCAACCCATAGTGATGGCTGAAATGGCATTGAAAAGGCCATAGCATATCATGACGTAACCCACTTTGCTGACACCCCAGACACAGGTAACGTAAGCCTGTGAAAGTATGCATTAAGTCTAAGATCGTTTCGTTTCGTTTTATTTCTCAGCGTGCTTTTTAAACACATCAAGCTCTTCGCCTCAGACAGACGAAAGTAGAGAGTTTAAAAGCAAAAGCTTCTGAGCTCTTCGCGCTCTGTCAACTCACATGAGAAGTAACGAAAAAAAACGACAGAGCCAAGTCAGCTTTAACTTACAGACGTGAAATCAGCTCCGAGAAGAGCATGCGTCATACCCAACCATATTGTAATGGGCAGAATAAGAATTTGATTTCTCCGTGTAAGTAATTTTAAGACGACAGAAAGTAGTCGGAATCCCGTGAGTCCTGTGCCACTTCCTCGTCTATCCTTGTCGTACCTTAAATAAACAGAAAGTAAGCCACCTCCCAAAGGTCCCCGGGCTATATACGATCTTTTACTTAGTGGTTGAATCTACGAAGAGTGCGACTATGAGAACAGAGCAGATCATGCATCCCAAATAGATAAAAGCTATCATGTTAATCTTCTCTGTGCTGGGTGGTGGCAAATGCTCTTTCGTCGCATGTTCCGGACAGAAGTTGACACCACAGACACCTTCGACTGCTCCCACGGTGGAAAAATTTCCACTCAAGGTACCTCTTGACAGTACTAAAAAATTGCATAGATACTCTTGCCAGTGTATAGAAAAAGTTTAAACAATGCATCCTTAAAAATCATGACACCGGGTATATTCCATTCTGACTAGACTACTACTAATATTAATTGTTATCATATTTTCCTTCAACCGGCAGAGGCTGTTCGGAACGTCAATTGACTGATTGCTAGCTATTGTATATAATATTATTATATTCATATTATATTATTATCATATTATCATATATCGTATTATAGTCATATTCTGACTAGCTTAGGTACTGAATAAATAAATTCGCTCACCCAACGAGGAAATGAGATTGCCCCAGATTTGGGCGCATTGAAAAATCGTGAAGAAAATACCGAAGAAGCGCACCACGAGGACATCCGCTGGTATACCAGTCAAATTCGAATACGCTTCGGCAGCTACCGTCAGGTAAGTGCACTTGGCACACCAGAGAGGAGCACATCCCAGTCCAACAGCAACGGCGGCCGGTATCAATGTGTAAGCTGTGGGGTGAAATTGGGCAGCTATATATGGCATGTACGTTATCAACGAGATGGCCATTGTCCATTTGCATCCTAAATATCTGAAACAGCGAGATAAAGTCTCTCTGGGCCTCCCTCGATACTTCCGGATACTAGGTTTATGAGTTTATTATGGCGGTATCAGGCGGGAGCGTGAAACTTTTACGAAATATCTCCCTCGGCAATTCCCTCTTTTTACCCGGTATTATCAGGCATGTAGATACACAAGAAAACCAGAAAATCTTACGAATAATGAACGTTCCTTCCGGCTATAAAGTTCGATATGTATCGTCGGACAGCTTTGGTCCATTCTTATAAATCACAATGGGGAGATCACCCCTACCAATTTATATGGACTATGGTTATATAAGTTTTCCGTGACTTCTTCCAATCCATTCAGCATTGCGAGATGTGGTTACGGATTCAGGTGTAGCGATGAACGTACAATCTAATCTACATGAATATTTATTTAGCGACACTCTCAATTAGCTGCTCTCAGGAATTACCAAGACGCTACTTGTACATACGAGAGCGTCTGTACTATCGTTTTGTATCTAGCTCTTATCATGCAAGGGACGATCTCTACAGATCGTTAAATTGCTTGTCGAACAACACAATGGGAATCGTAAAGCGCAGTGAGCGAGTCAAAGGTATATTTATTGTAAGAAAAAAACACAAAACTTTCAGCGTTTCCCTAGTTAGTAAGTTTTACGATGTGCCACATAAAATTTAACCGTACACGTAGACGTGTACGTCTTCCTTTTTTTTCATATCTTAATTCAAACCTGACGTGAGTTTATAGTAATTTTATTTTGCAGTGTTTCATCGCAATATACGCTTCGACGAATTTTTTTTAATTTCTCAAGGGCAAAAAGTGGGTCAATCAATTTCCTAGGAACAGCCAATGTAATTCATTCTCGAGGGATCCCTCACCAAAACTATACGGCCCTATCACAGATTTCTATAGCCACGTGCGAGGTCAAATGATTAGAGGTTTTTACAAAAAATTAGTTTTCTTATCTTGATCGATACCAACTGGTGACAGCACGAGACCGGTTGATCTGTTGAAATTGCAAGAGAGGCTATTTAAACGAAAGATGCTGCAGTCTTGAAATTGTTCACTTCTACCAGCACTTTCCTCGGGGCACCTTATTATTCCAAAGGAGAAAGGGTTCGTCGCAAAAGGTTCGTTAAATAAAATAGTAGAGTTTCAAAAGTGCTCATACACTTTCATCCACTTGACACGCCCACTTGAACCAACGCGCCCTTAACCAATGCCTCCCTGTCTACACTGACCTTGCAAAAAGTCGTTTCCCAAGGTTCACAACCCTTAATCGACCAACACTTGGAAACCCTTTTCATTTTCTTCTCAAGCTATAATTAGACAATCTTTTACGAAATTATTAAGGAAACTTTAATCGAGTCGGACCTCTCTGCTATTACGTAACTGGAGTAAATCTAAACACCTAGAGGACCTGAATGGTATTAAGCTTACGGGTGTCCGCGTAGTATACCCTCAAATTTCCACTGGCTCCGGAGTCACCAGGAAGTCTCATCCCCTGTCCCGACTACTCGCACAGACAAAACGGATACTCGAATATCGAGCAGCGCGTAATTAACCTACAACAAGGTCAATTTGTTCTGGTACTACGCTATTGATACAATAGTATGCATATGACTTTAGTTCACAATTGAATTATCGAGCTTGTGTGAAGCACTGGGTTTAACGCTAAGGATGACAAACAAATTTATGTATCGTAAACGCGTGTACTAACGTAAAAAAAACGTGATCTGCTGCTGCTATTATATTTTCCAAAATTTTTCATAAACGTTATCATCTGTACATACATACTTGATACCTCTCGAGTTACGGTCGTTAAAGCTTAAGACAAACATATAAAAACACGTGTTAATTGACGACTTAACCGGGTATCACGTCTCACGGATTTACCTCTGTCTGCGGCCTAAAATTGTTCTCCAAATTTAGACACACGTGTAAACTGATTAAATACCACATTAAGTGACTACCAAGCATAAAGCAAACGCGTGAGTGGTACGTTAGTTTCATGTAAAGCTCATGCTTTTCACTTTATTTTCATTTTTTATTCCTTCCAGCGTTTGTGGATGTAAGTCGATATACGTATATATTGCACGCCAAGGTATCTAATATCAGTATTTGTTCATGCATATCACAGACTGACATTTTGCAAGGTTGTTAAGCTTTGTTCATAGTTCGTCCGACGTAACTGCTTTTGGATGATATTGAGATCCTACCATTATTATTGCAGTAGTTACAGAACAATATATGCCTTTGTTTCAGAGGTAAAAGGAAAAGTAATTATTTAACATAAATGATTGGACACAAAGTGAAATAAATTTTGCACTTTTCTTTGATCTTGAATTGTAGTAAGTGTCTCGGCACTATAATCAGAAATGTTTCTCGAGGTTAAAAATATATACAGGGTGTCTCACCGAAAGTGCACACCTCCATTATCTTTACTTATTACTATTCTTTACTTTATTACTAACGAAGAGATCAGGAAAAATTTCAGACGAAAGTTGTATGGTTTCAACAGAGTTGATTTTTCATCCACATGAGTTTTTAAATATTCATTTGATTTCGAGATACAGCACGTTACATGTTATTTTTTTAATGGAACATCATTTTCTGTTGTTATAAGAAAATGCAGTGCGTTTCTTCTTAACGTTTTAAGACCTTCCAGATTAAAATCCACTTAGCCATTTTCCACTTATTGAGAAGTGAAATTATTGAACAATCTTCGGTGTAGCCGCTGGAGCATTTAGGGTTCGTTCACTTCTCGATAACTTGAAAATGGCTGAATGGATTATGGTCTGCAATGTCTTGAAAAGTTAAGAAAAAGAAAACGATCTACATTTTCTTATACCGGCAGAAAATGATGTTCCATTAAAAAAGAACATGATAAAGTGCTGTATCTCGAAATCAAATGAATATAAAAAAAATCATTTGGATGAAAAATCGATCCCCCTAGAAACCATACAGCTTTTGCCTGAAACTTTTTCCTGTACCTTAATCGACGTGAGCACTTTCGTTGAGACACCCTGTATATATGTCGTATACAAGGGAGAAAACTGCATATTACGTAGAACAAGAATAATAAATCTGCATTCCTTGCCTTCGGGAACAATTGCAACTTTTCAAAGTGCTTTCCAAGATTGTAGCGACTGTTGGAAATACATGATGATGATGAAAGACGGAGTTCAAAAGTTATCTTACAGTCCCAACAAAATAGTATAAAACTTTGCAACAATTTACATGGGGTCTTTGAAGGCAATTACGAATGAATTTGAAAGCTCTGGATAAATAGTATACAGAAACCTGAAAGAAAATTATATCATCGCAAAGCCAATGCAGAAAGAACGTAAAGTTCTTATAAAGAAACGGTTCAGCGGAAGCCGCGATCTTACTTGATCGCGACAACGGGGATGAAGAAGCTGCTCAAGATAATACTGCCGTAAATCGCAGCGAGGCTAATTTGACCCAATCCCGCGTTTATTGAACTTTGCAAGTTCGCTGTACCCTCATAGGCCGTGAACTGCACCATGAATGCTCCACTGAGAATAATAACGTTCAAAACTATTCTCCACTTTTCCTTACGACCAGACGTGCCCAATCCTCCATCTTGAGAAGAATCCTTCTTAGTCCCTTCGATGTCCGCCATATTTTTCTAAAAAAAAAAAAAACGAAAAAGAAGGTTATCAAAAAAAAAAGTCAAGAATTCAAAACAACCCAAGAGCTATATATAGGAGCCAAGAAAAATTAATCCGACGTTATTAACCCCCAGACTGCGAAATTAGAATTCAGGCACACCATTTTGGTGCGCGTTTCGTCAGACATTGCATAAATATAATATCAATATACATATATGTATATCCAGGGCGGCGTGCGGGTTAAAGGATAAGCATTATGGGCAATAAAGTCCTAAAGCTGAGATCGGTAATCCACGATATCTCGACAGTCGTATACGATAATTATCGTCCGAGAACCGTCGTCAAAACTTATCTTCGTGTCACAGATTATCGCGTCCTTTTGAGGAATAACCCGAGATCCGTCTTCCGACAACGTGGATCATCCATGGGATTAAATTATTCTAGATGAGTTTCCTGCTTTGAGGATTCGTCCTGACAACGCATGACGTCACACTTTACTCTTCAAAGTTCATTATTATCGCGTCGTGGTTTCCCTTCGTCACGTGGGATCAACGAAACAAGATATCTTTATTGTATACGGCTCTTCAAAGTATGTAGCGTATCCTTATATATTTATGAAAAAAGCTTTTTTTTATTAAGGAGTATTGAGAAGTCTTAAATTTTATGACAATCGATAAGATTGCGTTATTGTTATTGCCTTATTTTTAGATAACAAAATTATATCTTAATTGGTTGTTAGGTGTCACATAAGGACGGATTGAAAATAATATTCTTCGGTATACTTTAGAGTAAATTATCGTATTAACATAACACACAGATTTAGAAGATTTCCAGGAGAAGTTTGTTTCATAATCTTTATTACGACATTAAAATTTACAAATGCTATCAGAAAATCAAGTTGCGATTCTTATGTAATGACACGGGTTGCAGGCGATATAAGAAATCTCTTGTGTCTGTCTGATATTACCATAAAATAGTTATAAAATCATTTCAAAGATATCTTAACGTTATTTAACATGTCTTAGCGTTATCCGGGTCCACATACAGAAATGTTAAGCTGGTAATATCTTAAGTGAGAAAATAGTATGGCCGCGAGATTTAATGTGAGGCTTTTAGTGAAAATTATCTAAATCTATATATTGATTGATTATTTCAACGAAAAATGAATTTCATAAATTCATTGTTTATTGAAGTTGTAGACAATTACGTCCGATAGCGTAAATTATTATTTTACATAATTGGTGCACAATCAACATGGTACAAGGGAACATGAGGGTGGCGAGTATCTATAGGAATCAGCCGGAATTTTCGAAATAAGTAACACGGTGGGATTTAATTCCAACAGATTGCGATTTACTTTATCTAGGTAAACGAGTACAGTCGGGTGATATATACGAGTGTGGCTCTATACAATTCTAAAAACGCCGTCGCGAAGACCGTCTCTGCTGACGGGGGACGGTTCAAATCTGCGATCGCGAGCGCACGTGGCAGGGCCCGCGGCCTCCCACTTCTGGTGCCGTGCTGCATCGGCGGATGCGCTTCATTCCCGGCCAGTGCGCTGCAGGGCCCCGGGGCAGATAGTCTGAACTGCACTTACCGATTCTCCTGGTGCCCCGAGCCTTTCTTCCTCGTCGCTCGGGTTGTGATGGTCGGCCCTATTCCTCCGGCTTCTTTCTCTCTCGACTGGGTCCGCACCACAGTCCGTTCCGAACCGCAGCCTGAGGAAAGCTAAGTCGTCAAAACTACAAAATACCACACCAAAATCCAGAAACTCGCGATAACACTATCAATAGATTCCCGTTAGACGGTTTCAAATGGAGTGGCCCCCCTTTCGGCCACCTGCCCAAGGTTTCCCAAAGAATCCCGAGTACGCCCGAACTCGCGCGATCGCTCTCGCCTCGGTCCGCTCTTCATTTTTCGGCGCTCACAGCCCCACCCGATCTTCGGGCTCGGCGCTGCTGATTTTTCGGCAGTCGCTTTCGCCGTCGACGCGGCTCTTCGTGCCCCTATGCGTTTTGTGTAACGTGAGTCCCGCAGCCGCCATGTTGCTATATGTATTGCAGGATGGATCATTGTTATTGTTCATGGTTATTAAAACGATATCGTTTATCAATCACTAAATCACTAAATAGCACGATAATCATTGTTCTTGATCATTTGATTTTAATGCAGATAATTAATGCGTTATGGATAATGATGTATAATAGTTGATAACAATATCGTGGTACCATTTTATGATTTGCATTCTACTGGAAAACAATGTGGAAGATATCTCTCTGAAAATAAGTATTCCCACTTGAATATTAATGATTTATATTGAAAACTGCTTAATCACGATAGAACAGAAACCCAGTAAATGACTATCCATTAAAACTCGTTGAAACGCTGTTCAATGCATACGAATAACACGCCGGGAGATTCTGATGAGGTCAGCGTAAAATCGTATTGATTCTTTAGAATTCAGTCGAAAGTGGTTTTCGGGGGCAAAATGAAAAACCTTGATTCCTCTTCATCCTCCCATACAAAAGAGCTGATAAAATTATTCACTTCTTGTATGAAATGTACCTTTGAACATTCAGGCTTTATCGTTATTAGTGAATTCACGTGATTCCTCACGCACTTGCACATCTTACGATCTGAACTTCATTGAAGTAAGAATCTCATATACTCATGTATCCCGTGTAAAACTTTGGTCCTTTTTAGAGTGTAAATAAACTACGTTATAAATTTTTTTGTTCTATACAAAAAAATTATGAAAGTATTTCATTTCCAGACGCTTTTGACAAGATGAGAGACCCGCGTCATGATGTAAAAAATTAAGTAGCAAATACCAATAAATCTTCTTTTTTCAGTCACGAATACGAAAAAAATCATTTATTCTACAGAAACCCATTAATTTCTTTTTTTGTTCTTTTGAAATCTTAAAAATACTCAACGATAAACAAATACAATACTGCAGCATGTAGATAACGAACGGAAATTAAAAAATGCGGTAGCAACGCAGTCCAACAACAGATTCCCAAGAAGGCAAATACATAAATTGCTGGCCCTAACTATACATAATGAATCCCCAGAGGGCTTTATGTTCACCAGGAAAATACAAACTTTAACGTAAAAGTTAATTGAAAGCTGTTTCAAGGAAATTTCATGGGCGTGTAACAGACAAGTAAATGAAGACGAATGGTCATTTCTCGCAAAAAAAAAGTTTGTCTGACAAATGCACCACGTATTTACCTATTAGATAATTTCTTCCTAGACCAACAACAATTTCTTTGTCCCAAAATGAATTGACAATAATTATTACTAAATACAACACTCCGCTATCAATAACATTGAATATATTCTGTTTCAATCGTAACAAAAATAATTTTAATAACGTTTTACTATATACAGTAGACTCTTCAGAATGCTGCAAATATCGATCCAGTCCTAATTAGACTAAATTGGACAAGTCAACTGCTTATCCGAGACGCCACAATTCTTCCTATCGAATTATATAATATTGTGGTTATCGGCACAGACATTACAATGGGATTAAGCGATTGCAATTTAGTTATTGTCAATCAAATAAAAAATTTAAGGTATTACGTAACATTGATTGTATACGTTCTTTCGCATAACCGTACAAAATTATGAATAAGGTGAAAAAATTTTTCGAAAACACTCTGTTCCTAAATTTTATGTTTATTAAGACATATTATTCGTTTAATATATTATTGTTTTATTGTGCAAGGGAGAATGAAAATTTTTTTCGTAAAAAAAGAACAATACATTATGTTCTGAAGTTCTCATCCTTCCGGTTTACCGTTTATGTAAAATTATACAATTTTTCTGAGCAGCACTCTGCTCACGCATCTTATATATTTATCCTGTTTCAATAACACTTCCATTCCTTTGGAAACTCCTGGTTCCTCCACACGAGCTATACCCTTCGTAAATGATTACGAAAAAAAAAAAAAAAACATTATTCTCATGCTAAAGTTCGTAAAAACTTTGTTCGTTTTTGACACTGAAACTTGGTTACCCAATATTCTTGATAATACGTGAACTAAGCGTTTTCACTTTTTTTTATGTTAAAGTTTCAAAAGGGCCTGGGTGTGGCGAGATGTTCTAAATTTAATTTGATCAATAACAAGTATAAACGGAAACAAGATTTTGAATATTCAACGCTAACCCGACGATTAATCTATACATTGAAGTGAATATTCCAATTAAGATGAATATAAAGATCCAGGACAGTGCGAAATAAAAAAAAAAAGTATTTTCCGAAAACTTGTGAGAAACAATCTCGAGAAATTATTCCTATAAATTTAAATTAATACATTTACGACTCTTGGCAAACATATCCAGGACGTGTACTAAAATTTAATGTCTGATTCTGATACGACTGCCTCTTCTTATCGGTTTAATCGAAATTCGAAATCCAAACTAAGTTTCACAGGATAAGCAAAAGAAAATATTTTGCGGCAAACAAATCGACCAGGAAAAGCGTCTAAAAATTGACCACTTTCGCGGGTACCACTTAATTTACCTATTTCATATTTTATTCATTAAGACCCGATAAGCTATCAAAAAAAGCGTCTTTCTGACGATAATTAAGGGCATCAGTATCTTCTTCTAATTTTCTCACATCATTCGCCAGATACGCAAAGTATTTTCTTCGCTAAAATCCCACAATGGTTCACAGAATAAACTTCGATCTTTATTACAGAGAAACAATAGGTCAATCTCTAAACATAATCAGCAAGAAAATTCTTCCATCTCTCAGACTTTAATCTTTGTACGGCTAACTCGCGTCTGTCTAGGGTGAAACGTTGTGCCAGATTTTCTTAGCCAAGGATTTTCCGTCCAGCACCCGTTTGCTCCCTCAAGAAAAGATTCAAAAGTAATATGACAGTCTTACTGTCATTAAGTGTAATGTAAAATAAAAATTAATAATGCAGATGACCCGTGATCAAAAAGGAGGATACTTCTTTGTGTTTAATATAGGCTTATAAAAATTTCAAGTTAAGTCGGATGAATAAAGAGAATGAAAAAAAATTTGAATATTGAAAAATAGTAAAACATAGTCATTTTGGTTACGTTACTTGGTATTTTGTTACGTATTATATTTTTCAGAGCTTCCTTAAACACCGGCATATGCGCAAGAAGTATTCGATGAATTTTATTTGAGCTACGTTCGGAAAATCAGTGAAATAGATCAAAAATAAGATAAAGTAAAAAAATATTTTCGGAAATCACAGACTCGTGGTAATGGAATAAAATCGTCATTCGTTCTTAAGGTTCGCATGGAGTTCTTAGCGTCATTATTGAGGAACTTCTGACTGTGAGAAAAACTTCTTCAAGTTGCCTCTTCTCGAGTTCTCAAGAATTTTCAATTAACCAAGTTCCATCGCGTGTATAATTTGGCGTACCGTTCAATCTATAAATGATTTTTGTAGAAATGAAAAATTCAATGATTTTTCATAAATCTCAGGTAACACAGAAGTTATTAGCTTGACGTTATTTCGATGCCAAGTAAGACTCATGAATGAATTTATAGCATATTACCTGCATAGCCTTGCCAAAATAATAAAAATAAACGTCTCACGTTACATTATCTCCAGCCGAATGGAACTCTGTAATAGGCTGAGTAAGATACGAGAAAAATACTCAGGACTCTCGACACGTGAAATCAAAGAGACGCCGCTAGTCTTCTTTTAAGAGTAAATTTCGTTAATGACCTAAGCGTCGTGAAGAAAAAAGCTCGTAATTTGACTTTTTCATTCAGTAAAATTCATTTCAGCTTCAAATCTAATTTTCGTAGATATTTAAATCGCAGGCAAAAGCGCGCGTGTTGCCCTGGTATAGAAAAACGCCGACGAAGAAACCCAACTGGAAATCTGTACGAGGTTGAGGATAAGGTATTACTGAACCCCTGTGACATGCGAGAAAACCAATTTTACCTGATGCAGAGATAAGACATAACCGAGAGCCTGTGGGATTTAGGGTCAAAGGTGACGCTGCCATCCGATAATGGTAGCAGGCTGACTAGGATAGGCTGATACGATTCAGCATCACAGCCCTTAAAGAATCAGTTTGATCTCAGGAGCAAAGAGATTCGAGAAATTTAAAGCGTGAATTATTGTAGGTTAAACATCGGTGGACGATAGAAGCGATAAGAGAATTTCCACGAAAATCATGCTTTACCGGGTGAGATCCAACGAAGAAAATAATTTAAAAAATTGGATGTAGGCTAGCCATTCTATTGCAATAGAGGGATGTATAAATTGAGGATGTGGTAAAGGGTGAAAGTAGGGGTGCTCTTTCAGTCTGTTAAACGAAATTTCTGAGGTGATGCTACCACCCCTTGTTGATAAGGGGAATGCGCGTAGTAAGGGAGGCTGCGAGGAGGGGTTGTTCGTGGGAGACAGTCGCGGCGCTCTCGCGCTACAAGTCTGTTCAGTATTCGCGCGCCCCTACATTCGGCTGGACCACATCTCGAATCGGAGCGATAGCGGCAAATATTAAATCAAAAAGAAAAATATGATACTTCACCGAGCGAAACATTGCAAAAACTTCGTACAGTATTAAATTTGCAAATACATTGTGCAAGTACTGTGAATTTACCGGATTTTTGAATTTATGGGGATTTTTGGATTACACGTAGAAAACGAAGGACCAGGGGCAAATTTCGATTCTGCACGAAAATCGTACGCGTGCTGTTAAATTCGCCAAAATTTTACGAAAAAAATTGCGTGATTTAATACGTCACGCTTAAACGATCGTTTATCGTGTTTTGCGCTAACTTTCTTTCCTATACCGAAACGCTTGGTGGTTATTTCTCTCTTCATCACATTCGTCAAATTCGTCACACAGCACTGAACGTTATGTGTATCAATCGATAGCATGATCGGCTGTTTGTGAAAAAAATCATTAGTCAAGAAAGAATTTGGAAAAAAAATGTCAGCGTTCGTACGACAATAGACTCTTACGGTGTCGTTCGAGGGATGTGGATAGAGCAACGCAACGGCAGAATGAAGTGAGGGTGAGAATTATTCCACATCAAGAGTACAAAAGGCATTCATAAATTATAAACCGCTACCCTCTAAGACATAATACACCTGCCAGTAAATTCACCCTGAATTCTAGCGCCCTTTTAATAGCTTCTTGATGTACCTCACAGTGCATGCATTATTCTTTCAGGGCGTGGTACACATTAGGATAGAAAAATAAATGAAGTTAGGTACTATGGTATAAAACGGTAAAAAAAACATTAAAAAATTTTTTAAATAATATATACAGACGTATGCGCGCACAGCACACTAATATATGAGCGACCATTTAATTTACGAGAGATCAACTTTTTTAACTGTACAAGAAAGTGCTCTATGATTCAACCAGAATTTTCGCAAAACCATACCAAAAGAAAATGCCAAAGTTCCTGAGAAAAATATATTACAGCAAAAGGATCGTATTAAGCTACACATACTGGAATAATATTCGACGCGGCTCGTTAATCGAATTCCATACGTCACAGAATTAAACAACGATATCGTACTTTAAAATGACTGTACTACCCCTCGTTAACGAGATTTTTATTTCACGGAATCTGTTGCTCTTTATTTAGTAATATAAAATTTATATAACAAAACTGCCTGTCGAGCCAATAAATAACGCGGACTCTGTCGATTAACGTTGCGTTACGAACTTTTCAGTATACAGAAAAATGGAAACAACTATCCGGGTTATCTCACTTTCATGGGTTCTACTTTATATGTTGCGTCAGTATTAAATACTGTCGTCATGCGTAAGGCTGAAATTATTGTTTGCATTCAGTACGTACGTGTAAGGCAGATATGGTACAAGCGCCTAATAACGTCACAAGAAGAAAAATATACTATAATATTATACTACGATAATTTTAAACTACGAAACTGCAAAATTGTAGTAAGTGAATTCTGTTAAATTATACATACGTAGCAGTTACATACATCGGATGATCGTAGGAATTACAGATATCAAGGTGCTCGTTGCGATGGCAAATGAAGCAAAAATATTTACGCTGCGAAAAATATATATTCCACGTGAGAAAAATTCAATTCGCAGTGCAAGCAATTGATGAATTATGCACATTAATATTTAAAATCAACAATATTGAATTGCTTGTAAAAAAAGAAGAACGCTCATCGCAATCGTTGCGCTGGCAAATTATGTTTTCAGGTGTAATACAGTATAGCCATGTCTAGATATGTGTATATGAGTAACTGGTACGATAGGTGCTTAAACTAGAAAAATGTTTCGACATTTAGTACACGTTCGCTAAAACAAAAAGAAGAAGCCACTAAGCCATAACATGGTAGGTCGAAATATATATAAGGAACTTACCTCGCATATTGTGCATAGTAAATATAAACTCCTGCTGGACAAAAGTTTTCTAATCTTTCCATTTTTTAAATTTATTTAGCTTCTAATCCCCTCTTTTTAATAAACCGACCCAGAACCCTCTGTCGACGAGGAACCTGCACGTTGTTCCGTGACCACGAGGAATCTGTTATTAAAATGCATAATACATTTGAATTCGTAATGCTGAAGAATTCTGAGTGTCGGTGCTCTATTTACTTCAAAAAGAAACGTAATACAAAAAGCATAATTTATTTTCTTCATTGGCATCCGTATATGAAAAAAGTGTCTATAAGGGCACATAAATGCATATAGTTTAATATACATGAACTGAGAGACTTTGTCGAGTACAAAGAACGTAGCTAATGTAGGATCATTCGTTTGTTAATCCTTTGCCGCAATACTTTCATACTATTTTACATGGCTGAAAGCGAATGCCCTTTCTCTATGTAATAGACAAACGTGAAAAGTCCAAGTTTTCCCTCTACCCGTATTGAGGGATTAAAAATTTTTTCCTACCCCTTTACTAACTTTTTTCTTATTTCCTTTCCCTGAACACTATGCTGCCGATATCAGTGGCTGTGTTTCTTCGCTCTCGTAAATGCCAGGACGAGAATGGAAACGGTAAGTGGAAGTAAGGGCGACACGTCCGCGAGCACTTCCTTACCGTTTTCTTGAGTTTAGTGTAGCTTTTTATCGTGTCTCGTCCAGAGCAATGTAGATTTATCGTTATAACTTTCCGACGCTATCCCGAGACAAGCACGCTTTTCCACTTGGTCATTGGATCACTATACGAGAATATGACCGAGAAAATATGATTTTCAAGTGTAATCACGCGATAAGTCAAAGACAGACTTTCCACAGTGTCGATTACTCATTTCCCTTAGACTTCTCTCTCTCAGCCTTGCGCCATCGCGTGTTAACGAGTCGTTCAAAAAATAATCATTTCGTATTCATCATTCAAGCTTTAAAAAATTCATAGTATTAAGCCAGTTTAATTAAATAAAGCTTGGCTTTGGAGTTTTAACGTTTTTTAAATCTTACTATTTAAAAAGGAACATGCTTAATAAGATCCAAGTGAAAGATCTTGAGAGACCAATAGTGGAATTCAAATAATTCTTAGCATGAAGTCGAGTGTCGCTTTGTTACCGTTCTATCATGTTATATACATATATATAGATATATACATGGATAAAACTTTTTCATACCTTGTTGCCAGGATGGCTTATAGAGGGTTTTGTACCATCTATGTGCATAGGTAATGCATTGCATTTCACTATAACAGTAAAAGATCGTATATCACACTATAGGAAGTACATTAATTGCATTCACTAATGATCACTGCACTCGCGTGCATTGAAACTGAACTAAATTTAATCCTCTATAGGCCAAACTAATCCTACGCGAACAACAGTATTTATCGCGTTTTTTACATTTCCTTTTAACGTTCATTACTTTTAAAATGTTACAGAGTATATGTAAAGGCTTGAGTATCTATGATGACGGCCAAGCATATAAAGGCATCTCTCAAATTAGTCCACGACTATTGACGTGATTCATTGTATTCTACAACTATACGGTGCTGCACAATACCTTATGCTTCGTTTCCATTGTCCTCAATGATTTTATCCACAAAGACCATTTCCCTACATTAAACTGATCACTTGTCATTCATTGCACAGGACAATAAGGGACAACATGATATTGACAATGGTGCAATAATAAAATTTTTTTCGTTCTATTAACTGTTCTTCAGTTGAAAATTCGTATTGTCTCGTCAAATATCGTGAATCGTTTTGCTTTTATTTCTTCTACTGTCCTACGACTTTTTCTCTATACCAAGGATATTTTTTTGCTGTACTATATCGTGGAATTTCATTTTCATAAAATCGCTTCGTACAGAAACGATACGACGTTCGGCGATGGATATTGAATTTTTTTTTTGTTTGACGCGTCCCTGTATATCGTGTCATTCTCAATGAATATACTGATCGCAGCGGGATGCTCCGTCGATTTCCTCTACTTTTATCAAAAGCTGCTTATTTATTTCGTAATTACGTAAAACCGAGGGTACTACTTGTACCCTGAAATTACCTGTCACCTGCATCCTAGATTGCAAATTTTCCGATCCTCTTGTTTTCAGATCGCTGCGAAGAGGCAACCAACTTCCCAGATATTATTAAATGCTTTTCCAAATTCGATACGAATACAATAGTTCGTGACTAAAGGATTTAGGTGCTACATAGATAAGGATTATTGTACGAAATATCGAGAAAAGTCATTTTCAGACACGATTACATGTGGTATACGATTAAAATAAGGTAATCATTTTTTTGCATATTCATCAATTTCGGTTTAATATTCGTGTATTTCGTGTATTTATCGTGTTTAATATTCGCGCAATTAAATTGTTCTTTTTTTTCTACACCGATATATGCACGCTGTCGTTTGTGCCTCATAGCCAGCTTGTTTACCCCAACATTTTAAATCCAGTAGGTACGCTCCTGTTCTCACAACCCATCCGATTTCTATTAATCATGCAAGATTTACGGAGTTGCATCGCTCTTAGCTGACGCCGAATGGTATACAGGCGATCGCAAATCGATGCCAATTTTACGATGAGGGATTTCGCGATTTTACGATTTTGCGAGAAGGATAAAAGCCCATTCGACAGGATTTAAAAACTCTTTTATTTACGCGCTACGAGGAATTTCGTAAAATATCGTTGACTATTACTTTATTTATTACACTGAAAAATCTGGCTTCTGGTAGTATCGATTATGGCATTATAAATTCCGTCAGGATATATCGAAATAGTATTTTATAGAGTGTACGAAATTTATCAAATAAGTTTCCCGTGGGTTTTTATTGTACCGGAAGTTATCAATACTGCAGTCCTATCCATAATTTCCATACGCACTTGCACTGAAAAAAAAGACTACTCGTATATAAGTTCGTGGTACGTTTCATAAACGTTATGAGGAACAAGGAATCCGAGGTTAGGGTAGGTCGGTCAACACGTGTGTCACGTGCTTCACGTCTATTTAACTATCATGTGGTTATTTGATCGCAAACGAACTTTCACCCGACAAACTTTAAGAACTTATATAAGCTTTATAACAAGGTTGAGTAATATTTCGAAGATCCATTACGTTCTGTCGTACCGCGTGCATGGATTATTATAAAAAAAAATTTTAACGGCCCCGTATACATTACCGCTCGGAAATTAAAATCTGTCAAACATCTAGCGCACGTTATAAATCCCCAAAGACATAAAACAGCCATCACCCATCGTTCTCAATCACTTTATTATTAAGTATAACACCCTCTACTCCAGTGCCACACAGAATACCACCAGTTACCATAATACAGCCGTAAGTTAAACAAAAAAATAATGAAATTCCAGGAAAAATTAATTCATGCCCATATTCCGCAGCTGTAACTTACTACATCATTCTGTCAGTTTCCATCGGAGTTATAAGCGCCCCATATTATGCTAGTATACCATACACTAAGTATGCCGGCAACATAAAGATACAAGTATAATGTATATATCCATAATACCGACACGATAGTAACGATCCGCAAGCATTAAAAGATACTCGAATCCTTAATTCTAATACACGAGGAAAGTAGAAAAAGGAAAGATATCCAGGATCCAATGGAAATATCTTGGACGTAAAAAAAAAGAAACACATTCCAGATCAAAGTCATGAACAATATCGTTCCTCACCCCGAGAGTAAATCGGATACCTAGTTCTTCAAGCAGAAGATTATTTTTCCAACAGGATAGATGCTAAAAAAATCCCCTATAACTCGACACGACTAGAGACTCGCTAGTAAAACGACAGGCAGGTAAACGATCCGTAGAAAAATCTGAAATCGAATCCTTTCAGGATTCAGTGATAGATTTGCGTGTGCCGAAGGAAGGAGGCATTTCCCGGAAACAATGGGCAATTCCGTAAAAACCAGAGAAACAATCAGTCACCGTGAGGTTTGTTTCCAAGTTACGTCTAGTGTCGTCCCTTCCAGCCCCTTGATCCTTCGTCATTCTCGTGCCATTCACCGATTGCGAATGTGATTTCATCAGGCGGTCCTCTATTTCGCAATTAGGAAAATCGCCTGCCGAGATTCATTTTTCAGGATAGCAGTGATAATTATCAGAGAAGCAAATTGGACCGGCTGATAAATTATCATCTGCGATGTTTGATTCAGTGATAAGAGGGAGAGAGGGAGAGAGAGAGAGGGGGGGCGGGCAGCTAGCAACTCCATTCTATTCGTTACAGGTCGGATGGGTCGTCTTGATGTATTTCGCCAATTACGTGGCTAACCCGCAGCTTCATAATGCGAAACGATACGAAAACTTTCGAAGTTACGCAACATGTAACCGCAGAGACAAGAATCATCGTGAACTAGTACATACGCCAGGGTAATATTGGAATAAAAGTTTTCAAGTCGTTTATACGAGTACATGACGATCTTCGTGACGGCTGTAGAAATATTTATGAAAAATTTGGCGTACGTAAATCTGTGCAAATTAAAAATAATGAGTACAAAGTTCTGTATAAAAATTGTCTCACAGGCATTAATCGTTACGTACTATAACTATACTTGACACGAGACTCTACGGTGTCTCTCGATACGTGTAAAGATCCCACTGATTTTCCACGTGAACGTACAAAACCTTTTCCGCATCAGGAAACAATTTTATCGAGCGTGATAATAATTCATTGTTTCGAACGGTCCGATAATTCACACTCTGGACCATAAATATTAATTACGACCGTGAAATAATTATCAAGACCACTTCGACGATCTCTCGGCAGCAACAAGCCGTAGCTCCATAATCCGGATGAGAAACTTCCAGCTGATCCTTATGCGTCTATATAATTCATTTATACGCCTCCTTCCGGCAATTACACTCGAGGGCAGCAGGAGGCCCCGCGTCATTATACAGAGACCCGTGGATTTCTATCATAGCGTGAGGAAACATGAAAATCTACTTCGTGACGTCCCGCCGCGATGACGAACGACTGGAAAATTCTCTCTCCTTCTTCGAGGCCGTCTCGACGCGTCAGCGCTGAATGAAGGCAGTCAGAATTTCTGAAGGAAGCATAAACTAGCAAAGCCTGGAATAAGGTTATTGTGTGTGCATTATATTCACTTTTTTTCACGAGAAAAGACGAGAATATAAATTTATGGTTTTTTCTTTCAATGATCTATTGAAATTCGCCATAGCCGTAACGACAGTGAATGAAATTTCGCGACGAAATGTATTATCGGTCATTAGACAATTCAGAAAACGAATAATATATCCCACGCCAAAAAAAAAAGATTCCTCGCCTCTTTATTGACGACTGTTCTATATATGACATACGAGTGTGGAATAGGCTAACACAGGGCGCGTTGTGCAATTGTTATTTTCAAATCGTTCTACGCCGTCGAACGTGAAAGGGTGGCTGTACGTACAATTTAAAAAATTAATTCGTTACCAGCGCATTCAACGTAATTTAATTGAACCGTGTTCTCTCGTATTCGACTACCATACGTGGGTTACAATTAGTGGGAAGCACCGTATTCCCGGCGTCCAACTTTGAGATTTTACAGTGGCCGCACGATTTCGTGGGGAACTACCACGAATTACAGGTGAATAACGAGGGACGTGACGGGGTGAAATGTTAAACGGGGAGGGTCGCAGAACGCGCAACGACCTAACTACCCAGAAATTCACAGAGGAAAAGCGCAACGAGTAATAAAAAAGAAGCGTTCGCCCTTAGGACGACTAACACATGCCTTATCGTTCCCATTAGTTTAACCTTGTAATTTTTCAGGGAAGGTTTTACTCATTTTTTTTATATTACTCCAGACTTCGTCCTTCGCGTCAAAATTAGAGCGTGTATACCTATACATACCTGTACCTTCTATTATCATTTTATTATTTAAAAAAAAAATAAATATCAATTCTTTATCACGTCCAGTAGAATTTTACATCAATCGGGTACAATACGCTTACCACTCCTGACTCTATGTACAAACGCATTCTTCGCTTTTATTCTAGCTCGCCGGTGAGATCGTCCTGTTCCGTCTTTCTGTCAGACAGCCAGTAACTACTGATTGTATTTCGCCCTTGTGCCTTATACTGTCTATAGAAATACGTATCAGTATTTCCCACGACGATAAGAGAAGGACGATAAAGGCACGGCCAACATACTCAATCAGGAAGACAGGAATCGATCCACTTCCCAACAATGCACGTTGTTCACATAAAGAAAAGTTGACGTATGAGATATTTACTTTTCGAGCGAAACACGCATGAAACGTACATAATTATAATCTTGAATGGAGATAGCATCAGATTTTACGGATTACGTAAATATAATATTACGATGTGATACGCGTGCACCTGCATATACTCGTTCCGAATCAATCGGGTCGCAATTATAAGATCGATTAACGAAGTGATTAAGGACTTTAAGAACATTAAGGGGAATGAACCATCTGCCTGTTATAAAGATTCCGGGAAAGTTACGTAATAATTCAAGAAAATCCCTGAATCTCAAAATGCTTTTACACGAATTGACTTCTTCAAGGGGATTGTATAGTTCCCGATGAGATCAAGGTGATGTCTTGGTCCATTATACGTCTTCATTAAATTAAGATTTTGTGCCGGTACATAACAAACGATAGTTTTGTCGTAAATTGCTGCTGTTGCTAAAAAAAAGTGTCTTGGCAAAGTAAAAAGAAAAAACTTCGTTACTACACTTTAACTTTTTCTATCCTCGTAAGGGCTACGAGTATATATCTGACTAAGGATAAAAGAACTAAACGATACAATACAATGTAATGCTCCTGTTCGTTCTTTATTTCTGAGAAACTCTCGATTGAAAGGAACCACCGCGACAGGACTCGTGTTCCAGGTTTTTATTATATAATAAAGATATCCGTCAGAGGCAATAAAAACACAAACAGCGAACCAAACGTTTAAGAGAAACTAAATTTACAGAACGAAAGAAGCCCCCGCTGTGCAGCAAATGAGGGATGAAAATATATTTCAAAGATTTTCTTATAGATTTACCACAATTCAATGTTTCCGAATACGATACAGAGATACGGAGGGGAACTTTGTGGCATTTTAATTGAAAGCGTAAGGGCTAATAACAAAAACTGAACCGCGTACAGGAATAATCGAATATGCTAAGTTCAAGCATTTGCAGGCTAAGTTGCATGGGACTAAAACTGTGTAGAACTAAGCTCTGCAAATGCCGTAGGAATTGTTCTGCTGTTACATGGCATTGGTACTGTAGCACGTTTAATAAATTAAAGGGTCTGCGGAGAAAATAAAAAAAGAGAGAGAAAAAAGAATCCAGCTCATCCCCTCTCTTTTATGTCTCGTCGAAGCTACTCGAGGGCCAGTTTCGACCCCGTTTTAAGGATAGATGACCCAGCCCAGGATGCCCCTGCTCTTCGCAGCGTTCTATAGAAGTGCTTTACCCCCTCCTCCCACCCATCAACTTCTTCTAACCGTCCCTCTAACCACCCTCAATCTTATCTACACGATCCCGTCTGGCATCTCATACCTATGTTCTCAGTAACTTTTCTATAGACGAGTTAGAAAGCAGTAAGATACTTAGGCTGTCATATAGCTATAACCTTACAGATCATAGCATACGTAAAGGGAGACATTTTTTTAAAAACCCCGATTCCAATTATCACTCGTAATTAATGCGAAAAGAATGAATACAATTTTTGTAAAAAAATAGTTTAAGTGAACGATGCTTCTACTCGGCATTTTAATACGAAATGCGAAGAACATTGATTGTTTTGTATTCAAATGATTTTTGCGAAAATTATGCTAAGGCAATATGAATAAATTATATAGATGAAATTCGCTGTTACGCGCAACAGGCATCTCTGTGTTATAGAACAGACAGCTACAAAGTCGAACCCGAGTGAAATAGATGCGAGTACAGCCTACACAATCTTTTACGTAAAGAAAGTTTTGAAATTTCATAAATTGGTATCAATGGATTCGTAAATTTGAATACTTGGGCAGTAATTTGCCAGGACAGAGACACGACGATTTCCAAAATTTATAATAATTTAATTCGATCAAACTGATTTAGAGTAACAATTCTTATAATATTAATACACATCGATTCAATTTTTTCAAATCTCTCGGTAGCACCTCTCAATGATTTCAGCAACTCGAGTATATTATTATTTGATAAGTAAAAATATTTTTCTTTCATTTAACTTAATAAGCCATAGCCACGTAAATACATAGCTCAACATAATTTTCCAAAGTTTTTACGTTTACAAAGGTAAATCCCGAGCTTTGTCTTTCAGTTAAAGTCTCGAGAAACTTTGACTTTCCCAAGGAACTTCGTGTCCAGCTTACTCCCACGTCTCTGTAACCACGAAGCAAACAACTTTTCTACAACAACAGAGTTCCTAATGCCTCTGCATCATCGGATCCATATTGATTTTAAAAATTTCGATTGATAGCGTTATCGAGCGTTCGGCAGACGATTCGATAACGTAACTGTCTATAGAATGAGTTTCAAGCAAGGGCCGCCTAAATGCCTTTAAAAAAATTTAGCAGAATACACGACTAACGTATAGGAAGATTTTAAAAATTTTATTTGACGACGAGAACAATATGAACCTTTTCTCAGTATGGATTCAGGCTAAACCTGCTTATTATGCATGATGGAATAAATAATATATTCTTATTTCAAAGGTCGGAGTGAAAACAAATTTATACGGACGTGTACGCCGGCATATGTCATATGTTTTAAAACAGAAAAAAAAACGTTCAACTATCAATCGAGCAGTTTGTTATCGAGTAACCTGTCGCGTGGATTACACGAACGCGATAAGAGCGAACAACTATGTCAGCTTCGTACAGATCCTATAGCAAATTACTGGACCAGCAAATTGATCGACACTGCTGAATACACAATATAGAATTAATTATGCACACGCACCGATGGGAAAACATTAACCGTCGACTCGCATAAAAATTTCACGACGTTTATTTGGCGCGAATTGAAATTTCTACGTGGAATTAAATTGATTAAATTCCTGAAAATGCAGTATTACTATTGAGACTGTAGCCGAAAAAAAGAATCGTAATAAATTGAAATTCCTTAAAAGCTATAAGCTTACCATTGAACGAAAGCCGTTTATTTGTCTGGACAAAATAAAAAATATATATACATACACAGACTTCACGATTCAGGATATTTCCAAGGAAAAGGAATCACATTAAATTTGAAATACTGGCACTATTCGAATTACAAGATGACAAACATTCACGAGCGAAAACGTTGGATTCCAGTTAAATGAAATCCGCGAAATATCAGGTCATCGCCCTGTGGAGGATGACAACGGCTTTGGAATTTTGCAATTAGAACGAAGAGATAACACCATAGCACTTCAAGAGGAAAAAATACGTCCTGTGCGAAAGCAGCTTAAGGAAACACGAAGGAAAACTTGTGCAGTACGGATAGCCACAATAAAGAAAATTACACGAATGATAAAAAATTGAGCAGAAATTATCAACAAAGCAGTTTCATTATCCGTAGATGGAATAAAAATTTTCAATCCCCTCCCTCTGTCTCCAAACATTTTTTGCATTTCATATCGCGCCTAAGCTAAAGCCTTGTATTCTATCAGATTCATAAATCGGCTGCAGACAGAATTAAGGCTTAGTTATAACGTGATAATATACAGTTTGCTCAAAGGACAAATTTGTCCTAGCTGGATGCAGGACGATGAAGCATTATCCACCCCCCATATGCTTATCTTAATTTTATGTCTACCTGACACCGTGTAAACTAAAATAAAAAAAATAAAAATTGTCAACAGCACTTTTCCCAGATATTGTATTTTACAAACGAATTTCATTCATTTCATTCGTAACGTAATGCTAATGGTTATTCCATTCAGAGAAAGCGCGAACGTAGTGAACAAAACGAACGTAACATAATGTTATTCTCGTCCTCATTATCATATCCGATCGTCCGTCACCCTCTTTTCGATTTCACGAGCCAGTCCGACAACTGCTGTATTCGTGAGTTCATTAATTCCGAAAATGTGAAACATTCCTTCGAATCACGGTGGAAGAGAAAACATCGTGAAACGATGTATGCAGAATTTCACGTAGGTCCATACCGAATCTGCAGATTAGGGTCTGATTTATTCCCTTGTCAGACCTATTACCTTCGTTTGTCTAACTTATCATCCAAACGAGCGTGCAAAAAGTTCGACAATAAATTAACGAGCGCGTTAGGTCCGTTCTAATTAAATCAATTGAAACGTGCTGGGCAATGGCGAGGAAAAAAAAAAGATTTTGCAGCATCGTAGGCTCGAGTTACAAATTTAATGGAACTAATGGGATTAGAGGGGAAGATTCCGATTATTACGATAAGACTCACCCCGTTCGCGAGGATTACTTTTATTTTCGGATTAAAGTTTCGTTGCCGTTTATGTTGAAAGTTAACGGATGAATATTCTGCGAAATTAATCTTGAAACAAAAGAAAGATAAGAGCAGCATGATTTGTCACGTTAAAAAATTTTACAAATGCACTGGTGGCGCCTTTGAAAAAAAAAAAAAGTGGATGTCTTCTAGAAAAGTAGATATCTTCAAAGACAATGTAGAAGAAAAATTTCAAAGCGCGTTTTACAATCATTTCGCGACATCTTTATTCGTATGATGTAACTCAGTGATCCGTTAAACTGAGAGTCAATCAAGAAAAAGATAGTCCGAGCAAGAGAAGAAAAATATACAAAATCAGAAATCGTATGCTTTAAAGAGAATTTTACGTGAATTATAATTTTTTCAGTGAATAATCATTTCTCGAATATAAATATATGCATCAAATATATATAAATGCGTATACAGGTCAATTTCCAAGGGCTACAAAAGTTGGGCCAGTGGCACCACAGTGATTTCGAAGAATCTGAACAATATTAAGACTAATCTTGCCGGGATTGCAAATTTATTGAACTGTAAAGATTTTCATTTACTCTCAGCGGCACGTGTGAAACCGCTAACACGTGTCTCCGAGAAATATATAAATATATCGATATATAAATGGAAGCCACAAAATGTTCATGGGCATCGCATAATTTATGGAGATTTAGATAAAAATTTTTAATTTTACATCGTTGCATATATAAGTCTATTATTCTGTTCGAGGAAGACTAGTCAACTTTCCTAGTTATTCTTTTAAATTTGTCTTTCTTCATGCATTACATTCCCACTCTTTCTCCGATGTCCTTTCGAAAAGTCGCGGTTCAATAAATTTCAAAAAGGAAAACGAAGGCAGAGGTAAACGAAGATATAAAAGGAGCAGTCGTATATGTGTGTCTGTTAGGTCTTGCAAGACACTTGAGAAACTGAAGAAAGACTTTTATGAGTTCAGTGTAAGTTTTTCGTTTTCACAAAAAAAAAGAAGGTCTTATGATAATAACGGGAGAGTGAATAAGCGTCGTAATAATTTATGAGGCAATTGTGATAACGAGATAAATAACGATAGGAAAATTGTTGAAAAATTTTAATGTCATGTCAAAAGCCATTATTCTCCAAGTGCACGTGTATCCACAAAATCAAAAATGAAAGCGTGTGAAAATGAGAGGGTCGACGCGGGGGATGGAGAGGGAGAAAAAACTGGAATTGGGTAAAAGTCAGAGAATCCTGGGTGTAAAGAGTCCTCAAACGATTCAGGCGACAAAATTCAGGAGACAAACGATTCGAGCATGCTCCAGCACTGACGTCTCGTGACTGATAATGAGAATAATTTGGCACAAGGGAGTAGTATAAGTTGGAGAGTTCTGGACCAGGATTCCTGTAACCGACCTATACCGACACTCTAGAACCTTCGAAGGT
>JARQTI010000010.1:550442-776232 GCA_030142655.1 Trachelus tabidus
ACACACCTTCGAAGGTTCTAGAGTGTCGGTATAGGTCGGTTACAGGAATCCTGGTCCAGAACTCTCCAACTTATACTACTCAAGGGGATTCGAAAATTTGGTAACGCGAACCACTTGAGGATTAAAAGTGGCACATTTTGAGCAAAGCCTTGATGATCTATATGTATTGGTTTTTTGGAGGCTTATGTACATGTGCGAAAATTTTATTTCAAAATTGAAAGCCTCACCGTAAGTATCACGTATTTCATGCTCCGAAGCTGAAAAAGCACGTAGGAGAACCCTCTTTTTTTAAATTTGCAAAAATGTATCCTAATTTATTTTCCCTCCAACTCCTTTATCCACCTTCATTCCAACTTTTCCAGAAACACATAAATTGTCAGAAACTCAAATTCTCTCTTTTACCCTTCAAACTTGATTTTGTGAATCGCTAAAACTCCAGAGCTTATCCCATCAGGATTTCCTTTGTATTTTGCCTTATATATTCCCAACAATATGTGAAACTCGATATATCACATATACACATAAGAACTCATGAACTAGCATTCTCTGAACTCTCATACTCCGAAAGAACCAGGCACGAATTAATGCATTCTTTTTTACCAGTGCACATGTGCAGATACAAATAGTATACCAGAAGGGGGGGGGCAGATTACTGCACCGACACTTCGAGAGTCTTCGAATTCTAGAACAGTGAACTCATGATTATTAATATTATGAAATATTATCTACTGAACTACGCGTGATGCGAAGAATACTCCAGGATTTTTTGGATTCTAGCATACGAGATACTGATCTCAGAATCACCTAACACGAAAAAACATCTCATTTTTATGAATGCCTTTTTTTGTAAATCACCAGAACTATTATTAGAAACTATAAAGAACTATGGAACTATGTTGGATACCAAGGGTTTCACGAATCAGCGCAGGGCTGGAGAGGAAGGGATTCATCGAAGCTTCTTGTAGGTTCTTCGGATTTGAGGGGCAAGAAGCTATCTCAGAACATCGTGCGAGAGGGTTGCCGGCTTTCGGAGGGATCTCGCGCGATTTAGCACGGACAAGAACCTTCTAGGATGTTCTAGAAGGTTCTTGATCGTGTGCGATTCCTAGAATCGGAGGTAAAATTCTTGAAATCCGACGTGAAATTCCTAAAATTAGCCTTCAGTTCGTGGAATCGACGATCCTCACGCTGTCATTTAGCATGGATACGAACCGAAGCTCTTGACGTCGAGGTTCTTGAAGTGTCGGTAAATATCGGTGCAGGAATCTGTGTCCAGAACTCCCCTTGTCGTACTATTGATGCATACAAGTGCATCTGTGCGTTTTACTACAAAATGACGTTTACGACAGCTGTAACGCATCCTGAGTTGTTTTCACATTAGTAATATATCGTATATACGTGTCCATATGATCCTTATGGAAGATAACGCAGTTCTACGTATATAGTTCAAGTTTTATAATATTTCATAAAAAATACCACCAAAGTCATGGTGCCGTGAGAATAGCATGAAGGAGTTTTTACATGAAAAATGTTTTTTGAAAAATATAAACACGTATATATTCAATATCAATAACGTAAGGTACAAATCTATTTCTACGTAATGTATATGAGGGTGAAGCTTTTCGATTTACCGAATATAGAACTAACCTGATTTTCAGGATATCGATATATCCTCCTGACAATTCAAGTTAAATTACAATGTTCGAAGACGTATTTACATATATATCAGTTTATATATATATATATATACATATTTGAGAGGTAAATATTTGCATAGAAAATAAAACAGAAAAGCAATTTCGTATTTAAAGTTTTATTAACTATTTCGGCCGATATAATATAATTATTACTTAGATGGGCGAAAGAGTGAAACATATAGTATTCAGAATTTGAATATACATTTCCATTTTTTAAGAAAATTCAAAAAGTGCACAAACCTCATAGCTGCTACTTGCAGTACTTTGTTTCCTTTTATCTTCAGTATGATACGGGTGACTGGAAGCTAATTATTTTTCTTATCGACATCAAAATTAAATAATGTTAGTTATGGGATCAAATTTTGCAATTTCTATTTAGAAAAGGACTATTTTTTACGAACACGGTCTTTATAAAGTTTGATCTGTTCTTGATTCGGAAATGCTTACGTTCAATGCACAATGGAAAAAAACTACAGTGCGCTTAACATTTTTTTAATACATTTAATTATCATTCTCACAAGAATGAAGTATATGCGAAAAGGAATGTCCTAGTTAAAAAAAAATCGTAAACACTCAACAAAATTATATGCATCAAAATGAAAATATGAAAGATGAATTAAAGAAATGGCCATTTTCAGTACATTATTATTGGCCTCCAGCTAATTTGGAAACAACGGTTTCACTTTAGCAGAAAGAACCTTTTAGAAAATTCCACGAAGTCACGTTATCTGTGTATTTTTATATCCGAAGATTATGTTTTGTGTGTAGTTTGAGGCTGATTCTCAAACTAGCCTTGTGATTGCATTTGCTGACAATATTTTTGAGGACATGCCCCAAAATGATAAATTCAGTGTGTCTTGCATCAATAGATTGCTTAAGGGTGCATATTTTGTTATCAGTTCACAAACCAGCCCATAAACTAGAATTTCTGCGAGGTCCGACCCCAAAACAGCCACAAGTCCTTAGAGCATTTGATTTATTGAAGTAATTGCCCCCGCAGTAGCCCTTAGACGAACGTATATGTATAGTATGTTATAGCACAAGAAAAACAGCTTTTTTCATTTTACTGAAATCTCATGGAATCTTAGCGATTTCTTCGACTTTAACCGATTACGCAATGCATATAGAACTACCTTCGTATATCTATATACAGATAGGTATATCGTATTGCCAATCAATGGAAACGTGCCTTCTCCCTTCGGTTGATATTTTTCGAGTCGAGGCGGAACTTTTATGGTCTGACAATTTAAATGTTAACCAAAAATTTAAAAGAATGGACCAGTTCGAGTGAATGTGCAAAGCACGCTACTATTTAACTCGTTGTACAAATTTACGAGAAAAGTTGTTCAATAACTACGTATGTACTCACGTAAAACTCCACGTCACCAAGATACTATTGCATCTTGGATAAAAAGTGAATGAAAGTTTTACAGGAGTTACGAAGATTGCATCTCACAGAATAACATATACATATATATATATATATATATATATTAGTTTGCCGTGGAAGAAATTTTCAAAATTACCCAATGTTCTTGTTTCCCGTATCACGGAATCACCACTTCCGCTTCAGTGATCGAGCTTACGTGTCTTGACTTCGCACATTTATTTTTTCCCCGTCTACATCTTGGTTATTTGAAACATCCGATCTAACAATAATTAACCTGAAAATTAGTTCGGGGCCTAAAGGGGCTATATTGTGAAAAATAAAAAGTATCTACGACTAAATCTCTTGAAATTCTCGCAGCGTGTTATCTGTAATAATTTTCGGTATAAAACCATACTATATAAATTTTAATAGCGTCATAACGTTAACGCGCAACTTCATTCATATCACTTAATGCCATTTCCTACGTCCACGTCATTCGTGCCCTACGCTTCTGCAAATTAAGTGTCATGATGTATGTTATTATACAATTTTTGGAATTTCCGCGAATTTTATTCTCCCACCTGAATTATCACTGTGCGTAAAATATTTCAAATAATTTTTTTTTAATTTACCGGCAAAAAACTGTTTCTCCACGTGACACTCCAATGAATTCCAGCTTTCGCAAAGGGATATCCTGAGGTCACGTTATTTTACTGACATCCAATTTTGCAAAAGCGTCACGCAGCAGATCAAAGACAAAATTATTACAAAATTAAACATATGACCAGCAGAGTGTTTCATAAATTCAAAAGTCTGAAATTAACGGGGAAAAAAACGTAACGGCGCTTACCAAAGAACGAGGTTATTAAAAAAGTTATTAATCCGCATTAAATTTGCAATATTATTGGTGTCAAGAGATATATCCAAAAATTCGTTCGTTAAATAAACAATAAATATGTCGGTCAAAATGCCAAATATATTTGGCAATTTATTATTCTGCATAAGTACCGAGAATACGTAAACGTACGTAAACATGTGACGTAAAAAACTAATTAAATGCCCCAACCTTCTCCTCCTTCTAACCCCCTACACCTAAAGTACCTGTAGGAAAAATTTCAAGTACGCATCAAAATTTACCTGCAATTACATACTCTTGCAAAACAATCGAAAATTTCTGATAGCAAAATTCTTAATACGCATTAACCTTTCCTCGTTATCGTCTCGATTTATTTGTAAGACTAATTAGCCAAGATCCTGGCAAAAACTGGAATGTTAAAATAGATTATACGATCATAAATCATAACTCGTACAATTTGATACGGTTCGTGTAACCACTATATCCTATTATCGTATATCAGTCTTCACACCCTCCGCCTTGGTTTAATCAATTTACCACATACCAATTTAACGCAGATTCCTTTGACTAATTTATAATTGACAAATACGAGATGCCTGAAGGTATGATTAATTCGAAATGGTAGAATAAAATAAATTTTCGTATTTTCCCAAAATTCTTACTTGTGACACAAAGATTAACCGGATAGTCAGCAGTGAAAGTTTCATCATTAGCACACATGTTGCATTGATGTCAAAGTGCAGGTGATGGACGTAGGTGAGGGTAATAATTTCTAGCCTGAAAATGCTTCTCATGGATTACGGGGTTAGGAAAGTAATTCACGTCCCAAGCTGATAAGGCAAAATGCATAACAGGTGAGTTGCGCCCGAGGGTTCATACAGGGGATGCTTCACCAGATAAATTCAAGGTATCGAGACCAGGTTAACCTCTATAACAATACCTTAAGGGTGGATATCTACTGAGAGCTTCGTACCTTAAGGCAGCTTGAAAGTATTAATAATCCGGAATGGTTATCGTCCAAGGGATTTTGCTCGTGAAGAGAGATACCACGAATGGAGATGAAAGGGATGCTGGACGTCCTGAATGAAAAGACCTTGCTCCTACGATAATATGCTACCTATAAATATCCCGTATTTTCTATTTAGAGAAGAGTGGCTGGTCTGTAATAAATTGGGATTGTCACTGCTGAATCCCAGCCTGTAGGAACATTGAGATTTCCCTATTTACCATCCATCGAAATGACTCGACCCAAAGACGTCGGACGTCGTAGATGTGTCCACGAGATGTAATGATTATTGATAATCTTAAAAGAAATTGTAATTTCCGTTTATAATTTTTTTCGACAAATATCTCGGATTACAATATACTACAAATACTACAAATATACTACAAATATTGTTATTTCAGCTCGATACCACAGACTTTATACAGATCCACAATAAACATGATATTTCATTCAAAGTATTTGACTAACAACAACACAAGCTAATTATAGAGCAAATACGAGAAACACGGGCTTAATAATCTTTCAATTTAGATAATTCCCGTGGATGGTTATAGCGGGAAAATTCAAATATAAACATAACGCTAATTAGCATCGATCAAAGCAACACTAATGTCTGTGCCCTTGACTGATATTTCAAGCCGTTTACACAAGTTAAAGGAAACCAGTAGAAGTTTCAAACGAAATAAGTATATCAAAGCTGTACCGAAAAAAAGTACGAGACTTTGAAGTACCCATTGCAAAATGCTTCCAGGAAGAAACGCAAAGTCTCCGCTCCCTATTCAACATAATGACAAAGTATACGCGGACCCTGGCTTTGTAGTTTACCGCATGTTGCCAATTTACATTGAAGGAAGCAGAAAGCTTTTCCATGTTGAAATTACATTCGATTCTCAATCCGGCGATAAAGTTGAGATTTCTAGTTCTCTAAGTGGTTTCTTCACTAATGCGAACTGCACTAAGTCTTCTTACCACTTTCAAGTCGCTCCATTACTATCGAATTTCTATAATAGATATATACCCTTACATATGAGAATCGCCAAGAGCTACTCCAGACTCTTTGTCTCGCATTGCATATAAGAAACAAAGATACAAAATAAACAAACGTAAACAGGCAAGCATAGCAGCATAATTAGCAATATCGATTATGCGTACTCACCGCCTTCTCCAGGACTGTATTTCCATCTTGTCAAATAACTTAGTATTCATATTGCATCCAACATGGCTATTCTCACGGTGTTAAAGGCTCGCGAGCTCACAACACTGTCTTCGCTTGGGCTAATCCCACGAGGGAAGTAATTAATATCTTCCGTTTCATTAATCACACTCATGGTGCAATCCAAGCATTAAGCGTCAGCCGGTAGGTCTGGAAAAGCGTGCGAACTGAATCGATACTGGCGACGGTTGACAACAAAAGACCCAACCATTCCTGGCACTGCGTTAAACAGACACTATAGCACACAGGTCAAAACAATGTTAAACCATCAAAGATATCTGTCCATACCGCATTCACGCTTAGTGCTGATAATATTTTGACAGCGTATAAACCGATACACCCCATAACAATAAATTCAACGAACATCGTATTCGTCGTTCAAAATCGAAATGGAAATATTGATAACAGGTAGAGCACCCTCTTTACGTCTGTATTACAGGGCGTATCAGGTTGCAGGGAAAACTTTATAGTGCAAACGTAACATTGGGTAATCATTCTTCAGACTTGGAAACATGAATGCACAGAGAAACCTGATATATTGAAGACCGTGCTAAAAGTCACAATGAAATGGATTCTGTTGTGTTCAAAGTTGTATATGTATACAATTTTATACAATTCTTCAATGAACATACTAAACCATATCGAACTGTGTAACAACCTACCAACTCATAAATTCCTTGTGTGTTAACAATAGGTTTGGCCAGTATCTCATTCGCAAACGCACATATAAACTGCGAGATACTGTTTTTTTAATTTTGAACAGTTCTGATAACATTTTTTTATTTTATGAAAACATTGTCCGTAAGTTATTTCATGTTGCCGATAACGATCAGATCTGAAGAAGAGAATTTTTTCGGTATCTATGTATATTTAACATTCTCGTGTTCATACATTATTGAACAGTACGTGTCTAACCTTTAACCTGAAGTTTCGTTGTCAGATCAAAGATTTCCCACGTAAAGTATTTACAGGGTTAAATCCTGGATCGTAACTTTGTTCAATCAGCCGTTGCTTGTACGCTGATGTAGCCTTGTAAATAATTAACATAAATCCCAACGGGGTAATTCGATTAATTGCTTAATCAGTCCCTTTTAATCAACGTTAATCGAGATGAAAATGCAGATTGCTTGTATCATTTACCTCCTCTTATTAAAATATATCAGATTACTGTGTAAACCTGTAAAAATAAGGACGCTTACGTGTCTTAATGTAAACTATTATAATTACATTAAATTACCATGTATGTAAAATCAGTGCAGGAAGTTAAATTAAAAACTAACTTGCACAGTAAAATTTTGTTCAATAATACTGAATTCGTAATGGGATATAACACGAGCGTATATATCTATATATTTTCTTAGCGTTTACAAAAATCCGGAAATGTCTTTAATATCTGGCAAAGACATTTTTCTTTATTTCTCAAGAGATCGAAGACATTTTCGAGATAACGTAGAAAGCACTTCTCACGATACTGCTTTATTCGTTAACTTTACATGGAACACGTCTGGCAGATGCCATCGTCCTGTGAAAGCCACCTACCACCGGCAATATTACTAAAAGGTTTTTCCCATATATCCCACGGATTGTTGCATCCCGTTACATGAGTCAGAGGGAGAAAATCAAAGGATACTACACCTTCGGCCTGCCGTACAGTCAACTTTCCGCAATGTAAAACCTCAATACGTGATTTTGAGCGAGTATGAAACTTTTCACAATTCACTTCGTAAAACTCTAAGCGAAAATCCATATGGAGTAAAAGTAAAGAAAAAAACTTAAAGGTTAAAGGTCGCGTTATCATTTTCTCCCCTGCCACTCCCTTTCACCAAGATATGCTGCTAACTCAGTAGACATTTCTAAGGTACACCATAATTGAAAATCACCAAGTTCGTTATAGATGCCAGTAAACACATAAAAAAAAATACTGTTACCGTAATCATCTGCATGCACATGTGAACAGCAAAACATACTCGACTTAGATAACATACATGCAACCCTATAGAAGATGATTTATGCACTTTAATGGTTTCTAAATAAAAATATACAACTTATGCATACTCGTGTGAAATGCATAAGTTGCGATAAATATATATATATATATATATATATATATCCAAGGGTATCTTTCCTAAAGATTAAAAAAAATATGACACATCAATCTCAGCGACCGACTTCAAAAAGTTACACACGTGCGAATTAGCCGTACATCTTTTGAAATTAGTTGGCTAGCCAGGACAGTCCAGTTCCATGGTTCCAACGTCCATTGCTTAGTGTAGAGTCCCGTTTCGAGTTTTATGACCTCATAAATTTCAGCCTGACTTTTCTCAGGCAAGAAAGTTAAAGTCCGTCCTTTTCATTGCCAGCTTCTTCGTTGTGAGCTTAACGACGGAGTCGTGCACTTGCATATTCCTTGAGAATCGTTCGTTTCTCGTTTTGCCTTATTCCAGCCAGAATAAAAAAATAAAGCGTGCACTTTATACACGTGTGTAAAGTGCATTTATGTAGAAACGTAAAACGAGCTAAGTCCATTACTACTAGTTCCTTTGGTCGTACACTTTGTCATTCCTATATCTGTATATATATATCGTGCGTTCCTTTGAAAACTTCCCAGTTAAATATCTGTAAAACAATGAATTTTCGGAAAAAAAAGAATTAGGACAAAATGTTGTTTGATTTGGGTGGGGAGGAGGGGGCAAGTAAGGTGACGTAATTGGATGGCGATGATAAGGTCGCGATAAGATTACTGGCTTTTTAAAATCAGACTTCCTATTTTTTATTGCATATTATTGTAGCTTGCGTCGTCGAATTTTCAAAACGATAGTGTTAGGCTTTTTGAAATAAAAATCATTATGAGATATAGGCCTTATAAGTTAAACAATCCCAAGTGCCGGGCGCGGAATTAAAATTATTTAAACATACCGCGGAAATACATACACGTCAGTGTGTAATTATTCAAACATGTTTGAACGTTATAATCTGGCTGACCTTAAGAACGATGATACCAAGTGAACTTGACGCATAATTCGTAGTGCGATGTCACCTGGATACTCGTGATTCTAGTCTCTGAGGGAATTTGCCAGGATTTTCCAACACAGCTGAAAATCCTCTCATAAACCTGTATCGTGACTTTGACTATGTATTACACAATTTACTACTGACAAAGAACAAGATACGCACGTCTCTTTGTATCACACTGAATGGGAGCCACTAGGTGGATTTCCATGACTCCTTCCACGTGGCTAATCCGTTAGGTCGATTATCCTTTGTTTTTGTTCTTCTTGAATCATATCGTTGTTGACTCTTTTGTTCTTCTCTCGCTACGTGGACATGATGCCTGTTGAGAAAACGAGAACTAAGGAAAAGATAAGAAAAAAGAAGCGTTTTGTATCGAAAAGTCCATAGTCTTGCAATAGCCTTTCCTCTAGAACAAATACGAACAAAAGGATTTCTTCTGTGGAAGCGAAATAAAAGTTTTTTTTGTAAAGACATAGAAACTAAATTGCTTATTCGTTGGTAAGAAAAATATTGTAGCGATAGTTAACCATGTCGGTCTGATCAACCAAGTCAACCATGACTTTGATAATGATGGATGGTATCTCTGGTATATTGCTTAACGTTTTGTAATATTAAGATACGTTAATGTAATGTTAAAGTGACATAAGATTAGGATTCCAGAGATAAGCTTTGAGAAAATTTTGGTAGAAATTAATAAAGATAATAATAATAATGATGTACTTTTAATGGAAAATCACTGAAATAAGACGAATGAGTTTTGCGAAAGTTGTGCGGATAGAGGAAAAATACACGTGGACAAAATAACTTCAAATTCTTTGGCAGTATCGTATATATGAACAGAATTTCATCTTAAGATTAAGGTCTACTGGAAATCTACTCGGTATATATATACGAGTGAATTTCCATAGATATCCATTCCGTTCTATAACATGTAACTCGCAGACTGACTATTTTGCCGAGATCTAGCAGTTTTCCACTGAATTTATTCGAAGCTAGAAATCTGCTAAACGTCGAATCAGTAATGCCATAAATTTAGTACTTTTTTACGGAAAAAAATTATACTCTATTTGTATTGAGGCAAATAATTTTTGACAATTTTTGAATTCTTAGCTGAACAAGGGAAAATAATTTTTTTAGCTATCTCCCATGCCACATTTTTTAAAGGAACGATCAAAAGTCATTAGCTGTACGTTCAATTAATGTTCTGCTATACGTTTTATTTCTTTCGTATGTAATCAAGCACGAATTTGACTCAGACTGCCATAAGAAAACAAGTGCACTTCTCGGAGAAGTTATGTCGTCGAATAAAATCAAAAGTAGACAAATGGAGAATTTATGTAACAGTAACCGTAAGAGAGTTTTCATGACTGCATGAAATTCCCTAAGAACTTTTAGACTGGAGGCAGGTACTGAGGAATAAAATTTTCAACAGGCAAAACGTGAGGATGAGACCAAACGTTTATTGCGAGAAAACTAAAGGAGAGTATATAGTCTCGGTGGCCAATTAAAAGCGAGAGGAATTACTCGCGGAATTACGAACAAAATTTTTTTAACCAAGAAATATCCTAGTCGAGTAATTGCTTGAAAGAGAAAAAATCTTGATAAAATCAAGCAAATTAATTCACAAAATGCGAATATTTTATTCGTTCATATTTCCAACGAATGAATTTCTCATGATTTGCAATGTGTCATCGTCACGTTTTTTTATTGCATAACTTAAATTCATGAATCTCAGATAAATCTGCGTATAATAAAAGATCGGAGAGTAACATGAGTGCTTCGGTTTATTACCTAACTCACGTTAATATCATAATGGTATAGGTATGTTTAAGTATCCTGTATATGGATGTAGAATTAATAGCCAATTACTCGAAATGTACGTACGCGGAAATTAAGCTGAAGAATACCATTGAACGTGTATACGACTGCAGAGATTTTATATGATTTCAAAATATAAAGATCTTTAACCAGAGAAATTTAAGTACAGAATGGAAATGACTTTTCAATAATTGATTCTTTTTTTTACATATAACAAGAAGAGAAAATTGAGAAGAAAGACCCAGTCCAGAATTTTGAAAAATTTGCCTTATTTATTTAGAAAATATTATTAGTATTTGCTGTATGTATTATCTTATTATCTTGAAAAGCAGCAGGGAAACCCATGAAAATCTTGTTGACAGTTAACTTGTCAAAGTGAATTACGATCTAAGAAATTCTGATGTTTACTATTCTATGAAATTACATTATGGAAGTACGATGTTATGGAGTTTCATGAAATCACGATATACGTGTAGAAAACTTCTTAACTTTTGTGTAATACACAGAGGGAGTTGTATAATAAGGACACGCAAATGAACATAGCTAAAGACATTTGTTTTACATGAAACTTGAAGCTGTTTAGTAAATAGAGAAAACGGATTTTCATTTCATTTGTTTTCATTCTATAGTTCACTTCACGGTCTTATATACAGGTCTGCGCACTCAGTGAAAATAGTCGTGCCCTTTGAGACTCCGGATTTTAGTTCGGAATATAAGACCGTGGTTTACTTCATTCAATAGAATGAGTAAGAAATAGAAAGTGGCTCCCTCGACTGTTCGACAACGATAGACTGGCAAGACGTTCAAAATGCTTTGTGAAGTCAGCGCTACACGTCTTACGTATAAGTGATAGCAATTTTTTGTACAATAAATATTGCACGAAAGGTATGCTATAAACGGTAAAGAGAAATGCCATAATATATGTATATACAATACAAAACGTAATTTCATTATTAGATAAAGACATAGGTTAGAAAATTTCTATAGTAAATTCCAAGAAAAAATATTGCAATGTGTAACATTTTATACAAAGAAATTTCATCGTTTCGAATTTCGACAGGAACGTTGCAACCTACAAAATTTTTTATTTAAGAGATTTCGTCGATTCTCTAACCCAGTACATATCATCGATAGTACCATGGCTCAAGCTTGCCTTGGCATTAAATAAGAGGCTCCCTTGAGATTTGATTCAAAGGTAGGACCCTGTGGACAAGTAATACGTGCTGTGGTTGCAATGCTTGTCAGAGGAAATACGTGGCCGATACATACATATAGCAGGACAGACAGAAATAGCAGTTGGAAGGAAAAGCGGACATTTTCAATCTTATCGATTCGTAACGGCTTCGAGCCGTTATTTTCTATTCGCCATGGGATATTACTGTTGAGAAACTGCGTGATCAATAAATCGTCTCGAGATGAGCTTTGCTCTTTATCAATTTCGCAAATAGAGAAAAAATAATTCGCATAAATATTTTCAACGGTTATATATAGTTATATAAACTCAATTTTTGAATTATCTTTCACCTTACCGTTTGACATCCTTTGATAAACCGTTTAGACGAAATTGATTACCGTGTCTAATTATCTTAATTACGAAAGAACCTCATTTTGATCATCATTAATTATTTCGCAGAACGATTCTTCATTTGATTCATGCTTATTGAACTTCGACTACTTATGCATATTGTATCGTAAGAGTTTTTATTATACTGAAGTACTTCGAGGTCTGAGTACTAAATCGTTGAAGCCGAATCTATGGGAATGGCTATATTGTTCGTAGAAGATGCTTATTATTCATTAGACTCAGGTGCCTGGGCTGCATTCTAGATACACTAATACGAACCGTAATAAATCTTGCATAAATTGCAAACTTTCTGAGCAGTCAGCTTAATGGAGAAGACAATCCTAGATTAATTAAAAGCTCTCTGCAGAATATCTTAGGACAATAAAAACGAAAGCCGTTGAGAATTTCTTACAGCCTTCCATACTTCAACTTTAAGAACGATTTGGTTTCTATCTGCAAAATTTTATAGACACTTGACTCTTTACGTAATGCAATGTCACCGTCAGTAATTTGGACAGTGCATTTGTATGCATATGCATGCTCAAAGCTCTAATGTTAAGCGTAGTGTAAACTTAATCAGTTTCCCAGTTCATAACAATGACAGTATGCATTGGGGAGTTTCTAGTTTTCCGGAGTAGGAAGCTGCACGATGCATTTCTGAGAGTGCATCGCGAAAAGCTATAAACGATGTAAAAGAGCTTTCAACAACTTCAAATGACGAAACGAATAAGAAAAGTCGATGCGCATCAGAATTCACGAAAACGTGTCAAGGGTAGATAACGGTTTGCATTATTCAAAAATGTAAAAGTAATCATATTCAGATTACGTAAGATTATGGTAAGATGCATTTCGAAAAATATATTGTAATTGGAATACAATTCTTGGTCCTTGAGAATGCATATGTACTACTAGGTGCATGGCGTTTTGTGCTTGTTGATTCATTGACGCTTAATTACTGCTGAAATTGACTCCTTGTAGGATTGGTCAGATCAATTTATAATGAAAAGTCCATTTCTCTTGAGTCCTTCGACTTATTTAGTGAAAATGTTTCAAAGCTGAATAAGCATTTTCTCTTGGTAGTTAATGACCTGAGAACTAATGGTCGACACGTAGAATCTAATGGAGATAGTCAATTGACACATCGTGTTTCTTTGATATTGATCCAATAATAAAAAAAGAGCGAAAATCCTTTTTTGTCATTTACCTCGTCAAAAGTTTCTTTTGACGGTAACACGGCTGTTATTGAATTTTATCCTCTCGACGTTTCAAAAAACGAAGCTTTTCGCAATATGAAACGTAGGACCAATTTATCTAAGAAAATATATAGGATAGAATTTCTGAATGATTTACGTAAAAATAACCACGAGATTTCGATGCGGAAAATTTTTGGGAAATTATAGTCATATCTATGTTAAAATTATAATAATATTTTCATAGGGCAAATTATTGTGTTACTGCTGCTTACTATAACTGCATTTCTTTAAATTGAGGCAACTGTCGATATCCTAAAACAACATTGAAGTGTATATAAAATATTTGCATTTCTTGATTCATAAAATTTTACTTTTACAAATTTCTTGGTAGCACAGAAATTTGTGCAACAATTCGCAATGACCGTTTTCTAATCTTTTAAAGCAAACGGTGGCTCATACTGTGTTAGTAAGATGTATGTGCAGAATTTAATATCGAGTCGGTAATAGCAATTCATTTACTCTGCACTTTATATAGCGTAAGTATAACCTTGTCTCTCCACTATTCGGCTGTATTCCTCCCTCAGCGAATAAGACGAAAGGCGCGTATTAAATTTTACGGAGCCTTTTGCAATCTTCGAGAGTGAAAAAAAGGAGAAAAAGCACTCAACTTTCTTTGCACAGTGACAAGTTCCTGCGCCATATTCTTTCTAAACCAACCGCAACGAAGGCAATACGACTCCTGGAGCGAATCAATAAAGCAAAGAATTCCTTGACAGTAGCAGTAATACTTTAATCTATCTCAGGCCTTTCGTTTTCCCACCCTTTGCATATCGCTAGAAATAAAAATACCAAATACAAAGCCTCCCCTACAACCGTTTGAATTATCCACCTGTGTCCTTCCCTTGTATGTATACAAATTAATAAAACGTACGAATAAAAAAAATTTCGTTATTCAATTCATAATATAAAAAATCAGTACGTACCATCCCCCCTTTATCATAAATACTAATAAAGTTTCTGTCTTCTGCATCCCTTAAACATGAAATTCACATCAAAGTTGTCATCCCTATAGTCGTTCAATGCATTTCAATTTGCCGCTTAATGCACACCTGCACAGCATGCAGTTCACTTAAGAGATTACGATTACTTCAGGAACGTTAAACTATGAAATAATTTTTTAATCCTTTATTCGACAAATAATTAATAGACCCCCTGGTATCCCTATCGACAATATGCAATCACGTCATAAATTTTCGTTGAACAAAAGCTTCTGGCTTCTTTCAAGTTGTTCGTAAATATCAACAAGCCTCCAATAGAATATTAAACCCTAACAACGTTAAGCTTATACATTTGTAGATATATATTATATGAAAACATATATATATATCCATCAGAGGCTGCTGAAAGCATGTTATGTAGCCTCGTAGCTTGTACCTTTGGGAAAGGGATATTAAGCTCCTATACCCTTGTCGGGCGTTTTCGCTTGAAAATCGTTAATCGATCTTATTCCCTGACATCTCATCGGCTTGCATCGCGCGACAAAAGCGAACAGTATTTTTCACAGAGGCTGATCCTTGCGGTACGTGATATTAATACATGTATAACCTTGAGTTTCAGAACTATTTCTTTTTGCCCTCCTCTATGACAACCCTCTCTCCGCTAGTCGACAAAGTAAATGAACTATTTTATACAATCTTCTCTCATAACCAAATATTTATTAATCTGTACTAACAGCTATGTACTAATGGTTAATACGTGTAGATAGTCGCGAGCAAAAGCCACTCGGGAAATATCCTGTGCAAAATAAAAATTATTAGGGATATCAAAAAGAAAAACGTTATATGTACGTCGTAGACGTTGTTACATGTTACAAGTGCTATTTTGAAAATCACGAAGATCGTAGAACAAGTTTGGGAATTTGATTCATGACATTTGAATATGAATAATTTTAAGTGTAATATTTTTACAACATGGTATAGTGAACTTCGTTGATCTTCTCGAGTGGGGATGCTGGGCGATTGATGCTTGACCATATTCCCCACTCTCAATCGTCGTCGTTCCGTGTTCACGTGGGGTGTGGCGTCGATTGAGGGATATGTTTATAAATAAAAAAATGTTTAAATATTTTTATGCCAAATTTGCGTATATCTCTTTGACCTTTTGAGTAGTCACGCAGAGATTCATGTATTGAACACGGAGTATGTGTGTGAAAATTGACGTTTTTCTATAGTGTTGTTACTTTAACGATGGTTGATGCGATTATTAGCGTGAATGACAATGTAATACGAAGTAAAAAAGAATTTATGTGGAGAATTTAAATTTTGTGAAGAACGTGGGAGAAAAACGTGAGCAAGTCCTCTCGCGAATGTAAGACAATGTTCGTTTCTTGCTACCCTCGTAAAATCGAACTGCGAATATAAAGTCAGACCGCACGAATATCCTAGCAAGATAAAGTCTTTTATTGAGGCATTTTAAGGCGAGAGCTTTTGCCTTCTGAATGAATAGATTTACTGTGTAATGGCTGGAGTCTACGGAGACAAAAATACTCGAAGAACATTTAGAAAGGTGCGTGGAAAATAATTTGGTATTCGACGTACCGTGCAGCTATTTGAGATAGGCATTGACATTTCAGTCAATCTAATAAATTTCTATCACGTTTCACTTCATTAAATCGTATAGAGCGAGATTCGAGTACGAATACAGAGAATTCGTATAATCTTAATAAATGTTCAATTGTATCGTGGAAATTTTCAATTTCAAGTTATATCATTTTAAGATTACGATGTATAGCTTTAACGTGTTAACGATAATTGATATTCACGGATATGAATTATTTCACAGAGAGTCGCGTCATTCGTTTTAAGAGGCATCGACAATTTTTCATTGGAAAGCTCTTATCAAAATTCATACCTCTATATGAAGAAATAACAGTTTTTTAGTCAGCAGGACCATAACGATTTTTATAGGAGATCTCCATAACTGCTATTTGACCCTTTCTATAAACCTCTTCCAGCAATTTTCATCCTTTCCCGAGGGCACATTTAACCGGGGTATCGTCCCGAGAAAAAATTCATCCCTTCGATGTATACATACGGGCAGAAAACGTGGGACCTCCCCGTGTATTATCGTAAAGATCAATATCCTGTTGAGTGACGAGAAGGATTTTTTTCCCACCCTCAGTCTATCCCTTGTGCCACTTTTGCATTTTTTATTCCACTACCCCACCTACTAAAATGCTAAACATCACCTGCTGAGTACACAGCCACAAAAACCCGTGTCCAATTTTCTTTTATTTTCTCCTGACGAAGTTCACGGAAAATTTCTTTTAAAATCAACCGACAGATAAAAAGAAGAGATTTAGTTCAACGACACACTAGACGGGAGTTAAGATTTACTTTACAAAGCAACATCAAAATTCCTTTGAGTGTTCCTTAGCTTAAACTTGTTTCCCTTCTCATATATATTTTTTTCTTAGCCTTGATTAAAATGGTAATGAGTCACACACAACCTACCAGCCAAGAGGTATAACTAACCCACAATATAATATGTTTTTGATGTTATATCAAAATCCTCTTCATCTAGTACTTTTAAGGATTCAACGTAATGTATTTTAAATTTTCTCTTTTCATGCTTTCTCAATACGAGTCCTGACTTTAATATTCAGACTTTTTTTCACGTGTCAAGATTTCTTTTTGACTATCCTTTACTTGGTCAATACGTGCTAGTTTTATTCATAAGATTTTCAGTACCCTTCAAAAACTCCTGTTAGAATTTTATTAGCGAGAGAAATATCGAGAATTAATTATCTCAAGTGACTTTATTATCAGTCAGATATCTCTTCCGTATACGCATGACAATTTAATGAGAAAAATTGGCTGCTGTCCTAATACCATGATTCAAAAGTTAAATTTGATATTTTTGTCGGTAGATGAAAGATTGATTATCGATTTCGAGAGAAAACAAATGAGAGAAATACCCACTTATACTATGTATACATATGTATACACAGTAACTGTCATTTATCCGACGTGAGAAAAATTACAGAATGGAACATTCTTATTGCATCTGGTATTTTCCCGGTTCTCGTTACTTTTTACCTCTTTTCGATATAGGTAGACCATTTCACGTTCGTCAGCCACCGATGCAGCAGCCCTGCAGCGTCTGGCCGTGTTTATTGCGGAAATGCAAGAAAGTGCATGAGCTCCGGAAACAGTAGCAATTACAACAACAAAAATTCTATACCCGAAGCTAAGCAAAAAATAGAAAACATTACTAACGTTCGCTAAGTGAAACAGCAACTTTTCACTGTAAGCTCCCAGCAGTTTCTTCAAAATATTTTTCACGCATTCTCTTATCAGTTCACCATATTTACATTACTGACAATTTACATGTGTTCTTCGTTGACTCTAAAATATATATTTAGTTGTATTTAGTTTATTTGTATTTTTAATTTTTTAAAATTTCACGTTTTACATGAATGGGGTCGAGTTTTGAGTTTACAGTGAATTTTTTAAAAGATAACGTCCATGTCCTAGCACTTTATCATGCACGTACGAACACTTATGACATAAATAGAAGGCGCTACTGTAACGCAAAATGACGATGCTTTACGTAAACAAGATAACGACACGGTCGTTAACGTTAACTGTTGCATGGTCCATGACACATTTTTCACATGTTATCCTTACAGTAAAAACCTATTCGAGCATGTAAATTAAAATTTAAAAAATGTAAAAAAAAAAGAAAAGGAGTTATCTTTGTTAAATTTAAAAAATGAAACGCAGCCATATTGATGAAAGGTAGTTCGATGAAATACCATTGGGAAATTAATGAAATATTCAAATTTGAGTGAGATTTCGAAGAAGCCTGAATTTCATTAGTACCTATTAATTATGAAAGATTAAAAAGTGATTAAGCACGATATTAACACTAGAATAACCAAACCCGTAAAAATGTTGGATTTAATACTTCTTGTTTTAAATTACAAAACTAATTAAGGTGCTTTTACGGCATATATTTTATGTTGACTTTTCCCGAGATGAAATTACGAATACATTTTTCACTAACCACACTAATTTTAAAGTTCTGTATAAAGGATATCCAAATAAACCAAAAGCTACGCTGTTACTTTTAATATTAAATTTCAACGTAATCTAAATGATATTTATAAATCTCTATCGAAGCATAAAACGTACTTATACTAATCACGTTATCGACTCAATCCCCATAATTCCCCGATATTTCTTGCTTTACATCTTTACTCGACATCGGACTATATTTTCCGCTGATCCGTAGATCAGATGATAAATCGTATATGGGTACCGTATAAAATATTTACAGTAACGATTCCCGTCATTCAGTTTAACATAAACCGTCATTCCTATTGCATCCTAGATCCTGTAATCTACTAGTCTCGACAAAGGTTTCCTGGGAGAAGAAAAAAGTGAAAAAAAGATTCCGAAGGTAGCGGAACATTTTCTACGTAGAGAAACGTCCGATTGACTACCGTGTCGGCAGTAAATTTCGGTTTATGATACCAAGTTATATTGGCAGGTTTTATTTTGCCTTCTCGTATCTCACGATTTTCCTCTATCACCCAGGGATAACCTTTACAGAAATACGTATGAAAAAACCCATCCAGTCTCTTATTCGTCATATCCGATCAGCTGTCTCGATCTTTATCTTGCAAAATACCCCTTATTCGCTACCGAATACGAATCCCCTTTAGAACTGCGATGAAACTCGAGTATGGTTTACTAACGATCATCGATGACTCCAAAATGTCAATTTTACGTAAGTCTAACTGCTTCATTCGTCTTACCTTCTCAACCCTATAAGTTTTATTTCACCGGCTTGACACTTTCAAAAGCGAGACGTGACAAGGCATAAATATCCGAGACGAGCTATTTTTCGCATCCATTTCTCGAAGGAGAAAATTTTTTTCCACGTCGTGTTATATGCCAATGGAAAAGTGGAATAACACAGATATACTTGCGATTCGTATAAAAAAAAGGGATCTTTGAATTTTCAATGATAATCCGAAAAAAAAGTAAGTGATACGTGATCCTATAACTTTATATCGCTTTGAATTTTCTAGAGTAAAATTTCAAATATTTTTTTAACGTGATTTTCAATGTTCAATATATGTATGAATTTAGAACTTGTATACTAGTTATCTGATGAAAATCAGCATACCTGTTAATTACTTTGGAAAATAGTCACTATGAATTCGAGCTATTATTTTCAGAGTGAAATATTTAAAACATATTAACTGTATGCTCGTACCTAACCAATAGGTGTATTTTAATAGGATCGTGGAAAAAAAATGTTTTTCTTTATTAAGTACTTTTTTTTTAACCCTGACGTGTTATTCCACAGCCAGGTGTAATCAGAATTCATCAGTGTGCTATTCACTGTGATTAATTAATGATAGCATGACTTGATGCTTCAGTGATTTTCTGTGAATTCATCAAATTCAAAGAGAACTAGTATTCTGGTGGAAACTATACTACGAGGTTTGACATATCTTGGAAAATACCTGAGATTCGTCCGATTAACATGTATTTTCGTCGAAGCTCCATTTTGTTTCACGTAGAAGTTTATCGGTTTTTATTTTTCTTTCAGTGACTAGAATCTTTCGACTTAGATTACGAAAAAGAAATTTTTCGGCACTACGTCGGTCTTATAATTTGTCCTAAAGTATCTTTTTAACATGTTTGTTATCAAAGCTTTCCTCTAAACATTGATGTACCATTGACGTTTTACTGTATTCCTTTTCCAGTTTCAATTTCAAAAATATATTAATCAACAGTACAGTCAGATGACACTCGGAGGTATCTGAGCAATTAATTGAATTAAATTCGACGAATGAATTTTAATTAATCAATTCGTTATCCAAAAGCCATCCCGAAGGTAGGAAAGTTATTTGACAGTTTTACTTTTAATTATATTTCAGGAATTAGTGCGCGTCACTCATAAAAAGTAATTGAATTGGAGTACCTTAATCGTTAAGGGTACCAACCACGGTGGTTACAACGTTTTCAATAATTATTATCAAAAGCGGTAATCTCCGTTTAGAGGTTAATCCTTAGCCGGACATGTGAGACTTTTATTTTACACTCACAATTTACATATTGCGTAATCTATAAGACGTCAAATGACCGACTAAGGATCGAATATAAATTTTAATACACGTTATTGAAATCAGTGATACAAAATATTCGATGCTGAATTTTTAAGTATCGATTACAAGAAGTTTTTCCACAATTTTTACTAATTTCCAGAATTTATTTAGGAACAAAATTAAATGCTGATACAGCAGAAAATCCAAGAAAAAAATTCGAGTAAAAGGGAGGGGGCGGAAGTGTTTCGGTTTATGGAACTGAACGTGGATGGAATTTTTCATGGCTTCTAGTGAACGAATCGAATTCTCTGAAACGATCAGAGTCCCGAGATCGTTCGAGATTACACAAGGGTGATATTTTATATTGCTTCCCTTAAGACGATACGAATCAAATAGGAATTGAACATGAGTTTCTAAAACGTTGCCAATCAAAGGATAGTATTTGTTGATTATGAACAGATAGTAGTGACTAGAGATATTTTGTTTTCACGGTTGGTGGTCCAGAGGCTGTAATTTGTGATTTGATAAGGTATCTTTACCGTTGCTTGGATATCTACTGTAATCCCTATAGAATTTTTAAAGGAAAATTGCAATGATAAAATTATTAAACGGGATAATATACATGTATATATATTGTGCTTTTAACTCATATAACGTGATAATATGATAAAACGAAATATTAATTCAGGGAAAAAGTTAAGATTAATATTACAACGTTCAACTTGAATCTCTAAAGGTAGGTCCACAACGTATATGTGTGTATATACATATATATAAGCTTGTCAAGGGGTAGTTGTGAGGATATATGGCACTCATAACAGTAAGCTGACGTGTTTTTTCCTAAAAAAACTAAACCTTGAGACATGTGACATTGAAGCTCTAACCTGATCTAACCTAAGGGAACTATGCCTCAGCCCATCACAACTCCGAGTGTCTAGCATGAAAAAGTTTTTGGAAAATTCAGTATGAGTACCGCTTTATGGTTCTGACAGTAGAGCTTAGGTATCAAGATGCTGTCAGGTCCGTCCTAACAAAGACCGAGTGTGCTCATAACTGCCAATACTCAAGATAAAAAGTTCTGAGAACTACCCTTCTTAAAAATATATTATACATATACTTTTTATATATAATGAAATTTTTAAAATTTACATATGACAAAAGACTGAGACACGAATTTGATTCAGGAATAAAGAAAAATCCCAAAGGGCATGACCCAAATATAACAGGAAAGGAACTTCCCTGTATTTGCATCTCTAAAAAAAATTTCTACCCATCACCCTAGCACTGTCCGTGGTCATCGAGACTGTAAGCCGAGACTGTATAAATAAAAATACCATAAACAAGTTTTAAGTAAATTTGATCTTATCTCACCCCCCCCCCCCGTAGTATAGGACTTGAAAAATGATAAAAATTTATGTGAAAAAAAAGATTTGCAACTATTTTTTAAAACACAAATTCACCAAACAGAATGATACAAAAGTTTGATTACCATTGATAAAAATAATGTATAAACTCTTGACGTGACGTGAAGTATTGGGAAATGAGCAAAATATTTTGCAGATGCTTGATTGACAGGAGCGGAGCGACATGAATTTTCAAATAATTCGATTAATCATTAGAAGTCGATACGGGCGAAGGTGCCCAATAACATAAATGACAAAGAGACTTGACGGGATCGATGTCAAAATTGGTAACGCCTATCAGAACAAAATAAATGTTCTTCGTGGTTGCATAAATATCATATTCCTGAAATTTAATGCGAAATTGAACGCCTCAGCGAGACTATACAGGGACGCTGTAGAATTAAAGCGACACAGAAACGGTGTCATGATAAATGACAAACAGAGCCGACATTGGCATTATAAAGGTTGTAAAATATACTAAGAAAATATATTCTTATAAATCATACGAATCTACTGTGCTACGTAACATCTCGAATATGTTCGGCTTTAAGGGGCACGAGTGGTAAGAAAAGAAAACGCGGATTTCCTATGGGGACTAAATAAAGGAAAAGGGTACAGGAGCCGAAGATCCGTTCAAAAAAGGAAAAATCAAAAATGCATAGGGATAGTCCACTTGTATCAGGAAATGTTATTTTTACCAATAGCGATGCCAGACACGTTTGCGTAGAGAAAAAAGGAGCATCTACTAATGAATATCACATGTAAACTCAAATAAATAATGTTAGGTTAACACAGGCAGACTCATTTATTCAGTAGAGAATTTTCCATACGACATAACGTTGCATTTGCTATCACTATAGCCATGACTTGCATATTACGTCTAGTCACGAGCGACAACGATGCGGCGACGTCGCGAGCAAATGGAGACGCCGGGACGTCACAATAATGCTAAATTCCCATCGGAGAATGCGTCTGCGAAGTTCTGCAGGTCTTTGGCTACGGCTAGAGAGATGAGTCGTTGCTCCTGGAAGATCTATGGGATTTAGGTGACGTAGAGTTGCTCGTGTTTTATATCATCAGACAAATGGTCTCAGCTTCATGGTTTACGTTGCAATTTCACATTTGAATGTAAATTCCCTGATGTAAAAATTCTTATGGAATATATTCACCATCATCGTATGACAGTGGCAATTTCCATCATGCCCAAAGAAATCTATGGGTTTCATAAGGGTCGCCGTAGGCTTTTTGCTGAGACAAAAAATGTCTATGGATGGATATTATCGAGATTGATATATCTTGGTCATCTGCTTTATCTACATTCTATGGGGTCCTTTATTTCATGTGCTGGATAGTTTTTATATGATTTTTTTTATAGAGACCCAAGCTTATTCCACTGACAGAACTCTGCCTATCATAGGGAGATTATTAATCAGGTCTGTTATACTAGAATATATGACAGTGGGTCAGGTTATATTATTAGGGATTGAAAGCCTCATACAATGGAATTTGAATACTAATCAGTAATCACAACTTCACATATGGATTTGGCTCTGTTGGTACTGACTCAAATGGTGTATGTAGGGTGAACTATGCTCCTGAATGCATGTCGCATACGTTCTGACAATTCGATACGTGCATACATAGGCACTGAATGCATCTTGCAAGACTGCATTCATGGTGTCAGGATCAATATTATTATGCCATTGCAGCTATTGCCGTTAACCACGTTAATGGATAATGTGCAGTATAGCAGGTCCATCAAGCAATGTTTCGAATCTATAGAGACTCCTCCTGTCTTCTCGTGTTAATTACTAATTAATTTTGTCATTATTAAATATTACACCGATGCAGAATAATTATTAGCGGAAACAATACAAAGTTTCTTGTATCACAATTTACATTATAGTATACCTATTGACAGATTGAGTTTCACGTGGACAAAGTGAACCAATCGCAATTTCCAAAAGGCTCAGAAAGTAGAAGGTACGAATTTACCTAAAGGATTACGCGAGAGTGTCGGGACGTCGAAATCGTCTATTTATCCAGATTTTCAAGCCGAAATATACACATATTCGCCGCATCGATAAAACTTGACTCAGCTGTTTGTCACAATTTGTCAGGATCGCAAGACCCTTCGACGTCAAACCAAAAATTTTCTTCGCGTCATTTTCTGTCACGTCATTATCTTCATCTATACATGTATCCCCTTGAAGAAATTTCTAATGAAAACCTTAATCATCAGGTGCTCCCATAAAGCCTTTAAAGCATCTTTAATTTGGTTAACCCAAATTAGAATCCAACCCCAAACATTGGTAGACATCGAGTCTCTATACAAAGTGATGCAGATACAGGGAATTCGTTCAACAAGAGGAAAGGAAAAATTCCAATCGAATATTCAAGATTGGATGCGTTTCCACTACCATTATCTTGCCCTACTTTATGTACAAAAATTACGGAAGTGGAAAATAACCGAATTTCCACTAACCCAACCAAAGGAACGAGGTATAAAAAAATTTTATTAAAAAAGAGGAAGGGATCTAGCTTTAGGCTTTCTCCGCACTGTTAAGCCGTTCCGTCGTCGCGTTGGGACATAAAACTTAAACGAGCGGATGCATTATGCAAAAATTACATATAAAACCAGGTTGACAATGAAGCTTGTAACGAGATGCACTGCACGTTGATTTATGTATATAAATGTCAGCTGATGACGTCATCGACGTATGTCAGAATACAACCCCTGTGCATTGTATATATGTATTATACATGAGGCATGTGCTTTTATGACTGCCAATACTCTTCTCTTTTTTTATGGCTATATATAAGCTTAGCGCAAGCCTTGTATTCATATAAGTATCAGCAAAGGGACAAAAGGGCAAGAAGCAGATCCAAGGATTCAGCCTAAGGAAGATTACTTAACCTAAAATTTCCACACTGCTGGCCCTCGGGGTCGAGCGATAAAGCACAGCCGCGACAAAATCAACAACCTGTTGGTGTCGCGAATAAACTCGGCCTGAAAGTAAAAGTATTTCGCAGAGTTTTACCAGATTCTGACCTGACCTTTGGTATATGATCATGCGCGCAATAATAAGATCTTTTGAACATGATATAATGTTCTATTTTGGCTTAAAAAAAAAGGATTGAATGTAGACAGTAAATTTTATTCGAGTCTCGAGTATTTCGTGATTCCTCCCTTATTTTATAACCCTATCTTTCATCCTGAGTGTAAAGGACTGCTCTGACGAGCATAGGTGTGACGTTAATTTATGGGGAATTTAACCCTATCCCTTATGACTAACGGATGTTTACCGAGGAAGCTAAAGGTAGTTTCACAGGTTAAAAAGTATTTGGCGTATCACGAGACAAAAAGTCAATGAGTCAAAATATGAACGAAAAATATTTCATAAGTTCGCTTGAATGACCTCTCGGTATTTTCTTCATTGTTCCGGGGGATATGACGACCCCTTTAATAACCACCCCTGGACATACAACTTTGCGACCTTACATTCAGCAACTACTATATATATAATTCAATATATATATATGGCACAATACTCTATAGTATACGTATGAGGATGAGCTCGAATATGGATATGGAGAGGTGGGCGTATATACATATACAATATGTACACATAGCGTCAGGGCAACATTCCCAGCTTACGAGGCTAATAACGTCGTCCTATCTTCTATTATGAACACATATTACGGTAAAGAGAAGGCGACGCCCTTATTGTACAAACTGGAAGCTAACATTGTTAATCGTAACATAAAAACGTAACACAGATATATCTATAATTCTATATATCTAGAATCTCTGTATATCTAGAATTCATAATTACAATATATTTTTTACAACGTGTCCAATTCAATAAGTATACACTTTGTATTAATACAGTATACATATGATTATACCTATAAGGTATGCTCGCTATACCGATTATTGTTCTTTTGATACATAATAAAATTTGAACATCGAATTTTCCATTTTCTAGACATATAAAAAATAATGTCGCCAAAGTAATGGGAACATCTTCGAAATCACAACTGTAATGTCAAAAGGCTATCAACATCTACCTGCTATTTTATTTATATCCATACAGGAAATCCATTTCCTGTCTACGAGGTTATCATCGCTTTATGGGGTTTCTCATGCGATACCATCTTCCAAACATCCGCAGAATGTAGTCTAGGCGCGAAAAATCGCGTATGGAAAAACATACAAGTCTTTCGGGAGAAAATATGATATCAAAATGGCTCATGGTGGAATCTTTCTCTCGGGTAACGGTATTTTTCTTCCGTGGTAAATGACCGTGGAGAATTTTTTCTTCCCATATATCTCTCTCTTTCTTTCGTTTTTTCTCCCTCTTGTTTTCACTTCCCCTCTGCGTCCCAAGACACTATTGAATTCCGCACGAGGTATTACTCGTAGTCTGTCCTCCGTCGTAGAACTCGCGTCCGCATCCTGAGCTTCGCCGTGAAATTCTCCCTGAAATGAATTTTATGGCATCCGTCGGCCCCCAAAGGGATGCGCGATTCGCCATCTTTGAAGGAACATGACACTCCGCCGAGTGTTACGTAACGGAAAATTTGACGCGAGTCAACGAGGCAGCCAGTAAACATGCGAGAGACGTAAGAAAAATGCTGAAGCATCAAGGGGTTGGTGAACGAACGAAGAAACAAAAAAGGATAAAGTAATTGGTTGGAGAGGAGACTATAATAAAAAAAACCATTTCCCAAGTCGTTTACGTAAAGAAAGCAGTCGGCGCTCGACTTTCGAGTAGGTATGTCGTAATTAAGAGCGCAATAAAAACTTGTTAGCTTTTTATGAATTTTAATGTCACAATTATGCACAGAATGAAAACGACATGTACGGTAGCGCAAGGGAAACCAGAACTTTGAAATGTCTTCGTATGTCAATTATTATTATTGTTATAATTACGAGGGATATAAAAATTTATTAAATTATGTTAATAAACATAGGCCTTATTATTGAGTCAGTTAACCCTTCTCTTCGAGTACCACTATCAGCTGTGTAATTTAATTAAGAGCGTTAACACGAAACTCGTTAGTACCTAACCTACACTGATATTAAACGTTACGACGTATTCCCACCTTTCGCACTTAATAAACACTTGGGGGAAATTTCTGCGAGGCCATGGCTAATTAACGACGTAACCAGAAAGCAAAGAAAGGCTGTGAGTGGAAAAATATTAGTCGAAAATGTCACTCGAGGTGCTGAGAATTTATTTTATCCGACATCTACTTGGCCTGGGTAGACTATTACTGGGTGCATTTAATAATAATTTTTAATATCTTTACGCGACTCAAGGCCTTCCTCTTTAAAAGTTACAACGCCACTAGAAATTATCACCCAGGGATTAAGTAAGGGTAGAAAGGCTATTAGGGTATCAAGCAAAGTACCATACTCTTCGTAATGACTCTTTTGTCAGGTATCAGAGAAACTCATTTTTGAAAATTTATGCTTTCACTATCTTTTTTTTTTAATAATGGTTAATCCTCTCTCTCACACACTCTCTTCCTCCCCGCCTTTCTTTCTTCGTGTAATACATTTGGGACAAGGTTATATGCATGAATATAGTATAGCTATTCTTCTGGCAAAAGGGACTTCTTGGTTAAATCCCCTACTAAGGGCCACGTCTTCCAGCGACTCTATAATAGGAAGTCCTGACTACTCGCAATCTGCTGCAATCTCGTGAAATAAAAGTTTTAGAATATTTTTATCGCAGTACGCCCCGAGCAAAGTACGGTTTAACCTCGCTGAAAGATGTAGGAATAAAATCGATTATACGAGAGAGGAAGTCCATAGGCAATTACTAATTAGCTAACGTACTTGAGCGCTACAATATGTGTTTTATTTTTGGACTAATAAATCTTCGCAGAATATCTAAAACAGCCATAGGTGCTTACGGTTGAAAGAACAAAAAGTCAAAATGCCTGAACACCATAAATGTTGTAAAGGGAACAACGGCCCCTCGGAGACTCGTAGAGTGAGGTCAAGAACGTTTTATAACCCGGTGGGTCGCAATGGGGGTATAACAAGAAAAGCAGAGACGACAGTCCTAGGATGTGGGAGAGGTATACTATAACGCAGTGAAGGTTGGTGGAAAAACCGTGAAAAATTATCTACGTATGTAACTTTCTTAAAATGAGAAAACTTTTGTGCGACATGCAAGCTTATCAGGAGTTATCTACGTATGGTTGATCCGATTGAAAATCTGGAGTATATCACGGATGAATCTCCTTTCGATAATACTCGAAAAGTTTAAGTGAAACGAGTTTTTGAAAATTGCACTACATCACAGTTCACACCTACTCCATTATAACAGGGTAGTCGCATAAAGTATTTTTGGAATGACAAATTGCAGAAATAATCTTTACCATAATTCACACGAAAAATTCTTTACACGTTATGAAAGATACTTTAAATTTCTCTTGAGAACTTTATTGGCCATTCATCCTGACCAGTTTTTTTTAACTGAATACCACGTTCACTCGTTATATTGAAGATATCAATTTCTTCAACGCCAAGAGACATCGAAAAATTTATTATACTATTTCGCGAGACTTAATCTGAAATTTAATAATTTTACGTAAGTTATTGTTCGGTTCATACTGAAATTAGTTTTGTTCCAATGTGGATTTAACATTGGATTCTCTCGTTATATCGAAAGCAACAATTCCGAAGGGTCAATTCTTATATAATTTGAATTGACTATTGACATTGTTGAATGAATACTCTGAACTTTCACTCCCTATACCACTTAAAAGTTCTACTGCCATAAGCCTTGAAAATTTCGATATACCATCTAAGTCCGCTGGCATAATACACGAAGGTAAATTGAGTTTCCGAGAACCACACTATAGTATAATATACAATATTGTCTACATAACGCCCGTAGAGAGAGTCAGGGTATATCTGTATATACACATATATATACATTTGTATATACGGTTGATACATATAATAAGACAATAACGAAATGCAAAACAGGTTATAAAATACACGTAAAACTTTTTCGGGAATGATAAATTTTCTAAATAACCAAGGAAAACTGGCTATATGATAAGTTGTAAGCTTTACTTGTTATAGGCGATGAATGGTTTTGTATAATTATTAAATTACCTTTAAAATTATCTGTTATTTCGAAATAAGGTTAAAATATCGTATTTCCATAGCGGATATCGAAATTATGCTTAAAAAATATAGATATTTCGCGAATGCAAAAAGCTCTTGGTTTTTGCAAGCTCTTCGTACAATCCTCAAACTTCACGAGTAGATAAGCTATACTCTCGTGATTCTATGGCTTTAAACTTTATTTTGCCTTTTTTCTCTCCCAATCCCGAGACATTCGCAAATTTAACCTCGAGTCAAAGATTCGAACGGTGCCATCTATTTTTCAAGTATTTGAATTTGAAAAAAGAAAATGACCTCGATATGTTCCCTGAAAGTTTACTACAGTTTCGCAGAACAGTTACTCCGGATTTTTCACCCTGATTCCATTTCCTTTTTTTTTCTTCTTCTTTTACTATTCGTCTCGTTCCCGCAGACAGATACGAATCGCATGTGCTAGACGAGTTCTTTCCGAAGGCAGTGATCGGTGAATTCGTAAAAAAATGTATAGAACGAAAACGTAAATTTGCGATAGTTTTGTCGCCTTAACGAAAACGCCGTGCAGCCACTGAATTTTATAACTCTCGTCACGTTAATTTTGGCATATGTGTAGAATCAATGAAATTGAAATAAAAACCGATTGCCATTTTCATGACGAATACGAAAAGACTATCTATATAAATTAACCTGTACTTGTGTCCGGTATGCAAATTCATATTTACGGATTTTGCACACGCGTCCAATTCTATCTATATACGCATCGCATATTTAGATTATCCTATTCTGCATTCATACCATGACAGCGCGTGGCTGCATAAGTACATCGATCCCATAAGCCATTCTTATCTTGCTGATATACCTATAAATGAATACAATACAACATCGCCAAATAATAGACTAAGATCCGAATGAATAATTTTAACGCAACAGAGCCCAGTTATTAATTAATTCAAGATATAACAGCATAATACTATAGTATCACAGGCAGCACTGAATTATTTCAAAATCCTTTGTGTATCCCCTGATTACAAAGTTGCTGCCGCGAAGTTTTCCAAATTTTACTAACCTAACAGCCTAACAGCCAAGTTATACACGAAAAAAAATTTACTTGCATTCATGTTACTTTCCCTAATTATAATGTATTCTACGGCTCTTAAAAGACACCTGAGAATTCCTTTGAAGCCGTTACTGTAGCAACACTTTGTCCATGCATTAGTGTACCGGCAAAGTAGCAGCATCGATCTCACAAGTCTAAGTACAGGAACATGTGCATAAACAACTTGCACAGAGCAAATTGCATGTCACTTTAGCTCAATCTGACGTGAGATAAATTTTGATAGATCACGTGACAGATGAACACTGAAGTAATCCGTATTGATCAATGGTCATACCCATGTTGCCCACCGCTCAAAAGGGCTTATTGCTCCGGTAACATGTCCCAGAAGTCCTAGTTCTAGCAACAGCAGTAGCCACGGATATAGCAGCACCTAGCAACCACTTACTTCGAGGCACATTGAGGTCGAGTGCTAAAGCATTACTCTCAGACTGATAGGAACGAAGAAAAGGATAATCTGAGCATTTCACGAGAAAACTTTAAGAACTTCGGATGCCTCGACTAGGGATTTGCAAAAGAAAATTGCAGCAATATATTCGGCACTCATGGTAATCCGGTTGGCTTCCTGGCATATAGCCGTTGCTATTTGCAGCATTCAAAGAATGCATTCCGGGGCAAGTATATAGGGAAATATCTGTGGAAACGCCTAACTTCATTTCAGTCCAGTATCCTTGAAGATGGTCATGTGAAATGAAAATACGATCAATTATTCCGATTGAATTGTCCTTTGGGAAGGAAAGGTACGGTGTCTTCTTTTTTTTAGTCTCTTGAGTCCGAGTTACCGGCTGAATCTTCTTGATAGGAAAGAAGACGAATTAGGTTTTGTTTCTTGCACTTTTATTTTAGTTTTCTCTTCGCTTTGCCGCCATCTTCATTCATCAGTACCACGTCAGGATTGTTTCTCATTTGATTAATGACCGTCCCTGAAGGTGTCGCAATAAATGGATGAGATCCGTAAGTCCAAATTTTATTTTCGGACAATTCTATCCAAAATAGTCCGAAGATATATTTTTATGAGCGGTGTTGATACATTTTTTTCTTCGCCATTTTTTTGAGGCAATTTCAGTTAACATTCAACGTTATATGTACCATTTATGATCGACGGATTATGTACATGCACAGTTATACGGAACAGGAAGCGTTCTGGCAACTTTCCAAAATTAATATCACGTCCATCAATACGTACATGTGTTTCTACAGAAAATCACTAGAGGATATAGAATTTGTATGCTTCGCACATAGTTCACAAAGTCATCATAATCGAAACAACAGCGCCGTACCACACGACAATCCCAAGTAAAAATATTTTATTCCGTAAATGGACATTTCTTTGACAAAATTGCATCGTTCATTAATGACAGTATATAAATGAAGTTTAATGTCGACCTGATAATTACTATCCTAAAGAAGATAGGAATTAATTCGCTCGAATGATAATCATCGGTTTTTTACTATGCAATCTTCAGTTTACATATCGATCCATAACGCATTTTCCCACTTTCATTAATATTCGTGTATGTAATTATTCTCTGTTCGATTAACGCCCCCCCCCCTCCTCCCCTCTCCATACAAAAGAGCTGTCAGTCCCTCATCAATTAAACCGTAAGAAATTTTTCTTATCTGAAACGTTTTGTAATTTTATGCGAGATAATTTTTTTTTATCTGTTACAGATTCTAACGATGATTCTCATACTACCGAGGTGATGTGGCTAAGCAACGGCTGGATGGCCCTCGTGGCCATTTGGACCATTTTAGCGACCGTTCTTGGGCAACAAGAAATTTTTCAAAATTCTAGTAAATACTTCGAACTTCAAGATGTCTTCGCGACACTGAATATCAATCAAGTGCAAGAGGAAAGCTCTAGTGTCGACATTTATGGGAAAGTGGAAGACGTAAGTAGCGCGAGTCGAGTGGCGAAGGAAAATGTGAAATTTCGTAAAATGGACTCTGTGAAAAATAGCGAGGTAGATTTAAACCTGAAAACAGAAGGAAACGATAGTGAAAAGTTTGCCCCGGAGACTCCTAAAAAGGATTCGTATTCCTTGGCAAACGTCCCGCAAGGATTTGGAATGGTAGTTAATCCTGGAGAGTTTGGGAAAAGGAAAAATTCCCTATCTAAAGATTCTAGTGATTTTAAAAATTCATCGATCAACGAAGACATAAATGTTTTTGAGATCGAGAGAAATAAAACAGTTGACGAGGGGAAGGAGGATTTTAATGTCATTGGAAAAGATTTAAATTTTCGAAAAATTCGAGAACGATCTTCGTATGCACTCTCGCGACAGGAAGGTAATGAAAATCTTGGGAAAGAGGTAATAAAGAGCATAGAGCATCCGAGATACGGAAGCAGTAAAGATCGTGACATCGATATGAAGAATCCTGACTTTAATGACGCCATTGGAAAATATTCGAGTAAACTAAATGGGATAATGATATTTGGAAGATTTTCCAATAATTTGAAAAACCAAAAGAGACTAAATGACGTAAGGACTGTTCCAGTTAACGAAAAGATTCACTCGAGTCAGCAATTCCATATAAAATTGTTTGAAAAGTCAGAAGATCCAATCTCGTTAAATTCTACCGATAAATTTGAAATCAGTTCTGTGAAGGATATCAAATCAACGGGAAAAACGGAAAAGCGTATGGAAATATTGGACGAAAGCAATGTTAACACTGCGAACAGGCCAACTTCCGATACGGAAGAAAATCTAACTGACGTGTCATCGCGTCCCGGAAATACAAAAGGTTCATGGACCATGTTATCAATGGGTGACATGAAAAATTCGACTGCCTCGAGTATTCCTGTAGATTCCAAAATACATATTCCAACGGTCGGGCTTGAAATGAAAATTGAGGTGAGAAATGAAATTTTTCGGAAAAAGGAAAATCTTTCAGAGCAAGAATACCCCAAAGATAACGCATTAGAGAACCCGAGAAATGATAACGATACTGACGATGATTATATTGCTGACGTCACAATGAGACTGTCGAACGAATCCCTCGCGGATGAAAATAATGCAAAATTGCCTGCTGAAAGGAAAATCAATATTGACGTCGATGTACAGGAAATGAGTCACGTGGTAAAAGACACGGAAAATAAGACGGTTAGACAACGAATAAGCGATAGTTACGGTACTGCAGGGAGCATTTCAAAGAATGACAGGATAACGGTAAAGCAAAAGAAATTAAACGTATCCACGGCAATGGATTCTACGCGAAGCAAGATGAATTTTCATGAGGCATTCAAGCCAAATTTAATGGACAACAGTGAAATTGCGCAACAAGCACAAATGCCATCAGGGTATAATTTAATGGGAAACCTTACTTTAAAAAATTTAGAAAGCAACGAAGAATATGATATTTCAAGAACAAAAGTAATCCAGAACAATACAAGGACTCTTGAAACCGTAAAACCGTATGAGGGGAATTCGTATCTTGAGTCAAGTAACAATGGAAGGTATCCACGAAATAAGAACATTACGAAGGTCCATATGAAAAGCGATAGGGGAAATGCGTTTCCGTATCCATATGGGGAAAGTGTACTCATGGAAAATCCACTTTTCAAGAGACCTCCGAATTCGAAGAAACCTTTCAGTGAGACAACGTTGCCAGATAAAGTCCTAAGTGACGACAAGGATGTACCGTCCTCGAGGAATATGAAAGCGTCGACGAAAATAAGCGTAGCGAATGCGACATTTCCGGCGAAAATATCGGGCATCTCCATTTTCGGAGAAATTCAATCTCTCAACAATATCGTTGGACAGAAATCTGATAATCGAGGGTTTCGTGAAACGACCTGGACAGATTATAGTCGTGAAATTGAAACGGCGAAGTATTCAAGGAAAAACCGGAAATTGACGGAAAGCCCGTATGACGTAGACAGACTAATTTCATTGATAAGAAAGTCAATTAACGATAAGGATAATATAGGGAAATATAAAGAGGGAAATAGAGAAAGTGAAGCATCGATTCATCGGCAGAAGGAATTGCAAAGTACAGCTACTTACGGAGGTAGCAACGATTCTGAAAACAGTAGTGAATTCTTATTGAAGTCACCGACTCCCACAGCTTCCGAAAGGACCAGAATGTCTTTACTATTTCCACGCAATATTCTTGCCGAGAAACAGCAGACACTGGGAAGTAGCACGCGAAGGGGCAATAATCTGAGCGAATCAGTTTCAATAACGTCAATGAAAACTTCCGAAATTAAGAAAAACTTTTTTATCGGCACGCCGAAGTTCAACAACCGGGGTACCTGGATTGGATCTGGTAATGGAAAAATTATCCAAGATACTACAAACACTCACGAGGCTAATTCACACGATGCAATTTCAGTGGCTGTCAATAACAAAAGGAATGAAAAGGCTCCTATAATCAGCAGCGAGTTACACGGAGCTCCAGAAATTATAAAAACTGATATTGACCATGGGAAAATCAAGAAGATCTTAAAAAGTAGTCGTATCGGTACACATTCCACTGGAATTCCAAAGGAGAACAAACTCGATGAAGCATACAGCAGCACGAAAAAGATTTCCGATTGGATTGAAGAAAATCCACAGAGTATTCGATCGAACGACAGAGAGAATACTTTTGAAGAAAACGTCACATCCTCCATAACCGATGGTAACACCGAATCATCCTTAGTAAGAAAGACAATATTGAATTTCTTAATAAAAAATGAAACCTCCTTGCCTGATAACGACGATGGAATATTATTCAACGAAAGTTCGGATGAAAATAAAAAAATGACACTCGATAAAAATATTTATTTTAAGACCAAAGACAAAACCTTACACAACGACGAGATATATGACAAGCAGAAAATACGAAATTTGAGGACGTCAATTCCTAAAGACATAAAGTCCGAAATGAATTACGTAATAAGAACAATGGAAAACGATAAAGATCGTTTCGTCAAGAGAAATGAGTTTCTCGACGGTACTGACATAAAAGAATATAAAAAGGTGGATACCGGATGTCAAACTGGAAGCGAAGAATCGCTTGGACCTTATTATAATATAAATAAATCTCGATTGTCCGCCATTGATTCTAAGAATGATGAGATTGGAGCGGAAGGATCTCTAATAAAACGAACGACGAGAAAACTTGCTACTACCTTGCATAGCCCTGGGGGAAAGATTGATAAAAATATTATACTGAGAAAGCTGCTGAGCGATTCCATGTCGAAGACACCAAAAGCCCCTGCTTTTACAGTGATACCAAAGATATCAATAAAAAATAATGTTTCCAAGAAATCGAACGATACAGAGATTTCTTCAGGAAAATTAATGAACGAAGGGAATTTCTTACTTAAGTTAATGAACGACGGAAGAAGATCAGAGTATCGAGGGACGAGCAACACGCAAAATGTCCCTTTCGACGCGTTCTCGCAAAACTTGGAAAAGTTCAATCGTAACGATAGAAACTTTTCATCTCCGCGTAAACGTAATTCTCCGAACTCGCGCGAGACTCACGAAAGCTCGGATAATGGGGAAGAGCGCGATAGACCGAATACCACGATTCGTAGTGTAATAAAATCCAACGATAAAAAAAACTACGAACTTGATACGTCGTACAAGACAAGCACGACACCCAGTAGCAAAGAAATATACGGTGACATAAATAATGCGAACTTGAAAAAGCGTACGATTAAAAATGTCACGAGCCTGATTATAAACGAAAATCCAATATCAAATAAATACAGTAGCACAGATTCGTCATACACGGCAGAATGGACGGAATCGTTAAACAATTTAAAGGCAGATTCGACCACGATAAATATATTAGAAACGTCCATCGGTATTTTCGCATCCAATAAAGATGCCTCCCTAAGATCTTCCGAGCAGGATCTTTACGATTCTCTCGGATCCAATCAAACTCTATCAACGTATGATCAAATCGAATCGGATAATTCAACACGTGTATCGAGCACGTTAAATCAGTGGCCCGTGAAACACAGTGTTGTGGTGGAAGGTGATTTAGTGTTGGGTGGTTTAATGATGGTTCACGAAAGAGAAGATTCAGTCACATGTGGACCAGTTATGCCCCAAGGTGGTGTCCAAGCGCTGGAAGCCATGCTTTATACCTTAGACAGGCTGAACGAAAAGGGAATCGTACCTGGAGTTAAAATTGGGGCCCATATATTGGACGATTGCGACAAGGACACATACGGACTGGAAATGGCTGTTGATTTTATAAAAGGTAAGATTTATCACAATTTTGTTCTCTTCTCCGTACTACATTTTTATTTTTGTCTAATGCGTTTCACAATATTCCAGTTTATTTGATATTCCACGCTGCTTTACTTATCGCTTATGGAAAACGTGGCTGAACTCGATAAGCAGTCCACATCCTGGCGAAAGGAATTCCCTTCGCATTTCTTTTGGAGATTCATTAGATCTCACTTGAGATACCCGTGATCCTATTTTTTCGGAAGTCATGAGTTTCCGGAAATTGTCTCTTGTAAGTGATTTTCGTTCTGTTTCGTTTTCATTTTGTAAATCAGCTTCAAGATCTCTCTTATCGCACGGCAATGATCGTCGTGAGAAAATAACATTGAGTAAGGTAAACAATTTCTGAAGATCATTCATCGTCTGGAAAACATTTAGCCTCCTGCTCACTTTAATGAACAGGTAAACCATCGGAATTTCTTTCAGTGCTTTAATGACATTTTATACGCATAAATTTTCCTCATGAAACGAAACTTTAACGTTAATAGATTTCACAGGAGTCTTGTTGTTTAACGTTGTCGAAATTTTCGGTAACGTCGACTCTCTGTTGTTTTCGAAAATTATTAATTAACTTTAGGATTATCCGTTTTCACCATTATCAGAAATCCTGTCTGCTGTACTCGTAGCCATCAGTAATATTCACGACAACGAAGTATGAAAAAGCTGATAAAAACTATGCCTGTAATTATACCTTTTCTTAAGTAATACGAGAAACGATGCCATTCGGTAATATTCAATGAGCTGGACAATGATTATTTGTATGAAAAATAATCAACGTTCCTTTTACAGACAAAAACTAAGCGTTCGTTTAATCAAATAAAGAAATGTGGGAAAAAATTTATTTCCGTCCAAAGGCAAAGTTTCATGTAGGGTGAGAGTTTAAATTGACGTAAATTGTGAAAAGGACGGAACAAAAGAAATTGGCTAGATGAGTCGGTGGAAATGTAAAACTTGTCTGCCTTTGGATTGATTATATATTTCCTGAGGGTTGGTATACCTGCTGTGCAATGTGGCTTCAACGTATTTCGCATCAAGGCAGCAGGAAGTGCAAAAACGCGTAATAAGTAATCGAGGATGAAAGTATGACTTTGCTAACGTACCTTAAAATAACATATTTAGCACATAGCGATATCTCGTGAATTTCTTCCCCTGAAAGTTATTTTTACTGGTTTCTAAAAGAAAAAATTTACTCGTAGATCGATGCTAAGTGTAATTCCTTTCTTCTTTCTTTTTCTTTTCTCAACATCCCGCGACTGTAAGCAACGGCAATGTAACTTTTGCAACTCGCAAAGAAAACATTTAATCCGATCAACTGACTAATTTCTAGAATAAAGTTTTAACCTCATTTTATAGGGACGCTTGACGTTAACCCATAATCCCCATTTATTGAAATGCAAAAATTCGATATTTTATTTATCATCGAAGAAATAACGTAACGGTGTTTTCTAACGGTGACATTTATTTCTAACCTATCTTTACTGCAAGTTCAAATGCACCGGTAAGAGTTGCTCTGCACAAGAGCTTTTCTTTTAAAATGTTATTCGCCACTCAGGACTTTCATCGTCGGATACGCGTAAGTGACGATAGAAATAAAACGAAATGAAACAAAACTTTCAAGTCAAGTTATATTGTTAAGGCACGTAAAATCTTTACAGCCGCTTATGAAACGTCTTGATAAGTTTCAATGGAAAAACCTGTTTACTATCGGATTTCGTAGATCGTTTTCGTAGAGTCACGAAGCTTTTTTTTCCCTAACACGCAGGGAGACCGCAAGACCAGTAGTTTCCGCTAGCTTTGTCTTCTACGGTAGAGGAGAATATGGGTCTGGGAACACGGAAAGGGTTGCATCCAATTAAGGAACGCAGTAATTATTTTTTATAAATTCAAGATATTCTAGCTGAGGTAAACGGATAAAGTCTCATAGACCTGATCCAAGCGCGACTCTACGCGAAGCGATAATACGTATAAGTACCGTGGTCGCAAAGTTCATCAAATTCGTTGTAGAATTCTCATCGAACGTTCCCAAAGGGTTACGCAAGGTGCGAATTTCTATCAGCTCTGGTTCTTAATTTTGGATCCTTCGCGTGGTCGAAGGGATTAAGTAATTGATTTCGAAAACGTAGTCGGGAAGAAGAACCCGACGATTTCCGAACTTACTCGAACCTATAGCTGATGTCATAGGATTTATCTTCTTGGGTGGAAGATCTTGTGACTACTTTCCGTCCTGGCCGCACGGCGATCACCGTCGCGACGTCTGACGTCGTCATCTTGCTTGGACAGTTCCAATCAATCCCGAATCTTTCCGATTCTCAAGAGACTGGTTAGGGCTGCTCTGTTCTTCTGATCTCATCCTCCCCTTGTCACGGCCCCTGATTTCCGCTGTCATTGTTCCATCGACGTTCCTCCTATCCGCTATCATATTTATTTTGGAATGCAAAAACTACCTAATTTCGAAAGCACGAAGCCTTGGAATAAAACAAGACAAAGAGAAAGAACCGCGTAAACAGCTGTTGAATGTAAAACGCAATTATAACATGAGAGACCAACGTTTTTAGAGTCCCTATAATTTCCTCTTATTAAAATTTTCTGCACTTCGCCTTAATTATCATGAATGATTTCTGCACTGTTGAATCTCTAAATCATACCCATTGCCATCAACTGCGAAACATAATTAACTAATTATTAAACCTAGCGTTTCGTTGGGTTAGTTCAGAACTAGCAGAATAAAAATGCTGAACTTTAAGTGGCATTATTATATGACTTAAGCCTGTATTCAGAACTCGCTTTTAGTGCTAATAGCGCGCTTTTAAATTTTTTCTTAGTGACTTTTAACTACAAGAGACTGTGTTAGTGACTTTAAAAGCGAGTTGTGAAACCGGGCTTTAGTATTTGTGCTTCTCACTTCGTGAAAAAGCACACCAGAAAAGCTTTGGTAACGCTTAAGACCAGTTACCAACCTTGAACGCCCACAGTCGGTAAAGTCACTTACAGAACTGAGTCGATAACTGTAGTAACTCTGCACTTTCTCGAAAACAGCAGATAAAGATACTGCATTGGCAGAATCCATTGGTAAAGCACGAAAAGGCTGAAAAAGCAATATCGTTCACTGGCAAAGTTATCAAAAAGATAAAATAGAATTGACATTTGAAATTGACGGCAGATAAGTTGATGATGTATCGATCGATTTATGTATTATCAATTGAGACAATTGAATTACACGAATAAGTATTATATATTCCCATAATCGTCGTTATTAATAATTATCTCCATATATTAATACAAAATGATCATTGGTATTTAATTTGTAATTGTTATTTTCACTGTGAAAGCTTACGATTATTTTAATCGAAACTCAATCTATACTAAAAGCATGATAAAATCGATATGTCACTCGTTATAAATATTCTAGGGACGTCGAGAATATTCCGTGGCGTGGATGAGTAAATTTTACTCGAAGGGTAGTTTTTAGGGAGAGGGGGTGGCGTATAAAAAAATTTGCTGCAATTCAGTTAGTCATTCGTTGCTAATTTTTAATTTAGGACTAACTTAATAGTAAGCAGCTTGCGCGTCACGAAAGCTCATCCCACAACCACTATTATAATACGGGAGGGAGAAGAGGGGGGCTCGAATTCATTGGTATTGGCAATGGGGAATGCTTTTATTAATATTTCCCCCTTTTCTCTTTAGAAACCGAGTTGTGCCCATAATACAGCAGTCATCCCACGAACAGACCCTGTAGACTTTTCATGTCATGACGGTAATTCGGTTTGTCGTCAGGGAAAAAAAATGAAAGAGACGAAGAAAGAGGCAGAAAGAAATAGAAAAAGGAAAAATATGATCAATTCCAATACAATTGCATTTTTTGTTATGGTTTCAGCACAAAAGAAAAATTTCATCTTTCCAGAAGTCATGGCATATATTACACGACATATACCTACCCATAAAAAACCATTATCAATCGAACTATGTCAGTCGGGAGTGACAACATCTCCTATCCCGAAGTCATAGCAAATCTGCAGAAGCAGTCCAGAGCAGAAATTCGCAGAATTGACTCAGAAAATTTTTTTTGCGCGACATCCCATCAAAAATTGATAAAATATTCCGCTGTACGAGATCAGAGTTATCTCGCGTGAGAGGAAGGGAGAGGGAAGAAGAATTAAATAAAATGAATAATACGAGTGGATGCAAGAAGGATGTCGTAACACTTTTAACTCTACCTATTTCTTCGTTCTGCCAGTGTTGCGTAATACACGTAACGCATGAACACGCTTCCGGGGGCGTTGAGAATATGAGAACTGCCACTCTGTATTTATGAACCTCGAAATTGTATATTTTGTCAATTTCTGGTCGTGGTTACTTGAGGAAATCGTGCGAAAGATCCAGGTCTACGAAAAGAGAAGGAATCTTCTGGTGGGACGTGAGAGAGAAGATCACTCTGGACTGAGTACATTCGAGAATATTGAAAGAGACAAGAACGAAACATATATATGAAAAACAGTGACAGCAAATTTGCAACGTTGCTTTATAGGGATTAAATCGCAGAGATCCCGTGGGTGTTTATGTCGAATTTTTTTTTTCTTTCACTTTTTTTCGTTCCATCGCCGGAACGACTTAAATTTTAATTTCAATCGAATTGACGGCTCTTACCCTGGGGAACTACGAAAAGATCTTTTTGAGCTAATGATTTTGGGACGTAATGAAAAATGAACTTGAGGCACTTTTTATTATCACTATATCGATTATAGGCGTTTGTATGTCTTGGCACTCTGTCAACCTCTTATGCCAAAATTGTACACTCGATATAAATTAATACGATATGGCCCTGTTACAGGGGTCTGGAAACGATTAAACGTGCAAACATACTTGGCTCAAAACGTGGTAAAATTGAATCTTATTGAAATATCGTGGGAAAACTAGATTGCCTGTCAATGTACTTCGATAACGATAATTATTGAAAAATAGAATGAAGGAGCTAATACATTTTTTTCTAGGGGAAAACGTAAAACTGTATTAAATTTTACAAAGGGAATATCTAACCGAGCGAATTCCATATCTCTTGAGGTAGAACCACTCGACGCCGACGGAACCCCATATTTTATTAAGTTCTTCAAGCACATTTACTGCCAACTGTGGGACATTGTTCAATCTAAAATATAAGGACTAAAATAGCCATAGAGTATTATTTTCTTGGAATGAAAATAACTAAAGGTATAATAATGTCAGGTTTTATTTAATAATTTCTGTTTCTCTAACAATAGCAACATTTAGATATACTATGCACGTTCAGTGAAACAGGAAATGTACAAATTATCTTATACATGAAAGTAACAGCGAGCGTGATACTTGCCAGTAATTATTCACTCTACTTAACGATTTACAAGGGTTACGCTTGCTAATTTCAATTATGCGATTATCTGATTGCTCGATAAAACCAAGAAGTCAAGCATCCATTTACTTAAGAATCTAGAGTTTCAGTGGTTTTTATTAATCACACTAAAAAAGAAAATTTTACATAGAAATTTCAATAAAAAAAAAATCTTGAGAACTCCCAAACATACCCTCTACATAAATTTCGAACCGGAATCGATTTTACCTTTTTTCGGGTAAAGTTAAAGAAGAAAAATGTCAGGGTGCTACCATATATACAGACGTGGGTAGTACGTGTTCTGGCGTAAGTGGGCCTTAAATTTCGACCTCAATTTCCGCAGGTGACGCTATCGACAGATCTGCCTCCCTTCAAATCATTTTCTCACTCCTTCGTCAGCTAAATTCGAACACATAAAAAAAAAGGATTTCCTGAAATATAAAATTTCTGTTTTTTTTTGGGGGGGGGGGCAGTCCAAACATTGTGTACCACTGCGTGTCCTGAAGAAACTTGGGAAAGCATATCACGTATATTGTCCACGTTTTTCATTTGCGATACTGAATATCAGTTAAGATATCTGATGTCAGTATAAATAAATTTTTGATATTGCTTTTGGAATGTAAAATAATAAATCCCTAAGACACAATTTCCCGTCGACGTCACCATTAAACAGAGGCTACAGGTATTATATAAATTTTGATAAGTTAATTTAACAGAATGAAATTCTGTTTAGCGTCTTAGGTCAAAATGCACGGAGCTATTTCTCAAGAACAAAAGCTCGTTAAAGTTCAGCCAAAGCGTAGCTGTTGTTGGCTGCGGGAATGCCCTAATATTCTCTCCCAAGATAAAGGATAACCATCACAAAAAATCAGAGTAAGCAGAATCCTTTGAATTGAACTGTCAAGAGTCTCTAAAGACGATTAATTAACAAGACTGATATTGTGAGAGAATTCAGTATCTCCATCAATCTCATCACGCAAATTGCACAAGAAATCCTCATTGTTTCCATCACCCTCGATCGTTTTGTACAATTTGACTGGAGGCTTATCGGATTGATCTTAACTCCGGTTGTAATTTCTCTTTGCGAAAGATTGCCATTTCATTTTTTAATCCATTCTCGAGCATTTCCCAAGAAAATCCTTCGCGAAATCCTAACGACAACAGCTTAATTCATGTTTGAGTAATACTCCCATTACTTACAAGAAAATCCCTCAGGAAGGGAAGGTTTATCGATGAAAATTTGTATGTTGACAGTGAGCTTTGGATTAAAAATGTCGATTTTTTTCTTTTTTCTCTTATCCCTCTTACGATCGTTTTTCTTTTTAAACTGGCCATTAACCGCACGTAAACGTGATATAGGTGTAATATAGTAAAAAGAGTATTTTTTATTATATAATATACATACTTGAATATACAACTTTTTATATAGACACTAGATTTATGTAATGCGATAAAAAATTATATATTTAAAATATATATATACATATAATAAAAAATATATTTTTACTATGTTCTACTGATATGACGTTTTTATGGGGGTAGGTTTGCTATGGTCGAAACTAGCCCTCATTTAATCTAGCATTAGAATCTCTATAGACGGATGTCGACCTTAAGGTTGATATTGTAAACCTTCACCCTACAATCTGCACTCAAGTAGATTAGAATCCGAGCGACATTGAAGAAGCGACGAAAAGCAAGCAAGTTTATTTGCCGTGAAGAACCATTTTTTTTGAAGTTACACAACCGGCAAGAGTCTTGAGTAGCCCCATTGCCTGCACTCTTTTCTTGAATTAAAATTTTCCCTTTTCATGGATATTTTTGGACTTCCTTCGTTTTTTTCCCTACTGCTTATTTTGTTCCTTAGTATCATCATAATGATCCGATCCTTTTTGATTTTGTATCATAGAACACCCAGATGAGAGTTTTGCCAGTATTGAGCTACGATGAAATTATGAACGATAATTTTATTTTTTTATTATTTCCCTCATCCGAATATATGTAGATGAAAAGAGAGAAAAATCGTGGATACGTTTATTATAGAAAATAATTTTATTTATAACGTGGATGGAGAGAGTGATTATTTGATTAAGTACTAGCGTGAGACATGGGATAATTAATAATATACGTACCTGACGTAAAGCGTTATAGTGATTATCAATTAAGATTGTATTTACATGATTTTCAGTTCAGGTACCTCGATAGCAAAACGCAATTATTCCATGTCGTAGAGGACTTATTGATTTATGGAAACGTGAGCGCCGATCATTTCGTAATTTCTACGTCAGAGAAAGGGTGGCTGCTGATGATTTGTGAGTAGATTAATTATTTATCTTACGTGTCAATAGAAATTTGAAAAGGTCGAACAAGTGAAGCAGAATCAGAACCAGAGAGAGAAACGAATGAGGTAAAATAAAAAATTTATCAGTATAGTAAACAGAATTAACATTTTTAAAAAAAAGTTTAGCTCTTAAATCATATTAAATAAATAAACGAAAACACGTCTGATCTACTTTTCAATGGATACATTTAGACATTTTGTTGCTAATGTATTACTTCCTGTAAGGAATGTGACCAAGGTACGCATTTTGGGTTTCCAAAAGGACTTAGGGTACGTACTCTTACGTACGTGAAGTTTTCATAGAAATTTTGAGGTAGGTTTTGACATCACAGGGTTTACTAATCCCAGGCTGTTTCCGCTATCAGATAACTGCGTTCCGCTTTTGAAAAATACTCCGAGGGTTGTAGGGAAGAAAAAATAGATAATCTCTACGAAAGTGACCTTCACCCAAATTTACCTGTAATCTGTGATAAGTGCTCGTTGCCCGTGAAATTTAACCGGAAATTTGACTTCGGAAATTAAACTTTATAACGAACGTTAATTTTAACTTGTAATGGAAATTAAATTTATGATGAAAGTTAATTCGACAATGACTCGTCATATTCCTTGAATTGATTTTCAAAGTCTTTAGACTGTACAATTTTTTACTTTTGAAGTGAATTTTCATTTTCTCATTAACCTAATGTCATTTTTTTAAATACAATTAATTCGATAACCAATAATGGTGCATTAGCATGTTTCATCCTTTGTTTCCTGCGTTAATTCTGTATATGCTTCGCAACGAGGTCATAAGTGTTAATTTGTATATTTGACGTATGGTCGAAAGCGCCTCCTGTTAATTTAAATTGTTAAACAAATAAATCATAACGATGGTTGTAATATTGAAACAATCCCTGGCGAATTCCGGGACTGCTGTGCCATTTTAGAATAGTTAAAATTATACTGTGTGTTTTGCAAATTTCTCATTCATCTGTGGAAGCATGAATTTATTCCATGCACGTAACGTCATTACCTAATAAAATATTATTCAGCGATTGCGTTATCAAGACCAACCAACGTTCTGACTTTTGTTGTCAGTGAATCGCAAAGTTTTATCGCGAAACGTCAAAAGTCTTTCGAAAGAAGTCTTCAACGTTTTCAAACAATTCACCCTGCATGGAAACATGTATATTTGCATGAAAGTCTGCCGAATTTCCAAATCGATTACTAATGGCATCAAATTATTGGAAATTTAATTAATTCATAATATTAGGAATACCAAATTCTTGGTGAAGCGAAAAAAAATTCTATCCGATCATCGACTTTCGTGTCTGTACATATAGACGTATATTTAAACTTATAATAGTTATTGACGATACCGTTCGGTACTTTAAGCATTATCTTATGTTGACGGTAAGCAAACGTTAAAAGTAAATGCAAGCTAGACGTTATAAATAATTACGTGATCAAGTATCACGAAGTATCGATTAATCAAAATATTTGAATATTAGCCAAAGTTTCGTAAAGAGTACAGGAATTTTTATTGAAAATTTATCAACGTATTTGTTACAGTAACGCTACCTGCGTAAAATAAAGTCAAAAAAGATAAAAAGTAATCCAAAGTTTTTTAATTTACTCTTTATTGAAAGTGCACACTCTACCAGTACAATTATCAACAAAATTTTTAAGTAATCCATTTAATGGTTCAACGAATTATTAGTAAATCAATCTTCCACGCTTGTGAATTGGTAACAAGAAAAAGAGAAGAGAAACTGGACCTACAAGTAAAACCATGATAATTGATCATTCTAACGAGGCCTGACACAGGGTTGATTAACAACAGACATTTTATACAACCACCTTATCCGATCATTCGGTTAAACAAAGTTTTACCTCACTTCACAACTTGTTGACCTTTTTTATTCTCAGGACCCTGCGGCAGGGCCTCGTCGTAATTAATCAATCAGTGATTATCCTCCACGTGAAACCGAACAGTCTTCATTAACCTAATGTACAATTTTATTCCCGCTAACCTGCAATCCTGTTATACTAACCTCTAAATTTCCTCCGGAACAAAGAATAACAATAATTTCATTGAGATCCGTATGAATAAATGAAATGATGAAAATAATGAACAGCTCTAAGGAGACTTAATATATCCAAAAAGAATAGTAAAGATTAATTCAATTTTTCATTCCCATTTTCCCCGTCAATACCGACCGCACACGTTAAATTCCCTAGAGCATAGCCTTGATTAACGAGTCGCCGCGTGGCGGGAAAATATGAAATCAAAAATTGTACCGTGATCCATGCTTCCTCTTAGTGAGTGTATTGCGTGAGTTTAAAATATACCAGGTGAAACGATTAATTTGTGCATAACTGCATTTGCTATTCTACGTTCTCTTTTTTATACAACTAATCATACTATCTCTAACGTACTCTCTCTATATATATGCATGTATATAGTACTATTGTATAATACTTAATGTAGAGTATGTTTATATTCTACATACGACGTAAAACGAGGATGCATATGCATTTCCTAAACAGTTTATACGCAGCAGATGTTGCATATACGTGTTATATAAATTATTGGCTGGTTGCAAGGTGCATCGGTAAGTTAACTAAGTTCCTTGAATAAATTAACTTAGATTCGATGCAATCGACTAAGAAGAAGTGCAAGTGAACATCTCAATAAAGTGTACAAGTTCCGTGGGGCGGGAGGGGGGGTGTGATGTTTATAACGTGTAAAATAAAGTGGGTCTCGTACAAATTCAGACAGTTTAAAGTGCAACGGATGCATCGGGTGCAGCAGATTGGAATTTCAAAATTTCAATAGATAGGTAAAGTTTTTGGTTGGTATTGATAAGAAGGAATTCTTTTTAAAATTGTTTGATTCCCAGCTGCGCCGTACGTGTTGCGCGGCAGCAACCTGCTCCCTTACTTTATGGGGTTGCGAGGGAATAAGTAGAGGGGTTGATTCGTTTGAGAAGGGTAGTGTTATGCAACCGCCGCGACTCACGAGCAGTGACTGCTCTGGCACAGAGCAGCGCGGGTGGTTCGTTCTTAAGGTGCGTTCACAATGCCAGCATCGGACAATTGGCAAATAAAAATTTCGCGCGTTTTAATATTTCCTGTGGAGAGGTACGCTTGCGAAATTTAATTTTGGCGTTGTCAAGAAATTTTGCGGGAATTTATCTTAAAAATATATATATCACAAACAGATACCCCTTGGTGAAGCCTGAGAAAATTTTTTGTGAAAATTTCGAATATTGTTTCGATGCGTTAATTTTCAAAAAAAAACGTAAGTAGAAAAAATCAGAGAAAGTTCGAATATTTTATGAGGATTCTCTGTAATGGTTTTTTCATGAATTAGATATGTTGAAAAATCAATTGGAATTATATAATTGGCTAGAGATTATCATCGGCGATGTATTGTATGGCAATGATTTATTATTACGGAAATACCAATTAAATATTTATTTATATTGAACGAAAATTTCTTCAGTTTATGATTTAATTATACCGTCACTCTTTTTGCGATCTTTATCAAACTTGCACAACTCTTACTTAACTCTTGCTTAACTCTTACGAGCGAATCCCATTTTTAATATATTATGCAAATTGATCCACTTATTAAAAGAACAAAGACTTAGCAAACTGAAGAATAAATTATATTTCTCCGAAAAATATAATTTCTTATAAATATTCTCCAGATACGACTCGGCATTTTTTTTATTAACAAACTTGAATAGAATAAAAAATTTGAAATGAGGGGTTAGCGTCGGGAATTAATGGCAGAAAAATTTCTCTTTGTCGGACCCGTATATACAATCTTAGCCATGATTTCGAAATACCATGGGACCAAAGGACCGGCGAGTAAGATAAAAATCTATATTCATTGATAAGCGACGGCGGACCCTGTCATTTTTCTAAATTATCTATAGTACAGAAAAAAATAGATTACCCGACAAAAAAAGCTGTAACTGTCTTTCCGAAATATTTCCCTAAAGAAAACGTATCAATTTCAGTGACATGTCAGTACGTACCTTTATGACGTGTGCTAAAGAAATCGTTCAACTGCGATACGAGAACAAAAGTTATAACAGACGTAAAAAAAATAAAACGAGTGACAACTGAAATGTAAAGTTGTCGACTCCCGAAAAATATGTTTATTTCATAAATCAGAGAAGCACTCAAGCTTTTTTTTTCTTTCAAGTAAGTGACTGATAGAAGAGAAAGGAAGAACAGAGAAAACAAAAGAAAAGATAAGAACAAAAAGAAACTCCCAAACTATATTACACGCGTGGGATACGCAACTTTTTTTTTCCTTCTTTCATGTCTTATCGCAAGCAGAATCGATCTCAGTGGCTTTCGAGAACTCGATATGACAATGAGGAATTGAGCATAAAGCTCGAATAGCTTTATGTGTCTGTCATACATATGCCTAATCTACTTTTGCTGTATACGAATGCTCATTCCTTTCATTTCTTTGGCTCTCTACTTGAAGTCTCACGTAAAAAAAAGACCTCGCTATATAAAAGGAACTAAGAAAAAAAAAGTCGTCGCCGTCATTCATTTTTCCATGCAATGAAATCCCACAAAACAAAAATTTCCAATTCTCCTCAGGACTTCTTGAGTAAGGAAAATTGTCTCCGACAGGAGAATAACGGTTTTCGAAAGACTAAAAAAAAAAGAGAGAAGATAAGCTGAAAAAAGAAGATGAAAATTGTATGATTTTTCGAATACTCTCAATTCTACCACTAGTAGGAGCTTGCTCTTGGAGAAAAGTTCGTTAGTCTTGTTTAATAAAGGTTAAGGCCCTCACTTATTCAGTTTTTGCTATTAGTATCTATACAAGTTATTAAAATTTAAAGAAGTGACTAATGTAGCTACAAAATGTAGTAAAAATTTATCGAATAATGGAGTCAGATGGGTTGATATTAATGATTAAAAGCTCCCTTCTAAACTATAGTGATACTATAATTTATTAGAATAATGAAGAGGGAGGGTCAGGAATAAAACTTTTTGCGCCCAAAAAACTCCTTGCGTGGTCGAAGATGCTGTACTAAAGGAGCACACGTAATTTGATATTCTTTTTGCATTAAAAAATGCATCACTTTATTGTGCAGAAAACTATATAGAGTTGCCGAGGAGATACTCTGCTCGGTTCGGCTTCTCCAGATCGAATACCATAGCATTTGAAATATGCTCGAGTCTACCTAACTCTCGACATAAACACTTAAAACCTACCATAAACATTGCTACAACAATAGAAGAGAATTTCAGGCACTGCATCCTCCTTAGGGCGTGATAGTATAAGCCAGAATAATGCGTGCCAGAGTCGCCGAACTATTTCCACGTGTCCTGAACTACTCTTGTCTTCAAATTCACAGACATTGTTGCCTTTTCTGGACAAGAGTAATAATGATAAGCGAAAGAATGCTAGCTTTAGCATATTCTATATCGTTTAATGATCTCCAAGCAAAGCACTGATGAATTAAACGAAAATTCCTGGATCAAAGGAAAACTGTAATTAATATCATGCATTCCGCAGCAAAGGAGAACGTAAGGGAAACGTTTTTCTGAAATTTAATGAGAATCTTTTTTAAGTAAATACTAATTGTTAGCTGCACGAATCGTACCGGAAAATCTTTCATCGTTTACTTCCTGCTACCATAAGGATTGTAAATATTTGCTCGTTACTCGTCTCTATTATTTACCCGTTTATTCCTGTTCTATCTCGTTGCATCCTCTTGAATTTCCTAGGAAACCACAGCGTATAAATATAATATCACTCTCTCGCATCCCATGACAGTTATCATGAAATATTTTCATTTGAATTACGAATTATGTATTTAAGAGTTGAAAGCTCTGATCAAAATTACACATACGTCAAAAAATTGTAGTGAAGATTAGAATAAAAAGCTCGATGTTTTTCTAAAATATTATCAGTTAAGGGTTCTCCCTTTCATACTTGCCATCCGTGTCATAGTTCATGGCATACTACCATCTATTTATCTGAATAATTTAAATCTTGTTGCCTGATAAAACCATACTTAAAGATACCTAATCTAATTTATAATTAATCCTAAGGAAGTCGAACATTTCTAGGCTTTCCCGTGAAATCACACTTGATACAATTCAAAGCTTTGTATACGAGCATGGTGTAGAATTCTGAATGAGAGCTTGAGAATTAATGGAAGCTGCATCATCTCGCTCTAGGGATTTTGATATCTGGTGCAATGTGAAATTTCAATACGAAAAACAGATAACGTGGGCAAATTGTACACTGGGGTCTAGTTCGGTCAGTCCTCCGAGTGTCATTTTTATCGGAAGTCTCTTGTTTCTCACGAATAAAATGGCATCCATCCTTGCTACACACAAGTTCAATTGCTCTGTGTAATACGATAAAAACCGTACGAAAATTTTGAATGTACCAGATCTTTCTAGAATTTACAGGGAGCAAACTATGTTGTTTTTCAAGTATTCTTTTCACTCTTTTTTTATATTAGTTTTTCATCCCTTTTTTTTAACGTCGTTAGACCAAATTTCTTTATCTTTTTTAGGGGTTTCCTTTCCTGAGCCTTCCACGGTTCTAGGGACGACCTTTGCTATTCCCTGTGGACACCTCGAAAAATAAAAGAAAGGATGTGGGCTAGAGAGTGAATGAGGACAAGGACAGAACCATGCTACATCATTTTCCCTTCAATCTGTCATGGATACAAAGACGATAGTCTCTCCATTGATTGTACGTAGTAATTGAAGAATTTATTTAGCCGGATTGTTTTCATTAGGAGGATATCAATGCAGTCAATAATTATTAAATTAGAAATTGGATAGGTTAATTTACGCCTTTAGGGGTTGTTCGTCAGGGATGAGTGTGGCCAATCACTGACCAATTAAATGCATCATTAATTAGTATTTGAATATTATACTGTAATTTATTATCACTACCATGTCAATTATTTCAACACCGATACGAGCTACTGGGAAAATTACGTAGTCTGTGAAATTTATTGACTCGTCAGTATCGGAGGTGACAGTTTCAGATAGATTGGACAGACCTGCTGAACGATAACTTAAAAGCGTAGAACAAGAAAGCTCTGTTGTCATATAAGTCGTGACCTATAACCTTCGTAAATCTACAAACTCTTGCAAGCATATGGCAACTCTTAGTGGGATCAAAAAATTTCTATACTCGAAAAGGTTGCAAAACCAGTGAGGCACATTAAGAAAACATTCGCCGATTCTCCATTTGGAATCGTCACCCTGTAGGAAATGTTTCCCTCGAATAACGCTCGTTATTTAAAATACGAATAAAACATTCCAAAAAATCAGTGTAGAAGTTCAAACGTCAAATAAAAGTCCTCGATATACTGCGTAATCATGAAATTCGTCGCCCCACCAAACATACAGAATTAGATTAGACTTTTTGAAATTAGAAAACTCAAAGCTTCCCTTGATTATCTATGAATTTCGATTTGTAATAAGTAGTCTTTATAAATTAAGTCATAAATCACATTGCACGTTTCCAGCTTCGCATTAAAAACCTGAAACTCCATTCATTCTTGTTTTCGTCACAAATAGAATATGACGACGATGTCCTAACTGTAAATTCTAATTAAAAAGCTTCATAGCAGTTCTAATTAAAAGGTCGCATAAGTTCCAAAGAGACACGTTCTAATTTTTTTTCATGAAACACATAAAAGCCGTCTGCCGACTGTTACATTGTATAACAGTCACTAGACTATCCAATGCTTCATCCAGTTTCTAGTTAATTCATGTCACCTTCCCCAAAACAGAAATACTGTTAATTGAGCTCTGTTGTCTAACTTAGGCATCGTCATACTGAAACACCAAACTGAACTAGTACTTGAGTCCTCTGGAATTATTTTATTAAATCAACTTCACGTTGTTTACATTCTCTCCACTTCACAAGTAATATTCTAGACGAGTACCGTTCTTGAAACCGTGTACGAAATCCCATACACTCTTAAAATTAATCAAGAAAATACTCTTACGTAGCTATTACTATCCTTTGCTATTCAAAACTAGTACTTGTACCTTTAAGTATCAAGAACAAGCAGAGTTCTACTGCATTGCCAAGAATTGCAGTGTTTGCGAACGGTTAAGAAATATACTTTGAACTCGTGGACGTAACAGTAGTTAAAATTGTAATAAAAATGGCAAATGACACTCTGCATTCATAGACTGTGTAATAAGTTTCAAAGACGTGTATAATCTTTTCGCGCAACAGGTACCTTAACTCTAAATTAATTACACGAATGAATCGTAATCCTCTGCAAGTTCATATACTGACACTGTTTTGTTCTATAGAACATCAATGTTGTTACAGAAAACAATTCCTCGTACAATTTTAGTACGATAGAATTTTCGAAATATTCATATATTCGTACATAAAAACATTCATGACATTTCAATTACATGGTATATTTATTCGTAAAATTCCTGAATTGAGGAATCTTCTTGTTATAGCGCCTACGAGGCTTTAAGAATCTCTAACATCAATCGAGCAAGGTTTGCAAGATATTATATAAATAGAAAACAATATTTTTATGGCAAATCAGCTAGCATGTCTGACAACTGGGGCTGTCGCTAAACATTTTTGATAATGGAATTGAAATTTCTGAGAAGTCAAAAATTCACTATTATTTGAAAAAGAAAATGCCTCTTGCGCCAAACACGTAAACGTTATAAAATATACGTCTGGGTTGTCAGGAACGATATGATAGATGACAATGGCTTCGTCTTGAGCGAATATTGTCTTCGAATATCGTCGAATATCCTCGTAGCAGTATTTCGCAATTCATGTAAGTACACTATCAAAGAGACAAGAGAAAATTGTCAGACACTGTATGGCAGCTGTTACTCTGCATAGCCAGCACTTGCTTGTCCCTCGTTACATATTTCTTGTTTATTGTTTTATCAAGTTTAAGTACATTCTGGCGATCCTCGTTTTGAGTTATTTAAATCTCTCGCTGTTTTCAACGGAAATATATATAATTCAAGAACGGCTTGAAATGCGTCACTGCTAACTGATACTATGAAATTTCATGAAGCGACGTATCTTTGAATTTATTATGACGTCCTATATTATCAACTAAGCATTTCACGGAGAGCATCGCGAAACTGTTTAAAGTAACTTGACTGAAATATTTTGATATAATGAAAAGGAGTAGTATTAAAATCATAATGACAGGTGTATAAAGAAACGACTGTTTCTGGTCTTGATTTATGAACAAGAAAATAGCTTTAAAGCAAGTATCAGGCATTGCAGCTACGATCAATCGTATTATCAAATAATGAAGAAACCAGAGAGACTCCTCAGAATTATCTAAGGCTAAGTTGTATTGAAAAAAGATCATATTAATTTTTCAGAAATTACCGCGAAATGATAGTAGTAGCCGGAATCATCAGGCCAAATTATTCGAAGGAATACTTGCAGATCCTAAAAGAAGAAACAAGACTACCACGAACATCTCAGGTAGCAAGGAGTCATCGCAGAATTTACTCATCGCCTTAAAAAATGATAATTAAGTAAATCCAGTTTAAAAAATCATTAATCCAAACTCCGCTCGAAAACACTTAAATAGACAAATATCGCCTTGTGCGTATGTCCCGACTATGAAGTCATGAAGCTTATCATCCTCGCAATCCTCGGACTCTTCTGGCTGGGACATGCAAGACGTACTAGATTCGCCTACGACTGGGACTCCAGGTGGACGTCCTCTCGGTACTCACAAGTAGATAGCACCCTGACGGATTTTCATACAAAATCGGAGCATCATCCTGGACCAGAGGTATCTCCAGGTCTGGAGTCTCAGTTGCTAGAGAAGAATAAAGACCCGTCGAAAGAAATGGACGGCATCGATCGTCAGGATAGACACGGACATCGTCATTTGGAAAATCCAGAAAATCATCATCCAATCCGACATGGGGACCGACAGTTTCGATCCATGGAGATCAGTCAACAGCTTCCGGTTCAGATAGCCTGGCCTGTCAAGAAGGAAGCTGTGGTCGAAGGTGATCTAGTACTCGGTGGACTGATGATGGTTCACGAAAGAGAAGATTCAGTCACATGTGGTCCAGTTATGCCTCAAGGTGGTGTTCAAGCATTGGAAGCAATGTTGTTCACACTGGACAAATTAAACGAAAAAAAAGGAATTGTTCCTGGTGTCAAGATTGGTGCGCATATCCTGGACGACTGCGATAAGGACACTTATGGATTGGAAATGGCTGTGGACTTCATTAAAGGTAGGATTTATTAAGAGGTTATGTAACCTATAATTTATACCACCAATTCACTTATCATTGTGTTCGGCTCGGATAAAATTTACGAACAGGTACTACGGCGAGTCTTTGATTACGACATGATTTGATGATGCCATTATCTTTAAAAGGCTAACAGTATATCAACGAACTCCTGGATCGTTTTACGATGCTCTATTTGCTATGGTTACTTTGCCAAGATTAAGAAGATATGTCTGGAGGGTTTAAGTGCGTTCCTTTTCGTTCTGGATACGCCCTGACAATTATTGTCCATTAAATACTATCGTTTCCCATGAAAGAGAAGAACCTTTATTTCTATGTGTACCGATCTGTCAATTCCCTACACAATTATATGTATATATATATACACATTGCTACGGTTCAATCTAGCAACAGAAACACATGCTTTTAAACTTTTATAACAGTGAAAAGTTTTTACTTGTCAAAGTTCAGAACGTGTTCGTAAAGTTTTAACGCACATGGCGTTTTGTTTATTACGACAATATAGAAGTTATTTTTAAGCTACTACTTTACTCGGAAATATTACACATGCCTCGTAAAACGCTAGTCGAAATTGGAAAAAAAAAACCGTGATGCAAGATTCAGTATAGATTTGTATGTCTCTTTTATGTGTATAAAATGAAAAAAGGAGTCTTTTAAAGTTTCTAAGTAAATATAGATGACACAAACTAGTAGTCTAAATGAAATACTCGTTTAAGCTAGTAATCACGTTATTCGCAACAGAAACCTCAGAACTGTAGAATTATCCTATACAAACAGTCACTGGTAACGTGATAACAGATTATATTTATCACATTCATTTGTACGTTTTCTACAGGCCATTCAAAACTTTAAACCACATTTCTACCTCTCAGGTAAGATTCACTAATAACATCCAAAGTGGCCTCGGTAATGTATTCAAAACTTTTTCCAATACGGTAATACTGTAAAAGGTAAAGAAGATCAATAATCCAAACTCAAAGAAAAAAGATCAATCAATGGCATCGACATATACCGAGAGCTCAATCAATATAGGGCGAACAGATGGTTCTGACAATTTGCAAATTAATAGGAAGGATGCGCCTTGCAAGCTGCTTCAAACAGACACGTGACCCGAAGCAGAATTCTCAAACTTTCCTTAAACTTAATGAGAAAGTGTAAAGGTCCAAATAACTCTTAAAATAATTGATATATACAATGATAAAGAAAATCAAGTAGAAATCGAAATGAAAAAGAATTATCATATGTTTAAATGATATATATATTTATTGTATACGTATTGTTCCGGGAGCGTTATCCTACTAAGGACTTTAGAGCCTGTCATGAATATTCTACGTATTCGTAATAAGGATCTTGGCGCAGCAGCCAAATTACTTTACTGCGGACGTTGAATGCATAATAAGCATTTCCCTGGCGTTGGGAAGGACGCGAACTCTTCGGTGAATTTACGTTTTGGTCAGGTATTCTCGAAGGACCTTCATTAAATTTCAATAAATGTTATACACTTGAGAATTCTTAATTTTGTTTTACTTTGTGAAAGGTACCAAGCGGTGAAAGTTGTTTTTATCATTCATCGTAACGTTCGTTCTTATCAAATGAGAAAATACAATTAATTTTTTTAATCGAGTCAGAATATTTCATAGGGACAATAATTACCCCTGAAATCTTATTGTTATCATTTTTAATTAAATATTTTCTTGACTTTTCAGCACAATTTCAAAAAATAACACCCAACGATCGCTTTGACCATCTACGCATAGACATAGGAAAAATAGTCGGCTGAAAGAAAAAAAAGATAGCGACTGGTGCCGGCCAAGTCCTGTCTCTTTCTAATCAGCAGCCGTAGTTCGAAAGTATAAAGAAAGTAGCCAATAAGAGCATCAAGAGGGGAGAGCGATTGGCCGCCACTTTATTTCCTCTTTGTTTATTTGAACGTTCACGTTTTCAGAGGATTTGAAGTAGGGATCGCGTAGTCAATACTATATGTCGATGTCTTTTGACCAATAAATCTCGTACGGAGCCATATCCACTGTGTCTACTTGATACGAAAAGCTTTCCAGCTTCCAATAAAATTCTCGATATGTTCGTTATATACTGTTATACCTTAAAAAAGAAAACCATCAAAACTCACATAAGATACAGGTCAAAATCAAACGAACATTCTTTATAACCCTATTGGGTTATTAAATATTACGATTATTTGAAAGGAAAAAACAGCCTTTGTACGTGTTTAACAACACCACACATTCGTTACGCTAATTAATAAAGTTTATCAAACGAACGTTGTGCTGATTTATTGAAATATGGAGAAATCACTTAAAACGTCGAATGCAAATATTTAATGAACGCAAATTATCATGTGTCAGGTTACATTATAATCAATAAATGTCTACCGTACCGTATTATATTTTCTTGCTGAATGTGACGATTCCCCACATAAAGAAAAAAAAGAAGGGATTGCACGATGTCCAGCATAAAATTTTATCTGACCTTCACTTCGTCTCTCCTTTTTCCCAAAATAGTACAAATCGTTGAAAATCACGTCTCGATACCCGAAAACGACACAGGAACACGTCACGGCAAAGACCACGCACATCTTTCGTTTCCTGCGTAAAAATCAATAGAAACATTGACAATCGAAATAGAGTGTTTTGTCGATATTCTATTGGCAAATAATATCAAAACTCTTGCAGGACATCGAAAAAGAAGAAAAGTTTCTTATATCAGCCTTATACCTGGTTTACATATTGAAATTGTAATACTTCAAAAAGAAAGCCATTTTTGGAATATATATCCAAATATATCATTCCAAAAAAAAAACAAATAAAATAGTATAACGAACACTCTAGCACTTATAGAGTATTTCGTTCACGCAAATAGTTTACGACCAATATAAGCAAGGGAATATATTCTTCGCGTTACATATGCATGTGAGAGATATTCACAAAAGCCATATTGAAAATCCTGGCTAGCTCACTCGACGACACCCCCGCAACCCTTGCATACGATACACACCAGCAACACGAAAACATGTAAGTTTGTAAAACGGCAAAAGAAGACCAGAATATTTCCACTGGGATATGACAAAGCTAGATAAATATAGGAATACGGTGAGAATTTCGATCCACTACCATTGGTTTCATTTTTTTTCAAAAAATGCAAAATTCTTCGGTCTAAAATATTACGTCGCTTGGTATATTCGGGAACGAAACAAAGTAAAAATTTTACCAATGAGAGATACGCATGCCCATGTATTTTTTTCTCCTCGGTTCCTAATTTTTCTCTTTTCTATTTTCATGTATTCGACTAACAAAGGATTATCGAGCATTTCATAGCCGACATCGCACGCATGCATTGAACATGAAAATATTTTACAGAACGTAATATAATTCTCTCGCTCGGTGAAAACTTTTTTTTCTTCACGCTCTATTTTACGCTACTATACATTTTTACATATAAATTATTTGTCAAATCAATTTCACGTTTGACATCCCACGCGTAAAGAATTTACATTCGATATATTCCATTTATATAGTGTACCGTATTTTAGTTTATGAACATAAAATAACACTAGAAATATTTATTAATTTTATATGCACCACTGATTTTTTAAAAATAAAGATCCAATCATTCAACAACTTTCAACATTGGATTTCCTTATAATTTAACCTCCCTAAAAATGAATGAATGAGGGACCGTAGTTATCAATCATGGTCTAAATGGCTGTGAAAAAGCAGATTCTGTCTGTGACGTAAAACTCATTAGTCACAACAGCCTTAAGTCGGAATCACGTCGTGAGTGGGTTATTGATATTAATATTATATTTTTAAGTCACCCTGCAATGCATAGTCATATAATATAAAATTATTAAATTCTTGTAAAACGCTATTCCCAGAGCTAAAATTAATGCGTCTATACAGAAACTCCATGAATTGCGAGAAATTGCGAAAATTACAAATGAATTATTTCCTCATATCGCACTTGCCGTAAACGCGAATTTATCATACAGAGATATTGGACCTTAGCGATGCTTTGTCCTGCAACAATTAGTGCTATCTGTTGTACTGCACTTTGCTAATAATACACGAGTTTCGCGTTTAACGTTGTTACCGCTATAATGTGGCTATACGGATCTACATTTAGAGTGAGATTAATTTTAATATTAGTATGCATTAGAGTACAGCATGGCACAGTATAGATACCGAAAGAAAATTGCAGAAGGGATGCTGGTAAAAATTATGAAAGAGATTCACGAAGTGAGAAACAAAAATAAATAAATTTAATATTATTTAAGAACCCTTGCATCATAATAACAAGTCTGTTTTAATGTTGCACAAAAAAATTATTTCGCGAGACCACAAGGGCAGAAAAGAAAATAATGAAATAAATGTCATAGGATGATGCAGCAAGTGGGTGATGCTGATGACTTAGAAAGATAAACAGTGACCACCTCATGAAACATTACTTCCGGTTGCAATGACATACGACTTCCCGTTCATGACTTAGTCGTACACTAGATTATATCCAGATTATTATTTGTTCGACTGCTGAGACCAGTTTGCCTTATTTTTTTTGTATCTCAAATGAGAAGCTTCCGGAAAATCCTGAACCTAAGCTTGGATGAGTATTTCCAAAAAATGTCTCAAGAAACTTCTAAGTGAATATAGTGCGAGTAAAGACTAATTGGTGATATCCTCGGAATAATAAAAAAGTATGCAGCGTTCTTACGAAAGAAAAAAAAAGATTGGAGGATTCTAAAATGTGATGAATAGTGTGCGTGGGTAGATTGAATGTAAAATCCTCTCTAAGGGATGTTAATCGCGTTTCCTTGAGGGCGAAAAAAGAAAGAACAGCGAACCTCCCCATTACAGCGGTACCTAAGGGTGCTCAGGGAAAATGGGAGAAAAGCAACCCTTCAAGCAGAACACGCCCTAGACAAAAAGTGAGAAAGAAAGAAATAAAAACGTGACAAAATGTCCTTCTTATCCTTGCGGTACATTCGAATTTCATGGATATCCATTATTGTTTCTGAAGCATCTGTTACTTTTTTATTCTATTGTCTCTTATTCGTCCTATACTCGGGCTGCCTCTCTTGGATGCTCCATACCCTTTTTTTACTTACGATCGTACTGATAAGAAAATATACTGGAATTCGATAGGGCTTTCTTAGATTTGATAGCTGTTAAAAATTTATCAAGGTATTAGTGATCCACCCTAGGACTCTATTCTCTACTTCATTATTACAGTGTGCTCAAATTGTCAGCATGACTGACAGGAAGTCGTACATCAGATTATCCGGGTAGGATACATCCCCTCCGACCCCTGTTAATGCAAGCATGTACGGTGAACAAATCGAGCATTGTATTATAATGGGTTGAGAGGGAGGGAGGGAGGGAGGGAGGGAGGGCGAACAAGTAGAGCTTAATTATTTCTCTAGCAATTAATCAATGATATTAAATTATATATCAGTGTCGAACAGGTTAACTTGTCATATAGGGCGAACAAGAAATTAATATTGATTATTAATCATTCACATTGCTACAGACGCTCATTAATATCAGAAGAAAATTAATTATGGAATTACATGAGCACAGCTCTGTTTAGGAAAATCATCAAAATTGAGTTATAAGCTTCATCAGATCAATAAACGATGATGGATGGATCAACCGTTCGATTTCGAACATGACTACCGAACGTTTGGGGATTCGTGTTCGATTTAGGGCGTCCTTCACACTGCTTGGCTATCATGATGGAACGGAGATTTCAATCACGAAAGATTTATCAACGTGACGTAATATGAAATTCAACTGATGAAGGCACATGTCGTGCGACATATGGAACTTTCAAAAACCGCTTTGCTCTTGAATGATCTTCGTATTAATTGAAATTTCATTAATGATTAATAAATGCATATTTTTCCTTTAAGCTCTGTTACGATATGTTAATAAACGTTTTTTGACTTTCGTCGTTATTTTTACATTTTATTTTTAACAAATTTCTAAGCCATTTCACTGTACGAAATGTCGAAAATAACACGCACAAAAAAAAAAGTGTTATTTATCTCCTGGAGATAATTCGCGATATTAAAAAGTAGTGGCAAACACGCGAATTCTATGACAATGATGAAGTTGCGACAGCTCGTTCATTTATTAAAGAGCCTTGGGCAGCATCTTTTTTTTTAATTACAGACTCGCTACTAGTCCACCTTCACAAATCTGATCGTAATATATCTCAGGAGAAAATATTTAAATCCCTTTCACGAACAGCTAGAAACATTGACCGCTATACGATGTTTGAGGAAGGAAAGAGAAACAATGATTTAATTTGTTTTTAATTAATTAGTCTATAATTTTTGTAATATCGAGATTTCTCAAAATGTACGAAGGACCAATTTGAATAGCCAAGTTTAAGTCAAAACCCACATTTTTATATTAAACTCGCACTACAGTCGGTCCACGAGTAGAAAAAACTTTTGGAGAGGCCATCTTCATATGACTTTTAAGGTAAAAGAGTCCTCCGAACAACATTCTTTACTCGTAGAACTGTAGATCGCATTAGCTGCGAATCGATTTTACTTTATTCCCTAAGCACAGTCCGAAAATGGAAGACCAGCGCCGAGGCTTTTAGATAAAATTTCCGGCAGCACCTTTACACTTCAGTGGGATAAAGCCATTAGCGTTGCTTCCTTCACGTATTAGAATCGAACAAAAGCCGATCACTTTGCTAAATACTTCCGTTGAATTTAAATAGCACATGCAAAAATAACTCTAGTCTTTCTTCTTTTTCATTGATCATATATCTAGTATATAATGCTAAGGAACCTAGACTTAAAACTTTACTGAAATTCTAAAGAGAGGGATATAAAAGGTTGAAAAATCATAAGTAAAGGTTCCATAAGTAAATTTTTTTACGTATATGTAAGTGCTATTCCAATCAATTAAAAAGTGCAAATTTGGAAATCAAATTAATTAATTGTCTTGATGTATTACGAACTACCGTTGTAACCCGTACTCGAGGTCAATTTCCAAACGCATTACTGTGGATCGTCATGCGGTGAAATATTAAGAAAATATTACCAAGATAAAGTAACTTTCTTTTGGATAACCAAATAAGAAACAATAGGACGACGTAAAAAACACAATTAGAAATCACACCCCGTGAGAAAGCTGTTCATCAAAATTAACAATGCACGTCCGATGGGGATTGAAATGACTGCGTCATCGACGGAAATTGTTTTAATAAAACTGAAGCTCAACACCCCCCGTCGAGTGGAATTGTATGCTTGCAAAAGGGGAATGAGGTCGCCACAGGTGGTCGTGAGACTAATTAAATTAATATTTCGTTTATGTCGAATCATCCAAGGGTGGCGATGGTTCTTAACGAGACACGAAGGTACAAGCTGCGTGCTTTCATGCGAAAAGGAAAAAAAGAAAGAAAAGAAATGTGAAAAAAAGTCAGCTGCTATTAAGAAAACTTGAAAGATTCTTTAATTTGTTATTTCAAGGAATCCTACAATTCTCTGATTCTTTATACAGAACTTGAGAATAAAACCAAAAGGCACTCAACTGGGATATTCGTAGAACTTATATGGGATTCGTAAACATTGTAAATTCATAATGAAATTAAAAAATAATAATGTTGGAATGTTCTTTAATAGCGTGCCGTTAAAAATTTCAACATTCAGCCTCCAGATAATTTGCTCTATACGGCCGTAGCGAAAAATTCATATTTTATTTGAAAAAAATAACAGACCGTACTCTTCATTTATGTAACAAAGAAAATGTTTTCATGAGAATCGCCCGAAGATATCCGGATAAGATAATAAGGATCATTGCAATGAATAATTTGTAAGTACAATACGGAAAGTATTACGCATTACAAATTTTCATAGAACCACAAAGCCCAAAAATAAATGAACAAGTCGTTATCTAGACCAAAATCATGGAAACAAATAACAGAATATAAAAAAAAGTATTACGCATTCAAAAGTTATTTTGCCGATTGAAGCTGGCGCTTTCATTTAATTTCTCTCCATTCATATGGTAAAACTATTTTCGGGTGGCAAAATAACACTGAATAACAATGTTTATCCACTCTCGTGCAATCCGTGATTTCATCGACTTTTGGACTCGTTAAATTATTTTGTTCTATCCCAATTATTCTCACGCGCTTCAATAAATCAAACAAGTTTAACTAATCGTTACCGCATATCGTGTTTGAAAAAAAAGAATACGAGCGATCTTCGAAAGTTGCACGTGATAATTTCCCAAATCTCATATTAAGAAAATGTGGTATTTCTAGAAAATGTACGAATTCAAGAAAAATTTTCCTCGGTTAGACGAAAGGTATTAACGAAAGGTTTTCCAGACATCAAAGGGAATCGTAGATTTGACTACGTTCGTAAGCACACGAGAGTCTGGAAAATGTTCATAGAGATTTACATTGACTCGAAAGGAATGAAGGTCTCAGTGGCAGATCACATAAAATTTTAAGATGAAAATATTAATTATTTATGGCTACATTTTTAACCATATATATGCAAACAATTACGTATAACTCGTTGAACTTTTAGATACTCATTCGATATAATAACTAACTATAACTTGCCTGTGTCAATATCCCCGCGAAACCCTAAGTCAACTCATAAGTCAAATAGTACGGTAAATATATAGCGTACAGTCGAGCTGCAGCATCAGGACCACTTTAAGGGGCCATTTCTTTAGGAATCGAAACATAAATAAGTCCCCTCAAAATGGATCTGATATCGCGTCCCTACTGTAATTGTTGTCACAATGAATTTCAGCACGTTGGCATCTAAACAGCATCGCCTAAGTCATTACTCTTGAGCAAATCCCTATCCTACTCTTAGGATGCTCAACCTATCTCTTACCGTACACAGCAATCATTCATCATTGTAGAAGCTACTCATCTCCCAGATGCAGATCTGTTGACAAAACTGTATTTCCTTCGGACAGAAAGAAAAATCACCATTGCAGCATCCTCTTTTACATACATTTAGTCATCCGCAGTCACTGCCAGTAATGGCTACGTGAGAAAAAATAAAAAATAAAAAATAATGACAATAGTACTGGAATTATTGGAAATGGTGAACGTGATTAAATTTTCTTGATCCTCTCAGTGAGCAAAAATTCATTAGTACAGGGACAGAGAGAAATAACTACCACGCAATAACGTCCCACGAGAATTATCACAAACTCGATTTCTGTAGGGTAGATAAAAAATTGATATGACACATCCATTCCGTGTAAAATTGACAAAAAAATACTTATAACCCTCAAAAGCCACGTATCGCTATGACAAATCCACGTTACAATTCACGAATTTACCAGATAGCTGCATAGCACCAGTAACTGCGCAAAACCATTATGATAATTTCCAAGCAGATACCAGATTCGAGAAATTTCGCTCTGAGAGAATAATCAATGAATTTGCAGTCGTACTACGAAATCCACTAGACCAGCAAAAGATACAAGAAATACATGCAGTTAGATCTGTCTAGGCATTTCGTCTCCTTGTTAGTCACCGAAAAGAAAAGTAAATTCACTTATAAAAAAAGGAAAAAAAGAAGCCGTTTCTCGTCTGCATAATAAAGAGTTTCGTCGAGTTTCCAATCCTCGAGAAGTGCTGGTGGTAGTAACGCACAATTACAAAAGAACAATGTTACTTGCTGCTATACCGTACTAAGCTATATCGCAGCAGTAGTAACTGGTACAGTAAGACTATACCAGTACCGGCAATACAGTAGAAGCAATATAATAGCAGCACCAATATCAATAGCACTTATGTTAGTAGTGGATACCTGGATGCAGACTTGAACCAGTTGCGGCTGAAATTGCGAACCTGATTGCATTGAATTTTTTACTGTTCTTTCAATCGGCGTCCTACTGTCTCACTGGCAATCGGTTTCGCAGAGATGGCCAGCCTGAGAGTAAAGTAGCGATAATGTGGAAATTGCCTCGCAGATGGAACACACGAAATATATATCTCCTCTCGTATTCGTGTAATTCCGGATATCCTCATAACCGATACCTTCTATTCGTATCTGTTTCGCGCGAAAGAAACGTGGGAGACGTTACGCCTTTATTGTATGACATTATTGGAAAGGTCCTTGGAGTGTAGCCATCTGTACACTGGGGATAAAACTTTATCCGCGCAATGATACATAACCTCCTGCAGCATAGTATATACACGTTACGTGTCTACCTGAATCTGAATTCTTTACGTGTTATGCAATTCATGAATATAATGCCATTCAAGACTATTTCCTACAATAAATATCGGGTGCTTGTGACGCGATGGAAATGGTTATTTAATTTAATACTATACATCTTAATGCAGCAACCGAGAAAGATATTGAGAAATTATTTTAACGCGGATTAAAAGCCATAATTCATATTAGAACTTCTAAATCTAACTTTCCATTCCACCCTTCCACTACGTACGGCTTTGGGTTAATAGCCGTCAAACGCAAGCTGCTGTGGTTGCATTATTTATGGAAGGAGCTTTTTCTCAATTGAAATAGAACGACTCGAATTCGCGTTCCAGTTGGTGGTTCAGTTATAACGGAACGTGCGTTGGTAAATCGGACATTTTGAAGAATGTGCTCTAACGACGACACGCACACCCTGAGTTAAACTTCTCGATACACGAAGAAGATAAAAAGGAACGAAGGGAAGATCTGTAAGGCGTTGGAGGCGTATATCGAAAAGGGTGAATTAGAGGAGAAAAGGCAAAAAAGTAAGAGAACGGGACAGACGAGGAAAAGAATAATATTCAAGATAAACAGATCGTGAATTTGAAATATGAGAGGCGGCATAAATGGCACTTTAAATTTTGACAATCTCATTCAAGTAATTATATGGAAATGATGAAAGCCATGAAAGATTACTTGACAAACGTTCTGTTTCTTTCACGGTGTATCTCCCTCGTGAATAAAAGCCTGGTAAATTTTCTCGAAAATTTATTTATTAATAAAATACAGTGCTTCTGTCTTACGTATAGATATTTCATTTTATTTCGTGGTTATAGACTTAAGTGACACGTGGACATTTTTTTTATACTTTTCTTCGCAAATAAATTGTATTTATCCATTAGACTCCTAAGGACTGTATGGCCTTTTTAGGAACTCCACGTTACTTTCTACTCAGTGAATCCTCTAGGACACTTTAGTCTAGGTATGCAAATGATTTCTGGTGCGGTTGGCTCTGTTGGAATGTGAGAGCTACGTGTTATATGCGGAACACGCTGTGCAACGAGACCACGATGCATGGTTGCCATGCACGAAATACCCACGGCTAGAGACGAATGTTACATCTCACAAGGATGCAACATATTATTGCCGCAAACGCATTTACTAAGACAACCTCGCACTTGTAACCCCATTGCTCATGAAATGAAACTGCGACGTTGATAGGTAGATAGGCATGTCGGCAGATAGGTGAACAAGTACGTACTTGGAGCTAGAGTGAACTGTAACGTTATCGCCAAGCGATAATAAACGATAGGAAAATGTTATTTCAAAGAATAGATGGGATCTCGATAGAGTAAATAAACGTCATTCGAACGCCCTACAAATGACAGCTGAAGTCAATTAAAATAGACAGCCTGAGCTTGATAGAAAATTTGAAATTAAAATTTTATCATTTACATTCAACGAATAAACTTCTTTATTATTGAGATTTTCGCTTCTCTTCGTTTCTCTCCATTTTTTATTGCACGCACTGTGACACTATTGGAATATACTAGGTAGCCTCTACATTTACGACAGTCCACTGTAAAGTTTGTTATCCCTTCAGGTGATTGCCCAATTCGTTCCTCTGGGAAATCTTAAAAAAAAGTCTAGATACACTTGATAAATTTCGCTAACTTTCTCATGGTCGTATCTCGACCGCATCTCTTGAATCTCTTTTCATTAAATGGACGACAGTGCAAATTTACGTTTAAAATCATTGAAAAGATTGCATGAGAGTACAATTATTTTTACACTATATATTGGTGTTATGCATAGCCATGTTCAAATTTACAAGACTGATCCAATCTAATTATCATAATAATTCGTTTTTCTCTAAGATCGATAGTACAGTCACGTCTATGCATTTCATCATATAACTTTTTTCAACCCCTATAATAAAGGGCTTATCTGCTCCCACGTAGCCAGCCATACGTAAAACAAATATTGTCCACACCCACTACTTGTGCTAGAGGGTGCGTCATGCGTTATGAATTACTATGGTTACCCTGCCGCCACGCTCCACATCACATACGTTCTTGATTTTCAATTATATACACCCCATACGCACCACATATTTTCGATCATCCCAAGGAATGAAATCGGTAAAGCGTTACCAGTCAACGAAGTGAAATATACAGTTTGACTGATACATGCATCACTTGAAAAATATTTTAGTCACGTAACGAAAATAAGGGGTTGACTGTGTTAATGAAAGGTTTTAATTAATCAACCCCTCCTTGAGAAAATATCAGTGCAAAATTATTTGAAACTTTACCCTACCCCGACCTGTGAGCTGCCATGCATTATTAATTGCAAGCAACTTTACGCCCTTCTTCTGAGCTCTCTGCACCATACGCGAGGGGCATGTATGAGGGGTACCAAAAAGGGTTGACAAAGGGTAAAAACTTACCTCATTAGTATAGAACCTTGTCGAGGTAATTTTTCTTTGTATCATTCAATCTATTCAGTGTAACGTGAAATAGATCTGATCTTGTAGTAACAAGGGGAAAAAGCATCCGGTTTAAAAAAAAAGAACAGACTCTCGTAGATCCTCTGGAGGGAAGAAGATCAGAAACCAGAGAGAAAAATAATACGGATGGAGGCGCGACGAGACTCGTCAAATTCGATCAAAGCTTCACCCCTCTGGGAGGCAGCCAGGAGTGCTCATCATCTTGAGTATAGGGGAAAAAACTAACCTTACTTTAGAAAATTATATTTTGCACCTTGGTTGGAGGAAAAAAAAAAGTTCTAAAGTACCAACAACGTATCCACAAGAACGAGAAATGCGAATTATTCAGTGAGACAACAGACGGTTGCTGCTGAACAATTGATGAATCTTGTAATTTCTTTTAAATCTTTTATTCTTTAAATTGAGAAACTGAGTCGTATTTGTTTTATCTTCGTAACGATTGTGGGTATCTTTTGAATTCTCATGGCTTAATTAATAGAATTCAATGTCTATTGTGAAACCAGCTTGCAAGCTTCGTGAAATAAACGCGTCAGAAACAAACCAAGGCTATTGCCAAGTAAAGCTGTAGGAAATAAAGAGTTCTCCGAGTATATTAACAGATTTTCACTCGTTTATCTATTTCATTTTGACGACTGGATGTTTTTCCCTGGATATAAGTATGCAAGCGTGGTTGAGAATTGTTCGGTAGACACAGTTGAGAAAATTCTGTAATGTCTTTTCAGCATTTTATCTCGTTCGTTTTATATGCTCTAATAATACCTTAGCATCAGTACTCCAGGATACGATTTCCACTGCATTCTCTCCATTAATCCCGTTTCGCAACAATTTGTCGATTTTCAACGGACGAAAATTTCGTGGCCTATATAACACGTGCGCTGTGGGTATTAATCACGAGATTCGCTCTGTTTTCAGCTGAATAAATTCTACGCGGGACTAACGACACTTGCGGATATAACAACAGATTCGTACTGGTGATATGTGTGCATCGAATATCACTGATAATTCCAGGTTTTACGGATTAAAGTTTCTGCACTATCACCGTATGAGTTCATATGAAATTTTTATAGATATCGTTCGGATCGTGTGAATCGATAAAAAAATTTGAGTGAACTATCGAAACTCTACGAGAAACCTGAAACTTGATAATCGAACGCCATGAAAATTGCTCAATATTAAATGTATAAAAGTGTAAATGTAAATTTTTAAGCGTAATAAAAATCTCTACTTAATTTACACGAGTCAGATATAAATTTGTATAGATAAAATGTACATTGATTCGGATCTGTCATAAATGTCAATATTTAATTTACTCAAGTATGATTACTATTTCAAATTTTCATTATAAAACTTTTCTCCATATTTCAAACTAGAAGATGGCAATATCTTTTGTATTCTGCATTCTGCATGAGATGTTTATTTTATTTTCGCCCTGTCATTTGCGATATCTACCCAGTAATGGAATATCGAGTTCCTTCCTACGCCGTACACGTATTCCGCAGACGATTCTCCTGTGAGCAATTATCTTCATCCTGTCGCAGTCTATCAATAACTCATTCACTTATTAAACTTGCCTTAGTTTATAACTCGAGTAATTAAAATCATCGAGGTTTACCGATAGGAAACAGGATTGTCCCTAGAATTCCGTAATTTTGAAAATCGACTGGGTCTCATCTGGCAGGAAGAAGCTTCTATGGCAAAGGACTCGAGGATCTGTCGGTAAAGGGTGGATGAGCAAGTAACAGCCCTTAATTATAACCCTGAATCGAAATTCTTCGAAGGTAAAGACAACGTTTAATTTAAAATAGAATTAATTATTCTAGAGAATCCTTACTTGGATTACAAAGTGCTCCATCTGTCTGATTCCGAATATTATACCGACCAATGTCTCTATACTGAGAGTGTAGATGAGAATTCATCAAAAGTTCTAATTAATTTCGAACACTCCATTCAATTATATATTCGTACGTAGGAGTACGTGGTAATTACACAATAAGAGTTTAATTCAACGCAAACCACTTTGTGATTTCTTCTGTGCGTACTTCATTATATAAGGAATATATTTCACCCTTGAATTAACATAGCGAAAAGTCGATCAAATATTCTAACTCCTATATGCCAACGTGTGTACAGTGAAATATTAATTATAAAAATAATATAAAATCTTAAATCAAATTTCGAAAGCAAATTATCCCCTCGGCGATTCGCATATCAAGAATAACAATTCGCAAATCGTCGGGTGGCATCCCACAGGATCGCGACTTTACTAAACTCTAGTTCATTAAGCGAACCAACGTGAGCTGTATACTATCCATAACTTTGTCTACGCTCTCAGAATGTGCTAAGCTGCTTCTTGCATAGTCGTAACGTTATTAAACCGCAAAGGCTCTCGTGAAAGTAGCTGCGATATCAATTTAATTTAAATACACGTGGATAGCTAAACGATCAGTTTTTCTCATTAAATGAATTTCTGACTGCTGACTGAAACGAGTGGTTGTTTTGGAAAGTGCAGAAAGGGTAGGTTGGATAAATTCGAAATTACAGAAGCAACAAATCATTTCAACGATAAATCACAACATTTCAATTTGCATTCAAAAGGATACTTAATAAGAAATATTTCTTTTTACATACCTATACGAACGTATGACAGATTTCATAGTTCACTGGAATCGTTCCCTACCGGAATACATTGCAGGATTGCCTTTAACGGAGGGGAATTCACATGCGGCAGTTTGCTTCAAAACATTAAATGGCTGCCGCACAGGAATTCCAGTAATTTCGGACACATTGCTCAGAGATGAAATTCGAACTGCGTTCGTGAATATGTATGAGTGGCGACGCTCGCGGAATTTGTATTCGAAAAAAACAATTTTACACCAGTGGGGAAAAAAAAGAGGATTTAAAAAATCCCGCCATTAAGTCAGGTATGAAATCCCATTTGATATAACATTTAATAGACTTATGAACTCCGACACCATTGTGTATCGGAAATTAATTATTTTTCACTTAATTAATGTCAATATCAAATTTTCCATAAATATTTTTACATCAATTCGGAAGATGCTCCCTACGTCGATTTAATGCAGAACTCTCTGGTACGTTAATGGCTTTTGTCTACAGTTCACAGGTTAGGTTAGGTTAAGTTACGTTAAGATACCAAATTGCAACTTGCTCAAAGCAACTTTATCACTTAGTCCCGCATAATTTACCGAGAGTCTGTAACCTCTCTATATGAGTCCACAAACTTTATTATAGTAGGGCACTATAGTAAAGTGACAATTACAAAACGACGAAGTGGTACATGTATAATAATATTAAGATAATATAAAAAAATAATAAATTATTCACATTTAATCTTAAAATTTACAGTAAAATGAATTAAACCATGTTAATCTTGTTCTGTAATATCTCTGCTTAGGAAGTTGCATTATACACTTAGACCAGTGAAATTATGACTTGACAAGTACATAAATCGATTTATATTTTTTGACAGATTCGCCTGCATTATTGATGTGAATTTCGAAGAGCCATGAACAGATTTCGAGAGATTCACTGACAGGAAAATTGCCTAGTTTGGCCACCTCCTACTCTTATGTGAGTGACGTATCAGGAGCGAACATCGTGCTCGATTGGGGATGATAGAATCCATCAATTTCTTTCGATGTAGCTTAAATCGAAAAACGAAGATGAATTAAATCAAATAATTACACGTGGAGTGTGTGAGAGGTAATTTTTCTTGATGGTTAATAATATTATTTTAAATGGCCTTATATCGTTGAATATAAATAACGGGAGATTATTGAATAAATAAAGAAAAATTTAGCGTGTTAGCTAATTGAAATAATCTATTAGGATATTAAAGATCCGACCGTATGTTAACCGATATATGATTAGTGCTTTGAGCTATAAGGTCACGAACTATACTAACATATCAACGAAATTATGGAAGTTATTCCAGTGAACAAATTCAACCAAGTTATTTCAGTGCGTTGACTTGTCACTTATAAAATATTCTGGAAGTTAGTAACGTGTATAAAAATTCGTCGTTTTCAACTCAGTGCAATTACATATGGAGTATATTTCATATGTAAATTTATAACAGCGTATATAACGTCCTACGTGAATTTGTAGGATTATGCATAAAACGTGTTATCGAGTAAATGCTTCCCTATGTAACAGATAATGAAAATATAAAATCTGTTCACTCCACAGAATGAAAAATAAAAAATAAAAAGTTGGTGTCCCATCCTTTTCATCCATAATGCAAAGCTACTCTTTCCGCCATTGAAACGTGTACATTTTCCTCGCAGCAGTTTTCGCACTGCCAACCTAAAAAATTGCTTATTTCAAAAATAAATTCGTACATATGGTATTCCGGTACACTCTGCAGCTTTTCTAGTCTAACTAATCGATATGGATTGTAAAAGGAGAAGGAAGACCAAAGAACCGATTGTTCAGCAAATATTTTTTGACTTTTACTTTCCTTCTGTATTTTTTTCCACAACTCGGCACTGTCTCTCGAAAAGAGTTATATTTAACCATACAAAGAATTTTATTTCTCATAAAGTATCTATAGGTATTTCAAATGATTGAGAATATAAAATATTTTTCCCGTTATCAGTTATGATTTTAATAATTAAGCCGCACGAATAAAAATACCGAACTCGTACCTTTATTACACAGCCGGCATTCGGGAAACTCTCGTGTAACCCCAGAATTATTTTCCACGCATTGAGAATCGATGCGTCAAGAACTCAGAGAGCGTTCCAATTAAATCAACCGAACTGTTCTACGGAATTCCAATGAGAAATAGAGTTTGTGGGCTGATGTCTGTCCGAGTTGTGTGCTTAGCGGCGCTTCCTTTTATTTAATTGCGCTCTTAAAGATCTGGTAACAAACAAAAATAGATGGGTGAATAAATAAATTCATCTTGACATTACAAGATCGTTAGAAACCAAAGGCCTTAAATCACTATAAGCATCCTGAATGTTGCGATCACGACTTTGAGAAATCATAGTTATATTTAATCATCTTTACGTTATAGCTTTCGTTTGTGTATGTACAAGTAGACAAATACTTTCCAGATAATCAATACAAAAACAATATTTATAAATCTATCACCTATGCACTTGCATACATGAATTTTACAGTTCCTCGTAAATTATCACTACCGACTGTCATTATAAACAATACATATAGCGATTCTAGTTTGAAACTCTTTCATATTGTAAAAATAAAATGGAATAAGCTTTTCTATTCCATCAACATCTTTGGGGTTCAGGTGCATCCTGGGTGATGAAATTTGACAGTTTTTCACGTCGACCGATTGAAATCGATTCAAGAATTCGAAAACTGATACGGTGCCGTGTAAAAGCAAACTGCTATATAACTTTGTGCACACGGTACAGTCTTCTTCAATCAAAACTACTGGCAATCAGTGAGGAAAGTACGAAAGTACAAATCTATATATATATACACACACATGCATGTAAGAAGGAAGCAGAGCGATGGACCTTAAAGTGAGCAGAGCAAAGAACTTAGGAAAACTTAGAAGAAGTTAAAGTTAAAAAAACAAGTATAGGACATACTCCCAGATGGATTGATTTCTCTGTCCAGACAATTGGGAAATTAAAGACGTGAACTTCTCTGTACTTGCTTCTCTTATGTCCTATTATACATGTAATATACAGATATGTAATATACGTATGTGGATCACGTATTATTTTGATGTATTTTTTAAGGCCAATCTCCTTATGGTAATTCGAAGTAAAATAGGTACTTGGATATGCGATATCCTGGTCTTTATAGAAAACAAGATCATATAGTGACGCAACATAATATACGCAAAAATACTTAATAGATATTTTCCATGTTAACGGTAATGCGACATACATGGGCAATGTGTTGGAAGTCACATATGGAGTAGCGAGAAGTCAACAGTCTCTTGTGCGTTTGTGTCATATGGTGATATGGTGCGTTAGGTGAAATCACCTTATCGGTGACGTGTCATTGCGTAACATGGCTGCCAAGACAGAGAGAAGTTCAGTTACAATATTTGTGCAAACGAGAGTGCTTGGTTTGATCCTGGGGATCAAAGCTCTGGTTGATGAATGTACTATGGTATGCTATGTTATCGTATATGAAGTCGTCTACAAGCAACACTGTATATTTCATGCGCAGAAAATTTATCATTTTTGAATGAGCCTCAAAGAAAAATAATATCCTGACTTGAGATATGCATATTTGCAAATTCAAAAAATTTTTGGTGTAATTTTAATAACTTTACGCTTATTATAATTTATGTCATATATCGCGACAACGCAGACAGAATTGGAATAGGAATTATCCAATTTGCTACAGCCAATCGAAGCTAATGAGTATTATTGATGATTGCTACGTATTACCAATTATCATGCCGGAATAATTAATTAGATGCTATGGCCAAGTTATAGGTATCTATAGATAGCACCGTCGGTATCGATAAATTCATTGCGTTCAATGCATAGAGGCCATTTTGCAAAAGTCTTGTATATTCTGCGGCTCTTTGTTTAACAATGGCTAATTGTCCGGGATATGAAATCCATGTGAAAATCATAATAGACAATGAAAGCGCGGTTAGTTAAAGGGAGAAATGAAATTGAAAAATTGAAGCTTGGAATATCAGGAAATTGGAAAAATAATTAATATTCATATTAATATTAAAAAATTGGAACCATGCCAATTTTATTGGTATAGATGTGTGTGCTCTTTTGTGTCGTGAAAAAATATGGAGATATTGTATTTTATCAAAATAATATCGAATACGTGCATGGATTTATTATATGCTCTATCAATGCACGGTACTTATATTCAAAGTATGTTCAAAGTCCTTCAACAGTTTCTATTCGACTTGATATTGTGACATGCTAGGCGAATACTGTTCGTGAATGGTTAACCAGTTTGACAGAGGCTAGTACAGTAATACGAAGTCAGCAAACGTAGACATTCATCTGGGTAAACCTACGTCACTGTGACTGTAGATGCCAGAGGAATTTCCGGCAAGCTAGTCGTGTGAATGTTTCCTGCGTTTCGTAATGTCCACTGTAATACGTAGTGCTACAAATTTAGAGGAAATATGAGCATAAATAGGTTTTGAAGGTAACTCCGGGTTAAAGGCCCTACAGTAGACAGTGGAAAGTTAGACAGTTATGCAGAATGGACTATAGAGAGGATCACGTATTATTTTTGCAAAATAAACAGTGGGACTGGACAGAGGAAGAAGAAGACAGAGGTAATTGGGAAAAATTTTGGAAATACCATAAGTGGAGGTAGATTCAACTATTAATCGAATAGGGGATGGTGGCGATATCCACGTGTCATGGAATTGAAGAAATGAAATTGCAGTTACGTGCACTGCCATTCAAATAGGAATTTCAGTAGGGACCTTTGGTCTCTTATTGGTTAAGCCCGAATCGAATGGTTATTGGATCCTATTTTTTCTTCTCCCCCTCCATAACATACGATGGATTGTGATTGCCAATCCATTTGGATCGAGGACTTTTTATCACTTTAAATTGATAGCACAATATCGTGTTTATGTCCACAAAAAAATTTTGAAAAATATTCTAACCACTGCCGGATCGATAAAAAAAATTTCGTTGATTTATTTTTCTTTAGAACTGTCCTTTATACTCTTTGGTATTGGAGTTGGCACATGTATTCGAAAGCTCCAGTTGAATCTGATAAACAGTACCCCTATTGTCTCTATAAGGGTTGAACCTTGTAAGACGATAAGGGTTATTTTCATAGAGGTTTAATTCGACTTGTTGACCCAGAATCATGGCGGTATCGATTAATACAGGAATTATTTTTTGGGACATTTATACATCGGTCGAGAGTGGCCTTCGGGTAAGGGTTGATCGTCTTATCGAAGCGTAAAAATTACCGTGAGCTTAAAGAAGCTTAGGTGGACTTTAGCGGACCCTTGGATCTTTTTGAGTTTGAACTTTAAGCTTTTTCTTGGCAAGGAAAGCTACCTCTGACGACAGCTTTAGTAAAAACTCACTAAATTACATGAGCATCTATCCCATTTACCTACTTTCCTCTTATCTCTGCATTCTCTCTCTCTCTCTCTCTCTCTCTCTCTCTCTCTCTCTCTCTCTCTCTCTCTCTCTCTCTCTCTCTCTCTCTCTCTCGCTCTTCCTTCGCTGAGTATCGCTCATCCTCTTTTTTTTCTTTTTTCTTGACATCACATATCGCTTCAAAGGGTCCTCGTAAACCTGCACTTTTCCTCACAACGTCATGGGACTCCATTTTATAAGATGTCCAGGGCGAATCCTTAGATACACAAGTGTTCATGAAATTCTGACTATTCATTGATCCAGGTTCTCCTAATCCATGTCGTTAATTGTGGTCTCGCTTCCCTTCGGGTTTCCTTCTGTTACCATGCAATAATCCTTCTCCGTCCCATGACCCTGGATAAAAGCCCAAAGGAATGCCTTCGGAAAATCCGGAAAGGCTGTCTTTCTGCTTGCTCGTTGCGATCCATGTCACAGTTCCTTTCGGCGAAACAGCACTGGAGGATGTCATTATCTGTGGACCTTTTCAGAACGCGTAATCCTAGAAATCATCAATCCTTGTCGAGACTACGGTTAACTCATATATCAGAAGGCGTCCCAAAGGATCGCAACCACTTCGGAGCTCCTGCATTTCGATGGCTTAAGTAAATTTTCATGGATACTGCCAAATGGGCTACTGACAATAGTTGTCACACACACAAACACACTTTAAAGAATAGATAAGGACAACATGGATTTTTCAAAATTAAAATTTCTTAGAAAAAAAAATATTTGTAACTAATTTACAATATGTCCCATTTTTTAAATTTTTTTCTGAGCATTCATTTTTATCGATCACCGTAAGCGATATGGAAAAAAAAAAGTAAGAGGTTCTATTATTAAATTGTTTTGTTTTAGTGGAAACTTTTTCTCGTTTGTACAAGAGTTATTTGTATTGGTACAATATCATTCGATAATAGATGTGGCCCTTTGAAGATTATTCCTTTTCCTGTCATTTGCAAGCTCTCGTTACCTTCTTCGAAAACAAGACTGTCTGCTGAAAGGCGTGGTGGTCCAACAAAGTTTGCCATCTATTAAAAAGTGACACATGGTACACAAAGATTCGTGACTACCTTTAAGTGTAAAGAGCTTTTCGGAAATCAATGAAATTGAAGTCCATGTAACAGATAGGCATCGTGTAAACAGTGAGAGTGATGATTTTTAAAATTTTCTCAACTTTATAATAAAAATTATGTATTTTCAAAAGATGGGTTTAAAATTAGTGATTATTTGATTAATAAGGGATGCAGGGTAAAATAGATAAAACTCGAAGAAATTACTTTACGACTTGAGTCAATTCTAAGTATTTGCTAATCACTGGACAGAAGTTTAATTTGGAAAAAGAATGGAAAACGTAACGGTAAAATTGATCGTTAGAAAAAATACGAAATAAAAATGTGCAAAATTCAATAGGATCTAAGGGGATAATGAATTCTTAATAATTATCCAGAAATTCCAAAGAAAGGGATGATTGTACAATAATTAACTTTCCTTAGCAGCGAGCAATGAAAATAAACTTTCTCTAGATATTCTAACAGCATCCAAACACGCGAAAAAATTCGACGCCGATATTCGTTTCTGCAGATTTCACAGAAATCCATCGTCATTTACCTTCAATAAGGGATGAGAAAGCCCCTTGGAGAAAATTCGCACTAGAGGGTGAAAGATCGGTGGACGGCGTTGAATAATGAAACTTGCGCAACCTCGTGAGTAAGGAAAATTCAGGAAAAAAAGCTCCCATGGCAACACATGGGAATACCATAAGATAGATTTTTAACCTCTTAACAGGGTTAAAATACTCTCGAAATAATACGAAAGTGGACAACCATATTTGTAAAAATTGTACGAAATTGATAAATAAACAATTGAACATCTCTAACAACGTCATTGATGAGCTCTACGTAGATAATATAAAAAAGAAATATACGATACTTTTAAAAATTTTCCAATAAACCTCTCCATCCACCTAACAAAGTTCCAACTCACATATACCATATATATCATTTTGTTAAGAGGCATATGCGCAAAACTTTTAACAAGCACATCGGCATTCTAGAAAGCTGAAAATTTTTCAAATTGTTGCGGCAAGCCGACGAACTTTCGGTACAGCTTTGGCACACAACCTGACGTCATACTGTCACGAAGCTTTCATTAAAGTATGCAGAGAGTGATTAGAGACAGACGTTTCCAAGGTTCTTGAATATTCCGCGAGCAGCAGCACCGTTCCTACAAATTTTCACCTCCGAATATTTTTTTTTCTTTTCTTCTCTCTTCCTCATTACTCACTTTTTCATTACGCCTTTGCACCAAGAAGACAAATTCACAGAAGCATTTCGCGAAGCCCATGCGACATTTTAAATCTAAAAGATTTTCAAAGGCCGTGAAGTACCCTGAAGGTGCACAGGTCAGAAGTCAAGTAAAACGTAGCGTGAAGAAGCTTTTCATGAAAAGAAATCACTTGTTACGTCATTCCTATATTGCAATAGGACATTTCGGAGTGGAACAAAGTTATTAACTCAATTCAAAACGTAATTTCGTAATGTTTACACTTTATACGAAATATCACGAAAGCTCAGTATATATATAAAGCTCTGTTTACCGATTGCTGGGATGTTGACTGTTTCACATAAAAAATTCAATGGTTACAGAAAATTCGTGAACAGCAGCTTTTTTGTAAAAATAGTATTACAATTTTACGAATTCTTTTATTTCTCATTACCTTTTCTACCTTGACACACGTATCCTTCGTATGTATATATATACACTGATGGAACGAGCTTTTCGCAAGGTTGCGAGTCTTCACAATGGTTAATCTGCGGATACTCGTTATCCTGAATATCCAGCGCGTTGACCAAATATCCACAGGTTGTTAGCTTCAGTGAGGCGTTAGGAATTTCTCCACTTTTCGTAGGTGAAAAGCTCTGCAAGCTGCGAACTTACGATAAGACGTTGGCTGTCACGCATCGTCGACCAACGAACCCACCATACTGTGAAACAGACTCGCGGTTGTGCTTCCCGAGGAAAGTGTATCAGATAGGTATGGGCGTCGATCGCTGCAGCGTCCCGACGGCCAAGACCACAAATTAGAAAAAAAAGAATTATATATCCATCATAAGAACTGTCTAGAAGAAGCAAAAAGAGAAATAAAACATAAAACCTTCACGTAAATATTTCAGATTAGCACCCGTGAAAATTCAGAGTTCTAAATGCACTGCATTAATTGTTCCTATAGACGAGGACTGTTAAAGTTATGATTATACATAATTAAATTTAATCTTTTGCACTACTGGAATTTATAGAGTGTGAAACTAATTTGACGTCTCTCATCCGCGCCCCACGCCAGTTCTGCTTTCCTGCGGGAGGGCTTTAATTCACCCGGTCGAATTTCCGAGATAATCAAAATCTCGATTTTCTCACCCTCTCCGCCCTCCCCACCCCTCTCAACCACTAACTCTTTATTTTTCTCTTCTTATCAGTATTCGCACTCTGCTTCTATCTCTCTCCTTCTTACGGGCTAATTTTTCCTCTCCCTGGAATCATAACAAACGCAGTTTCCACAACTGGTGACAATTTCCTAGAGAAGCTAGCTCCATATAAAACCCAGCAATATTATGACTGCTTATAAGGACAACAATAAACTAAAGCAAAAGCATCCTGGATACAATTCGTCGTTCACCAGTAGTAACAGCAGCAGATCTTACTCTTATTGGACCTTCGATGATTCCGTTGCTTTATACCTTCTCCATCCGGCGCAAGCTGCCACGTTGAACCTTACAAATAAAATTCTCGCACCCGCCCCCAGCAATAACTTCTCGCTGGATTTCAGCATTTTATCTCGGCACTGTCGAGCATCTTTTACTTGTTCCCATTTTTATTATCACTTGGGATAAAGTTCTTCCACCGCTTTCACATAATTTACAGCGAGAACAAATAAACGGAAATTATATATTAGACGTACGAAAATTAACAAGAAAAAATCCCACTCAAAATATCATATATACTATATACGTTATACTGTGTTTACCCATACAAATATTGTACATAAGACATATATAAGATGATAAATTCACGAAATACAATGTTATCAGTCTGGCGGAGTCATACGAAAGACAAAGACACTAGAAGACAGAAGAAAATATACCAATCGTGTAATAAAAAAAAAACAAGATTTCACTTATAGAAAAAAAGATTTTTTTCCTTATTCGTTTAATAAAAGTAGCGGCTGACAAGTCTTATGATCCTGTCTGTCTGATTCATTAAATCCTTCTTGGTTATAACTCTTCGAAATGGTAGCCTCTAGGCGAATGGTTTACCGATAGACTAGAAGGTCGAGTTGAAGGGTTGAAGATAAAACTTATCTCTACAAAGCACACCGGCAGGCACTTTGATTCGAGAATGACGGCCGGGTGGATGTTTTAACTACGTAAGCGTTAATTACAAGTTTTTCATCTGATAATCAGGTCGGTTTAATGACGACCCCTTCATTCTCACTGACTTGAGCACAAAGAAAATTCATTTTACGACGAAGTTGTTTTGTGCAATTTTACCAATAAACGCTCAGTACTCCTATTAATACTCGGGGTAAATCAATAAGAATTTCCCTAATCAAAATACAAGACCCTTAAACTTTCCTCGTCAGCTGCACCAATATCGATAAACCATAATAAACCGTAGGGCTGTAACTGAAATAATATTACCACAATATTACAACATATACAGGTATAGTTTCTGTATATACAATGAGATTACTTCCTTAATTGGATTATCACTCCACGATTCTGCTGATCCATTCAGTCGAAGTAATTCTACGTCGCGAAGGCCTAATCTTGTATAATAGATAACAATGCACCCTTTGACACTATACAGTATGTCATATATGAAATTTCGAAAATTTAATTGAAAATTTTGCCGAAAGCCTTGTATCACTTCCCTCTGTCAAATGGTCCACTCTCTATTATTGATAACGTCAAATTTTCCAATGTGACCTAACCTCAAATTAAAAAACATCTGACACAAACTTTCTTAAACGACTTATGCCGTTGCGTTTTGTCATTGTCAAAATGTCAGTTGCAAAATCGTGCAATTTTACGCATATTCTTTTGTTCTTCGATTTTTACCTCGTCCGCTACTCGACGTTTCAAGACTCGTCAATCTCTCGTATAATGTACCGTGATGAATCCCCTTTCTGCTTTTTAAGATGAATTTCAAAAAGAACAAAAAATCATACATATACATACATACATTACAGAAATACATATAGATTCAAATGCTGATTTTTCGTTTCGTTTCGTATGCAGATAAGAGCGTATGTATACGATGTAATTCCAGAACTCCTTTTCGGATTCCCTCAGGAAAAGAGTAACTTCCTCTTAGTCTCCGACGGGACACGTAAGAGGTCCATTATGATAATTCCATTTCGAGCTTTAAAACTAGATTAGATAGCTAGGAATGCTTTCATGGGAATTCGCGATTCATGAGCTAGATAACAAAGAGAAGGAAAGAGGATTTTCTAGATAAAACGGGATGAGTATTCTTATATCTCGATAACACGAAGGAATCGTTATCTTCGCTATAGATCAGGAACAAAACCATATCGTACCATGGCCATAGACATTATTATCCTCGTTGGGCATGGTGGTGTTATAGAAAAAAAAAATGGGTGATCGATAAACTGTCATTCCCATTAACGATAATACATTTTTCGTATTTGCTTTTAGCAGTAAATATCAATCAATTTGTAACATACGCTTTTGAATTGATACGCTGAAATATTTGGAATCAGAATTTTAAACACTTCTGATATTTTTTGCAAAAATTTTTCTTATAAATGGTACGTCTCCTCGGTCGGTAACACACAAAAGACGAAGTAAAGACTGACAAATGAAATTTCTCGAGTGATTAATTAAATTTTCACCAATTTTACATTAATTCATAACATCAACACGTAAAATCATTATTCATTAGCTTAACAGATTTGACTATCATTTCTGTATATAATATTCGCATGTAAATTGTTATCGGCAAATATTTCCATAGGACGAGATTTACTACTACCTCGTGGCATCTCTTATACTCTTGACACTTCCCACTAAAATTATAGGACGCACAACTGTGCCTGGAAGCTTCGCGAAATTTCATTCAAGACTTTGCATACGTGACGTGTTTCCCGCCGCGGCGTCCAATCTAATATAACCACTTTTATTGCATTCGCTTTCACGCTTAGTCGCATTCAATGTAAAAACGTTTTCCAACGAGCCCACGAGTATTTTGGTGAAAATTTTTTTTAACGACTTTACAAAAAAAATCGTTTTTGACACAGAAATATTTCGATGCTTCATTGATCCCTGACCAAGACTCCGCAGGAAGCAGGGAAAGAAAAATTGTCATAGGGAAGAAATATATATGTAGCGTGACGTGATTTTTCAATTCAAAGTCACAAGACTGATAGCTGACTCCGTTTATCGTTTCGGATAACGTTAACGTTTTCTGGTTCCCTTCTAGTCGCCACTCTATTCAAGATCTACGTTCTCGGATGGCTTTGTACGGATACGCCAAAGTTCAGGAATTATTCGTTTTATTGAGTTAAGGTCTAGCTGCTCGAATCTGCCTTGGAGAAATGGTCTGGAAGTGACGAGTTGCTCGGTAGAAAAGAGCACCGGACAAGACGTCCCTACGGACCTGCAGAAGACGCTTAGCTGGAGACAGGCAATGGGCTAGATACGATTAAGGGCAGAAGGGGCCCTGGTCCGAATTGAAGATGTCGAGCCCTGCTTTCGTGCTATGCCCTGGGGAAGAGGTCGAGAAGGATCTCCCAATTTGTTACGTTACCGATTTCCTAAAAGACATTCCCAATACAGATTAACCGGACGACTCATGGAAGGAGATACTACAGTTATCGGTTAAAGGGATTTCGACCAATCGGAATGATTCGTTCTCGAAATTGGCTATTTTGACTACTGTCACAGCAGTCCGTCTTAAGACACCGACGAGGCACTTCAAGTTGCTGTCTGTTACTTTTTCTGACTGCGTTGTCTATACCTTAAGGAAAATTCTTAACTCGCAGAATCCTACGGATTTTCCGTGTGTATTCCCGGCGCAGTGCAATGCAGTGGTGCCCCCTCGTGTATCCGATGGATACAGTTCTCGACTTCCACAGATTAGTTAAACCAACTCCGGTGAGGATTCCCAATTTATTAACTGGAGAAGGGGTTCCGGTTTTCCAACTTCCAATTTTTCTTTCTCGCTCGCTTGTTCTCTGCCTTCCCGACTATTTGCTTGACGTTCACTCCAACCCTCTCTACCGTAACCAACAGCCTGAGCGGCCGTATATTTCCGGTACCGTCTACTCCCATTCGCGCATCCAGTTGGGTTTGTCGATTTAAGGCGACCCCCAAAAGTCGACGCTTCTTCTCGTCATTCTCGATTACGCACGACCCCAAAAATCGAAGAGATCCGTTATGCTATCGTCTGTTCTGCTGGGTTCCGCTGTGAAGATAATTTGACATGAGTAATATTGAAAAAAAATGTCGAAAAAAAAAATCATAATAAATTGTGTCGTTTGAAGAAATCGTAAAAATATGATGATACCAAGAAGAATGATAGAAATGGCTCCCTTAAGAAATATTGAAATACTCATGCCTTCGCTTTACGTGAAAGAAGAAAAAATATCGGTTACAAATAATATGGAGGTAATTTCATGGAAATATCTGCGAGCGTTCTGATACACATATTTCTCGGTTAACCGATAAGCGCTGTTCAATGGCATTCGAAAAGCGTACGGATCATGGAAATTTTCCAAACATCATTTATTCAAAATTTTCGTTTGACAGGGGGTGGCTTTAATTTATATTGCGTTTTGGCCTAAACCAATTATGCGTAAAATAAATTGAACTCTGGATAACAATAAATGTAACGCGATAACGTGACATGAAAAATAACAGAAAAATTGCTATTTCATCTAAACTCATAAACCCTATGAAAATATATCCAAAAATAATCTACAGACGCAATTAACCTAAGATAAGGTACGTAGGGGATGTCTCAAGCACCAAAACTCAATGGTTCTCAAATGGAGAACAAAATCTCTCGACCATTCATGGGTTAATTTACCATTTAAAAAATTACTACTGTTTACGTAATCCTTCAAAAGACTTCAGTCTAACCAGTAAAAAGTGCAATTTTTATATAAGCATACCACGGGTACGTTGGCTGGTACGTCTCTTTCTTTTCTTTATGCAGTCTGCAAATAAAAGGAAAGAAAAACGTTAATTGCATCTCGTAAAAAGAAAAGTAGGTACTGGTGAGTACCATTGGCTAGGGTTGATATCTTAAAGCTCCCATTTTAGCCCAATGCTCAAAGACCACCACGTTATTTCTACAACTCGTATGTTCTAAGCAAAAGCTTCTACTAAGAAAGGAGCTTTTGTCTCAGGAAAATAGCTTGCACTCACGGCACGCGTGAGCTTTCTTGTTCCTTATATAGGATACCACGATCATGAGATAAAAGCTTGTGACTTTCTAAGAAGGAGTAAGATACCCGTGCCCTCTTTCCAGGAACGAAGATATATCATATTTCGTCGAAAGCTCGATCAACGATGTTTGCTGAAGAAAAACTAGTTTCGTTTACTACATATACGGATAATTTATATAATAAATATGCCGTTCAACAATGGCGTATTTATATATAGATTTATATATAGATGAGTAATTTATATAATAGACATGCCGCTAACAATAGCGTATATAAATATTTTTTTAACAAGGGTAGTTCTCAGAACTTTTTTCTTGACTATCGGCAGTTATGAGGACACTCGGTATTTTTCAGGATGAGCTTCATAGCATCTTGATATGTAACGTATACTGTCACAACCATAAAGCGACACTCACACCGAATTTCCCAAAAAAAAATTCATGCTAGATATTCAAAGTTGTGATGGGCTATGAAATGGTTTCATTATGTCAAATCAGGCTAGAATTCCAATGTCACATGTCTCAAAGTTCATTTTTTTCAGAGGAAAAAAAACGGCTTGTTGTTATGAATGCCACACGTCCTCATAACTACCCTTTGACAAGTTTATATATATATTTTTTCTTAACCATATTTCGAACGCATTCTGAACTCTTAAAAAAAAGATATATATATAACTATACAATTATAACTATCAGTGAAAGAGAGAAAAGAAAGAGCCTTTATCGTCCTTAGCAAGTTTACGAAGAAACCCATACTTGAACGGCATACCTAACTTCATAAAAGAATTAATAATGTGCTGTAACTCCATATAAATTGTTAGAATGCATTATTCAATCGTTGGTATATACGGTGTGAGGTTAAGGGTGGAATAAGGAAAGAAAAAAAAAACAGTGTGATAAATTACCGACCGGTAAAGCCTCATATTGTACTAAGTATTATCAATAGATCGTGAAAATAGCGTTTTTCCCCCCTCCGTTCGTTGTGGTGCCACCTTCGTGACCAGATATCCTGGCTCGCCCCTTTTGATTAAAACCCGTCTTAAGAGACACACCTTTCTACCCGACGAGCCAGGTATCTATCAATTTACATACTGTAAAAATTAAACTAGTGTTATAATCAATTATAAATAAATTAATAGGCAACAGGGCCAAGGAATTCAGTGATAAAAAATCGTAATTAAAGACGAATTGGTGAAATAAGGCAAGCCATGTGGGACACGAAATACGAAGTCATGTGACGAAGCTGACGAGCCGATAAATGTACCTGAAATAGATAAGAGACCGCAACGTGGGAATATAAGCATATAAGAAATCATCAAGTCAGATAAGCACTTAAATTATCCGGATCGTATTGACACTTTATATGTTGACATAGTAATGTGGAATGATTGAATGAATGTTCGTGTGAATTTTAATAATTGTAAACTTAACTTCTTGGTCGTCTCGGCGCAACAGAATTACATCTCAATTACTTTGATCAATTTTGTTCTTGTCTTTCTTCTTTTCGGTCATTTCTAAAATGATTTTCTAATTTAAATTTTCATCAATCAATTTGTGTCGAGTTCACCAACATTAGTATTCATTGCAACAGAGTAACACATTCGGCATGAAAACGCATTTACCATCTTTTTACTCGAGCGGAATGAATGGAAGTGTAATAGGGGTATGTATATACAGAGGGTGCACTAGTCAAATGGAAATAGCTGAAGCGCAGAAGCTTTTAAGGCAAACCGTACCTTCACAATATTTGGCCGATTACCGTATTCCAGAGTACCAATTCGTCAAACCGACCTGATAGGAAATGAGCTTCCGAATGAAATCAGACGTGCGTCGAATAACAACTTGGGATTTTGGCATTGGTATGTTTGTGAGCTTTGTGAAAGCTTAGCTTGTCAACTATCGAGTCACATAGTAAAACCATCGGTCAGTGTCATTCCAGACGCCTTAATAACACCGTGTATTGTTGTGGCGTTTGGTTTTCCACTGGAAGCTCGGGGCTTTCGGCATTAAGTTGAAGTATGCTTTATTGACAAGGAGGTTCTTGTGGTTCTGAAAGAAATAAAAAGACAGAAAATGAAGACAGGAACGTAGCGGAGGAAAAGACAGAAATGGGAGCGAATTTCGTGAAATCGTTTTTCATTGTTCACATAAGTTTTTCATGATTTTTTTTATTGCTGTGCTTTTACTGTTCTTCTTTACTCTAACAAAAATACTGACGAATAAATGTGGCGAGAGAGTCTGGTATGAAAGGATCAAATACAATTACGCAAGGTTAATTAATCGCCAACGACATTAACGATCCTGTGAAATGTGACATGAGTGGATTAATTAAAAGTTTAATTGAGAAAAGATAAAGATTTTTTTTAGAGCGTACTGTCGATGTCATAATTAATTACAAAAAATAGTATTTTCCTTGACGTTACCCTTAAAACGATTCTTGCTCGCGAAAGTTGCACTTTAATTATAAACAAATATTCATGAAAATTCCTTAAGGCTAAATATACACGCGGTTATTGCAACTTTACAACCAGAAACTTTCTTAACAGTATTTTCCACCCTTTGGTATAATCGTGGAATACCCTGCTTCATTCCCATGGGAATCATCTTCATTTATTCTTGGATAAACCCCGTGTAACAAGGCTTGCATTTATTACCAAGCTACCTCAGGATAGGCTTGAAAAAAAATATTTTTCATTTACCCATAACGAGCATAACATTGGACATTGCTTATCAAAAAAGTGGAATCAGGCTCATTGCTTACGGGCGAGATTAATCTATAGAGGCACGTATATTCTTCCGATTATACAATAATTCATCTTAATCACAAAATTAATGCTCAATCACTATGCATTTCCCATGGGAATGTCACAAGATTAAAAAAATTGTCAGGAAACTTAAAAAAAATTTATCAAATGACGTTAATACGAATGTTCTTTTTTTTAGAAATAACAAAAAATCTATTAATGAAATTTCAAAAGGCATCGAAAACTCTTCGAGTGTCACGATAATCGCTATATGAATTTAACTCTCAGTATTAGCATGAATCAATAGGACGAGACATTTGAATTATTCCAAGGATCAAAGTATAAATCCACCAAGGCCAACAGATTAGTATATATCACATTTGAGATTCAGAATATTTGGGGGATTATCGATTAAGTAATCATTAACAAACTTCGCATCAACATTTCCCATCTTGCTTAACACTAATGTTATTGCATAAATACATAAGCGCTCCTGGAATTAATTATAAGTGAAAAAAATAATTCTACTCCCTCGTGAGATTTCCATAATCAAATTCAATAAGGGATCGATTAAGATTTTCATTAATTTATCAGATATAGAGATACTTAATGAATACGTGTATTGTGCTGCTGTAATTTTACGAGTTAATTTACAGAAGAAAAAAACAATAATAAAATCGAGCAACACCATTAGAACCAGCATGCTTTTATTGTCTCGTAAAGCTCAATGATTTAATGTTTTCTATATAGCAAATTGCCTTTTTCCAAGCAACCCTAGAGCTTTTACAAGTTAGCCAATAGCGCATTGTCATTTAAAATCAGTATGTACAATATTTGGATTCTTTATCAATACAAGTATTGTATGAACAGATAAATTCGAAACTTTAACATTAAGCTCTAGGAATTACGTAACTCGTGAATTTGCCTACCTATAAAGCAACGGTGTTCAACAGGTGTTGAAAAACGGTGATGCATTGTGTACACGGCATAGAATACACTAATAAACTGTTTGTTTGCGAATAGTTGTATATTTATATTATTCGAATGAAAAACCTGTTTTTCATTGTGCAAATGATTAGCAGCTAATAAAGATACACGAGATGAACAATTTCGCTTTATCGTACGTAACGGTAATAAAATTAGCGTTAAACAATCAAAGTGAAGGAAAATGTGTTCCAATGTTCATTTTGAAGATGATTATTTCTAATTGCGTTTGGATTATTGGTTAATTCTATTTCCAATTTATCGATCTGACAGTCCTGGCAATTTCGAGCTTAGCAATTTAGTTAATGGAAAACAAGAGAATCGTCTTGAAACTCGCTGCATCGAATGCCAATAATGAGATTTTCTAGGTACAGCAGAGGATCGGATTGCCGTGCTAATTTAAACCGAGCTTTATTATTTTCAATTATCTAATTTATCGATCGCTCGGCGACACTCTTTTCGGTCTAACATTGAGAACTATATGAATTGAATTAATCGTAAATTATTAATTACCGCTTGTGCTAATAACGGGTATGAATATTGTGTTGGCATTAAATAATTAATTCATACGTATTCGAAAATTATAATCATACAAATTGAACATCGTGTGCTTCCCACGTATTTGCATATTATCATTTCAATACACAAAGTAGTACACACAGTTTAGCAATCACTGGTGTTACAGTGACGTTATTGTAAATTAGAAATGGTTAACCAGCCAATAAATCATTCTTAGAATTAAATAAACGTCATAATTTTGCATTGAACTGTACGGTGTGTTATTATTTCATTAAGATTTTAATCGATCTTATAATTTATGATTGGGTATATTATTCAGTATTCAATGATTGGGATACCAAATTTTATAAGGTAGCCAAGTACAGCTTAGAAACTACTTTAAATATAAACCGATAAAAGCCAGTTCGCTTATGGATAAGATTATAGTACTTTGTAAGTTGTTGCCAGGTTCGACGTAGAAGCGACGACGGTGGTGACGGTAATTCACTATAAATTTGAATTTCATTGAAAAAGGTCTCCGAGGCGGAAGCAGCAAATTATTCGACAAATTGTACAGAAAGTTGAAACAAGTTTTCGTACGCGAGTGAACAAAGTCAGGGAGTTAAAGATAATGGCCGTAAAATGATTTTGAGAAAGATTCATTATCAGACTCGCTCACGTCAAATTAACCTCACAGGAAGTGAAGCATAATATTTTAAATCAAACAGGACAAGTGGCGAATGAAGTTTGTTGATTAGTGGGAATTTTTTTATTGCAAAACACGATGAAAAATAATTGTCGAAGTTCATCAAAAGTTACACGAAGAAAGTTTTCCAAAGTTTCTAATAAGTCCGCCAATACGTGCGGACTGGAATGAAGAAAATTTATTTTGTAAATATTGCGAAAAGTCATACTCCAATAAAATCGAATTACAAACTTGACAACCTATACGGTATTCTCGACGCCGCTCGATATTTTAAACGATAAAAATTTATTATTCCAGGTTCGATAAGCAACATCGATGGTGCCGAGTATCACTGCAACAAGACAGCAGTGAGGAAAGTAATAAGCGGTGTGGTGGGGGCTGCAAGTTCCGTAACGTCAATTCAGGTGGCGAATCTACTTCGTCTCTTCAGGATACCACAGGTGAGCGTAAAAATAAGTTTGCTCGACTTTCAAGAGAAGGTAAGAAAAATCGGAAGCTAATTTTCCACACTGTCGCGTAGCTATTCCTATAGGAAAGCTCCCTCAAGGTGAGCTTATATACAGACGCGATTCTCAAAGTACGAAACGAATTAGATATCTGAATAATTTACAGGTATCAAAGATAAAAACAGCTACCGCAGATATAGACGAAGGTAAAATCCTAGAATATTTCGTAAGGACTTTAACCTTGTCGCATAGGAAAGAGAGAAAAAGCGAGAGAGTGAGAGAGAGTGAGAGAGAGAGAGAGAGAGAGAAAGCGAGAGAGAGAGAGGGAACGAGGTAGTATCTATTTCTTAACGATTATGTAACGGGTGGCGTTATTATTCAGCCGGCAGTCAACCATAAGACTCTATTCCGGGATAAGGAAAGTCATGGAAGGAGTAATGCTCCAGAGTCATTTTAGCGTGAAATCGTCTTACCACTTCTGTATCTTCTATCTTTTACCGCAGGCAGACTTCCACGAGAATTACAATGCGGTACTTATTCACAATAACTTCTCAGCGGCGAAGTCAGTAGGGTAGAAACCTGAAGCAATGACAATAAGAAAAATTAAATTCTATGAAAGGTATCTTTAAATTCGTTATAACTCTTAATCCCAAGGACCATATAAAAGGTTTCAATATTACAAACAAATCTTAGAAACATGTAGATGTTATGACAGAAATTTGAAATTTGAGATTTTAAGACATTTCAGCAAATTCGACTATACTTATTGATTATCTATAGATTCCTGAAACAATTTTTAAACTAGGATCAATAAGAAATGCCAGACATAAGTATGGGCAATGCTGTGTTATGTACTTACATAACACAACACTTGTACAATAATGCATGAATTAATTGCCTGGAGTCACAAGCCAAAGTTACACGTATATAAGATTGTCAAGTAATTCAGAATGATTTGTAGAATTCAGGTAGAAAATACTATACTGAGGAAAGTAACTGAATGAGGGAAAAAAGTTATAATAGAAAATTAAACTAAAGGAAGAAACGAAGCTTCATTACATTCCTAAGAGGGGCATTTAATTAAATTATAACGACCAGAATAATGTTAACTATCCTTGTGAATTTATCTCGAGATATGTAAATTGGGTCGGATGACAACCGACTTGGAATAAGAATCTGATTGTGGTGATGTATTCTTTTTATTTATTGTTTGCAAAATATTCTGTATGTGCTGGAAGCTGAAGTGTGACTCTAGACCAATTTTTAAAAGAGCCTCGTGGGCGAAATTTCTACATACATGGAAAAAGACCCTTTCTTAGAATGAGGACATGGGTCTTAATGTGCCCTGGAGAAAGGTCTTGGGTTTCCCGTTCACGCGATGCACGAAAAGGGCACTGATCTAGTTAGCGAAGACTTGCAGACTTTTCAGGTCTCATTGGTTGACATGTACCAGACTGTTCTGTCGAAGTACCCGAACTGAAAAAGACCAACAGAGCCCTCTTTACTCGATTGCTAATCATTATCAATTCTACAAGATATCATGAAAAAGAGTACAAGGTGGTTTCTTGGAATCTTTACTTGAAAAAATAATACCTGTTAACTGTCTGGCAATATCCATTGATGTTCATGATTAAATAAAAATACATAGTATCGTGAATGCTGGATACTGTAGAAAATTTTAATAAAGGAGAAGATACTGGTGATACGATTGTTAAAAAAAAAGTTGGTAATAATGAGAATGAATGAAAGGAAGCATCAAATTAATTTTTTGCTAAAGTATATAATACCGATGATCGAATGATATTAGGATATATTTTAAGAAATAAAATATAATTTAATAATGTAACACTGTTTGATATTCATATTAAAAAAAGACGGTAACGTCTACTTTTTTATGGAAATCGTAAAATTCTCTACCTTTCACGATTCCGTTTTACTCGTATTCTTTGTCCGTGCGCTTTCATCAGACGTCATAAAGGATTAAAGGATCCCGCTCCTTTTTTTTTTCCATTGAATTTCTTTCACTCGCATTTTACTCTACTGACAACGTAATCACTGGAATCTTGTGAAAGAAGAAAAATACAAGATTACGACGGAAAAGATCGAAATACGCAAATCTGCATTCAGCCCGTGTGCATTCCTTGAAATTTATGCTGCGCCAGAGTAAAGCCCTCAAGCTTAAGGATCTCGTAAGATATCCAACAAAGCAGAAAAGCAGCGAAAGATTTAAATTTCAAAAATACAAAAAAACTCATGTAATTCCACACTACGGAAAATTCCAACGTTATAGAACTCACGTAGTATCGAATCATATGTAACGTACGTTACGTATCCGGTTATCACGATTTCTAAGAATTTTTATCGACGCATAGGAATAACACAGACATCTTCGCGATTCTGCAAAATTGCCCCTGCACTCGTGTCCAGAAGAGATAAATATATAATCGCACTGCCTAGGAAACAGAGATGTCTTATGATAAATAAATCTGTGTGACTGTAGAAAATCTACGGAAGTAACATTTTTTATTCATTTTTTATCTGAACTTCAGAAACGCCAAGGTTACATATATGATGGATATTCACTCCTCTTCAGAGAATTTCACGTCTCAAGCTCAGTCCATATGTATAAAGTGCGAATTCGCTCTGTTGCCAATGGAAAGCCGCTATCTAACTTGAGGAATTCGAAGTTTTTTCATTTTCTGCGGCTTCCATCTTATTTCTCTCTATAATACATAGATATGTGTACATACGTGTGTATCAGTCTCATCAATCATCGAGTCTAGGTAAACTCCCCAGTGTAAGATGAAGCACGCAGTACCGTTATTACTCTTCATCATCTGCATATACACTAACTCGACTGTACACATAAACCCTGTTAGGTTATCCAGTACAGCTACTGCTGCGGCGAGGGCACTTGTTATAGCATGGCGGTCCATTCCAGCATCTTGACAAAGTTATAGGACAAGGCCAGATTGTATTTTTTTTTCTCTTCTCCAGTGAAGATCACAATTTATAGCGTTGGGTAGTAAGGGTTGGCGAGATACATCTGTAGTAAGGGGTAAAGTAATCCAGAAGACTTCGTGGCTCGTGATACGAAAATAATTTACGGTCTTTGGGCTAAAGGATCGTCCTTCTTGTAAAACAATCACAAGTACGGCTCCATTGTGCTGCTCACAGTTACTTCTGTTGAAGAAAATGAAGTTGGATTATTTGAGAACATTGCAAGATGGTATCATAAAAGAAGATTCTCTTTGAGTAAATAGCTAGAGTATCCATTGGCATTCCTGCTTTGATCTTTGCTGAGCTTTATTCCATTTCGCTCAGTAAATTCGCAAGTCATTTCTGTTTAATTTTAAGACTATGCTTTCCCAGACATTACACTTGGTTCAGACATTAGAATTCCACATCACGTAGTTGAAATTGTATTTCTATTGGCCACAGAGACGCGATAACGTGAATGAAGCGCAAAGCGAGTAGGAATTTTACGTTATTATATATATTATATAATCGAATGGCAAATACAATATTGAATTTTATTAATAAAAAATTGTAGGAATTTAGATTCCTAGGAATTATGAGTATTTTTATACTGATTAGCTGTATAAGCAGTATGATTGGTTGTCGTATATCGTACATTGGGCTATACAGCTGAGACGTACCAGCTGAAGTTGGTTTTTGCGTAGGAATTAAATGGGAAGGCTAATGTCAGCTGGTGAGCTATGGTTGACTGGTACATATATATATATGTATATAGTATGTGAGTGAAATAAATAAGATAAACCGTTTTTGATTATTTTTTTTCATTGTCCAATTTTCTTCTCCAAACAAATTATTCTTTTGTCAGTTTTCTTTCGCGTTGATCTTGTCCATTCAGTTTCTTCACCTTACAATCTGTATCCCTACAGCAGATTGGGTCTAAACGGTTCTGATATCGTGAGGTTCACGCTTGACACAACAAGAGTTCCAAAAGCTTCAGAGAATCGAAAAGGAAAAATCATGAGAGCGTTTCGGATTCAAATGGAACGACGTCTCATCTAAAAACACGAAGGACAGACAAGAAACCACTAACCGAATTCATGGTAGATTTTCGCAAGATTTTTGAAAATCTCGTAAAGAGGATCCCGGAGCAGATATCGATCTAAAAGATAAAAAGGCAATTCAGTTTAATTTCAAGGAATTATCTTCACGAAACAGAAACTATTCATTCCCATGCAAAATATATTCCCAAGTAGATTTCATCCCAGCGAATATCAAGAAGAGCTGGCAAATTTCCATAACACCTAATAAAAGATCAAATAACATCTATCGTTCTATCCCTAAAACTTTCCCAGCAGACAAATCGTTTTTTAACGAGATCTTTCACACAGAACTTTCATGAATTAATGATTCCCCCATTCGAGAGGAATAAAACGATGAACGAAAATTTCAGACACGAATGCATAATACAATGCGAATTGATAGATAAAAAATGAATACAAATATGATCTCACTTTAATGATCCATTAAAATGCGTTATCTGCAGACTACTTCAGATCCAAGGATTCAAAGCTCTTAAGAAAATCAACAGAGGCGAACGATCAAAAAGGATCCCTTGCTTCAATTTCTCAAGAGTGAATCTATGTCCGAAGTTGATTACGTTTCTTCACACTGTAGCAATGTGATATCATGATAAGTGATACTGATAACAAACTCTCCTTATTTAAAAAGATCCCAAGCAAAACCCATTAGAACTCTTTCAATCGTTGAGACGAAAAAAAAATCTCTTAAATCCTATTAAATTATTAACATCATTAAGTCGAGTCTCGCTACACGTTCTCCGAAACAGGAAGGTTTTCCATAAGTAACCTTACACTCACGAGACTATATAACTTGCAGATTAATTATGAAAAGTACTCCTAGAGAGTCTCGCGTAGACACATAAGAGCTTATTAGAGCTATTAGGGTTGGCAAAAGTTTCTGTAACGTGTTTCAGGAAACTATAATTAAATTACCCAAGTGTACTGGCAGAGGTATAGAATATTTCATACGTGGAATGACATTAGGTAATCCTCACAAGTCTGATAATGAGAATTGAGACGGGTCAATTAGCTAAGGCCTTGAATTTAATAATTCAGTATGCACGATCACACCCGACCTATTGTTAGCATCTGGTATTGGCATTTACCCCCATCCTCTTCCACTCAGCATCACCCCTCAGCTTTACCATCACACCCAGTCCAATTTTTCTCAAATTTCTGCTTCCATCAAACCCATGATTCGTCAACGTATACAGTACGTTTCAATCAAAATTGATAGCCTGATATTGTCGGACCTGAAACATGAAATATATGCGTTTTAACTCTGATAATTAATACATTGAATTTTAGAAACTAAAGACTGATTCACATGATGTCTGCATATTATATTTTGTTCACATCAATTGTTACACTCCGACTATAATACATTACAATAATGGATAATCCACATGACGCTTGTCACCCTCCAATGATTCAATGATTAATTCAATTTTGTACAATATATTGTGTTGAAATGGAATATCGTTATACCTGCTGACAAATATTAAAAATGGTTATAATTAGCTTATACAGAGTAAATTATTGAAAGGCTAAATCGAACCTATCCATACCCAGTTTCCGCGAACTACAAACGTCACCTCATTAATCGTAAATTGAAAACGTAAAGATTGAACTGATAGAGGAATAAAGAAGGATTCTATTTCTTATAACAAAAATAGACATTTTATTACATAAACTAAATCATCGAATATGGAATTCCGACTTCAAGACGTCCAACCTCATATAGCGATTGCCGATAATCGATAGCAATTTTATTATCGTGAATTTTTATTCTTTATCATAATCACTCGTACTTACGTTCAATCTTGAACTCTTGCGAATGTTAATCGCCTTGTTAACTAATATCCAATGTCCATACTCCCTTTCCTAGTCTTCTCTTTCATTTTCATTTATTTCTTTTATTTCCATACCACTATACAAACTGCGGATTCCTTGTGAGAATTTCCACGGGGCACAAAGCAACACGGGGAATTAAATATCGACCTATTCGATATCGGAGTTCGAGCAAAGACCTAACAGACACAAAAGTATACCTATATATGCATGATATGCATTGCATATATATAGTTCACATAATAGAATGAACACTGTAAATCGAATCGATCTCCAAGTCCACCAGAAGGCTAATACATTATAAATATATCTATTGGAATTGAACAATTTTCTATCTCTATCCCGATTACCTACTTATTGCCATCTCCAAATGAAATGTAGAACTCGTTAAAAGTATTGAACGAGTACTCAATCCACAATTTCTTATAGTTGAAGAAAATAGAATCGATTCCATTAAAAAAAAAATGATCTTCCATTTACTATCAATCGACACATCCATTGGACCCGCATTGGATGAAAACTCTCGCAACGCTATTTACATGTTTACAAATCAAAGAGCGATAAACAATAATGGCATAATTAATAAAATGAATAAATACCCGTATTAGCTTTTGAACGGAATACGGGCTGGAAATGCGGTCTGTTTTAATAAAACAATGAAAAGCCGCATATGAAAATATTCGAAAATAAAATTAAAGCGTGGAAATGCATTTCCAATAATTAATTCGCGGTCGACCTAAATATCTTAATTATACGGATTCACGCATGCATAACAACAAAAAACTATTTACCCTATTCTCGAGCACTGCTTTCATTCTACAAGTACTCGTACACAGGAAACGTACGTGGACCGTTAAATTGGTACGAATCCGAACGTACGTACATACGATTTGTGTTAACTTAAAGGTGAGACGACCTGTGACGAAAATGGTTACTTGCGTAAGGGGTGACTTTCACGCTCTCCGACTTTGCCCCAAACGGCCGACAAAGACAAAAGCCCAAGTGCGTATCTATAAATTAGTACAAAAACCATTGTTCCACATCGTCCAATGAGTCCACAAAAAGCCATGTAGTAGAAGGATACAGGGAGTCGCTAAGCCAAAGTCAGCAAATTCAAATTTAGTAGCTTTCGAGTACGCGATGTTCGCATCTCCCAAAATCTTTAGAATTCTGAAGCAGCGACAAAACACCAATTCCCAAGTGCCATATTTGAATAAAGAAGTGTATATAATTAGGCTCGTTCCAGGTACATTAAAATTTCTTTGATACTAATGACTAAGTGAACGCGCAAATTTGTAAAGCATTAAACCTTAATGTTTTAACCTGGCAATAATCTGAAGCGTTACGAGTAAAACGTTGAAATTGAATTATACGAATTTCAAAACAAAATATCTACCAGCCAAAATAACGTTTCCGAAATTTTCCGTAGCAATTTGATGCTCGAGTATTTTCATGCTTCGTAGAACAACGGATCTATCGACTATTATACTGTATCTATAGTAATCGATACTCTGCAAGGCATTGCCAATGATCATTACGGTCATCCACAGAATATATTAGCGACACGTTTCGAGGATAATGACGCGTAACTAGAACCAGTGACACACCGACTAACGCTTGTACGGATACCAATCGTATTTATTCCAGTATATCGAGAATTTCCGGTAGCTACAATTTGCCTCTGGTCTCTTGGAGTGGCGAGCAGCGCTGATCAATTAATGGAAATGGAACCAGAGTGTTCACGATACAAAGAACAATTACCAGCCAATATTGGGCACGCAAAGCAATCGCGCTAAAAAATATGAAAGAGCAGCATACGCTAAGAGGAGGGTTTTAAATTCGAAATTTCGGATTTTGGTACACCACTGTATTTATTCTTTTGTCGAATTCTCTTTATTTTTTAATGATTCCAAAATTGTCCTCGACTTCGAGAACATGTGAATAAAATGACACACACGGTTACTCGTAAAAGGACCAATATCGACCCATTCATGACAGCCAGACACCATTGTTATCCTCTCTAAGGTTTTTACGAGCCACCATATACACTGAAAGGGATGGAAAGCCGAGCTGACTGAACTTAACCAGGCACAAGCTGCTAGACTCCCACTATATATATATATGCATATATGTGTGTGTGGAATTCGAAATCGTAAAAACCGCCTGACATTTGCCCTAGCTGGAATAAATAGGCAGAACAAGCGATAAAGTTTCCCAAGGGAGCGCAGAGGTCTGACTGACGGAAAACTGTAAGGGTTACGTAGAAAAAAAATATTTTCTTTTCTCTTTCTGTATTGTACTGTATATCCTAGAATTAAATTGGTTAAGAAACTAAACACAGCTCGATATTCTTCTTGAATAAAGTCTATGCGCAGTATTGTTTAGTGACATTGAGAAAGAACTATAGGGTCTGTCGATGATCCGAGGATAGTTCTTGGCTTGGCCTAAGCCAACGATGAAAAGGGATAAATGTCTTAAAGACTGACAAAACGTGATAAATATATTTATGGACAAAATGGCGAAGGGATGAAAGATTATGCGATAAAAGGGGCTACAGTCCTGGTCGCCATGAATGACAGTCGATAACGTTGGCTCATTTCTCGCTACATAAACTTGCAGGTAGCAAAGAAGTAATCGTCGTTCGCCATTTTCATCCTGAAGAACTTGACGGGTATATACTGGACAGTGAGATAAAACGATTGTGTCCTTCGGTTTCCGTTCGGCTGGACCTTCTGACCTTGTGAATTATATTGCCCTTTGAGGAAATTGGATACTCGCCCTGGGATTACTTTCTGAAAACTGCCTGTGTATTTATGTATCTATGTGCGTGTGTGTGTATATATAAATAGTGCTATATAAATACATAAACTGAATTTCAAGATGTCTTCAGGAACTTCGCGATCAATGTATATAAGATCGCAGAAGAAAGTCAAGAGAATCACGTTTTATTTCTTTCCTCCTCGCAAACAAAACGCTACCAGTAGAGATTATCGTGGCTGTTGAACCGCAAGATAAAAATTCTTCAACTCCCGACTAAGGGATGATTGAAAAACCCTAAAAATATCCTGAGTACCATCATAAAGTATACTTTTATCTGGGATGGTACGGTCGGACATTAACTATACGTGTATACCGTGTGTATATGTAGATAACCCAGTTATAAGTTAGAGAAGATTTTAAAAAATCCTGACAAATCAGTCGATAGCAAAGGACTCTTACAGAATTTCGAAAAGCTTATAAATGAAATATACATATGTATATATGGACTCCGCCCGCATATTTCTATATATAAGAATGTCACAGAATCGGCTATAGTCCGTTATGTGAGTCAAAATTGATAATATCGCAAAAATGGCCTCATTCTTGCCGACTCAAGATCAGACATTTATTTTTCCCTCTGACCCGCATAAAATAATCGCTTTCCAGAACGCTCCTACATTATTATTCCATTCTGAAATACGAGCATTTTCTCGTATCTCCAAAAGAATCCCTACCAAAGGGAATTCGCATGGAAGACATTTAGCTGGCCGAGCGCGAATAATATACCGAAAAATTTCAAAGTATCGGCCATTCAGCGAAAAGTCACGATCTAAAAATGATCGGTATCCTACGAACCATTATTCATTACCTTTTATTATTATTTCACTTCTATTCCCTTAGTCCCTTAAAGCCCCGCTCAGCAGTATTCTCATTGAAAATTGTTAAAGCGATCGAGCAGAGAATGAACCGCAATGTTCACAAAGTGGAAAGGCGTAACGGCATTACTCTCGTTACCGGGGATTGGCATGATATTGAGTTACCGATTGGAACGGATTGCATCCTAATTGTAAACGCATCTCGCTATACCACATTTCAGAAAATCTCTTTGTGCACCTTAAAAGCCTTGCAATTTCATTTGTCAAATCATTCCGAATGACACCCGTGCAATATTCAGTGCAAAATATCGCTTCGTGTATAATTGTTGTGACACGATCGATTTTCCTGAAAAACAAAAATATTTAGCATAAAGCAAATATACTACATAGATATACATTCAAAGTGAATGTTAAATATATGAGATATCATCGAGTCAACTTACTGGCTTCTGGCATAAAATTAAATCGGATTCCAAAGCAAGAAGCAAACTTGTTTAAATTCCCAAGCCGAGCGTTTAACCTGGTCTGAAATTCTGCTTGTACTCAATTGATTCTCTTGAATCTTCGTGGACCTCTTGATTGGGGTACTCACTGTGACCCCATTAAATCCAGCAATTGGAGAATTGACCTCGACGTTGTTCTCGTAATTATGCGACTCTGTAATTATTGGGTTATTCTTACTTTGGCCGAGAGTAAACATAAATAATATACTGTTTCCAGAAACCGACATCAATAGCTGCGTACCAAACCTAACCTAACGACCTAACAACCTTAGGCCACGGGTAATGATAAAGCAGACTACATTATTAGCAAGAGCCGGTAAATTTTCTTAGAAAGTTTCCAGCCACTTCTCAAGGATTATTCGTATAATGAAGATGTATTCGACATAATAATACATTTTCAGGAGATTCTTGTTACTCGTTAACTAATCAGTATATAATTCTGGTGCGCAGAAGATAATTTACGTATTTGCTCATCGAGTAATCCTAATGTCGTATTTGCATTTTTTTACAATAAGCGTAAACGACGATTCACAACGAAATATGTGAAATTAAATATTTCTACCGTTTGTTTCAGGTTTCCTTTTTCTCGACCAGTCCAGAGCTCTCGAATAAACAGAGATTCGAATATTTCACGAGGACTATACCCAGTGACCATTATCAAGTAAAAGCCATGGTGGACATCGTTCGTAAAATGGGATGGAGTTACGTTTCGATTATATACGAAGAGAGCAATTACGGAATAAAAGTAAGTTATCGTACAATATAATGCCTGATTAAAACGTATACAGAAATACGCTTGAGTGCGAGAAGTCGAAGATAATTTATTGCGAAAAAATCATACACTCACTGCTAAAGGAAAAGGTGTTTCTAGATTATCCGATTATCACGCCCAGTCCTGAATACAAGTTCAGTGCCTACGACACATTCATCCAGGTAATTCACGCAAGACACTGACTAATTGCTCCTGGCCTTTCATTTATCCGCCTAGCCGACGAAACGTGAAGCATATTGTTTATTTTTTTATTTTCAAAAACGTCCGCACTTTAACGCGTCAACGTAGGCCGTGGCGTAGTGACCCGAGAGAATGGGGTTACTTTTAAAGGGAAAAAAATGTTGATGATAAAAATCATCATACCACTCTGACTTCACCCTCTTGTGGGTCGAGGCGCAGAATCTAAAAGGCGCTATAGATTTTTACGTAAATGGGATATGTAAAACATACAGAGAATGTAATTTCGGCGGTTTTCACGGGGAAAGCATAAATATATTTATTTATCGTCGCGCGATATTAAAGAGAGCACGTGAGACTGCAAAAGTCCTGCAAAATTGCTCTTCGGATATTGAAATATTTATCGATTCGATTATTCGTTCACGATTTCCAACACTTCACACGTATAATTAATATTTTGGACTAACAGATTGTATAAAGCAATAAAAATTTATCCTTAAAATTTTTTCTTCTTCAACCCCATAAAAGCCATTCATAACCTTATTAACCATACCGTCTATTCGTACCATTTCCAATGGTTATTTAATTCGACCAAATAACAAACAATAAACCTGTAACGCCCTTGCCAACATAGAGACAATGTCCAATCCAAAGGTAAATATCCACGGTAGCGTAGGATCAAATCAAATTTCAACAGAGTCTGAGATTCCAGTCTCATTAGTTAACGGACTAACGAAATTAGTCGTAGGAACATACCCTTCTGCCAATAAGAACAATTATCGATTAAGCAATAAGACCGTACTGGACGATAAGGGCGGAGGCGCATAGATGTTACAGCGATGCCAAGCGTTTCTGTCCTTGAGATGCAAATTTTATTTTAATTCATCGACCCTCAACCACCACTTACCGTCACCAGCGTAATCTAGTGAATATTTAGCAGTCAGGGGATCATTTTCTCCTTGATGCTTTCCCATTTCCACATCCCCTTCGTAATATTATTTTAAACTGAACTTCTCGGCCTATTAGCCACATTCCGTAAGGTCGTTCACTTTTTCCTATTTACGCTCAATCTCTGTAGATCTTTCTTAAAAGTAAGTCCCAGGCCCACGGCGAAACAATGTTGGATTTGTATCACGTAGCTTCCATCTGTCCCGCGTGGAAAGTTCACCGCGTGAACGGCGTCCTCATCCGCCTAAACCCGCTGTCCCTTTCACTTGCCGTCATCACGAGGAAGTAGACGTCCCCGATGTACGTGTCATACAATTTAATTTAGCACGGTCGTCGCTGCGGCGTTTTTGAATCTCGAATCGATCGTCCCACGTCCCCTCTGCGATTTGGGCTGCTTGAACCCTGCAGGAGGACAAAGGAAAACAATAAAAGAGTAAACGACAAGATGCACAAGCAAAAACACATATACCTTAGACAGAGCCGGGTCAAGGGTTATTGCTGAAGTTCATGCTGATTCCTACTACCTGCTGAATATGTAATGCGCCCCAGCATGTAGAAATATTTTCCAGCTAGAATGCTAGGATGGTTTTCATACTTTCTCTTTGTATCATTCACCTTTATCAAGGTTGCGCGTGAAATTGGTTTAATTGAAAAATATGCACAGCCTCTTCGTGTCTTAAAAGCCACAGGGATGCGGCTTCATCATATTTCAAATATATGCTTTTAGTCCGGGTTTTTCAACGCTATCAAGTATTCATGAGATTTATGCGAGTGATGCAGATGGCCGAGCAGCTATAATATTTCAGGGGAACTTTCATGATTCGCGAATGTTTTTTTCGCTAACCCTTAACGTGTATTAACGGAAGGCTGGCACGTTGATATTTTTAGTAATATTCTTAGTGTCACCGGAAAATATTATAAGCGGAGGTCGCGGACGTAGATCTTGCGTAAAGTAGCAGGTAAAATTTATATATAAAAGAAAATTATAAATAATCATGAGGCTCATTTCACTGGCCAACGCCGCAGTACTATTAGCATAAACTTTTACGTAAATATGAGTGAAAATGAGAAAGCCAGGTAAACACGAGGAAGCGCTACCTTCTTCACTCGGTACACTTATTTTCCAAACACCCCCCCACCCTTCCCCCCAATGACCGTATAAGTGCAATACGAAGTACAAAAGGATCTCTCGGAGTCTGATAAATATTCACAAGGACCAACAGGATGCTGTCCAAGCAGAAGGCTACAGGAAGAAAAAGAGATAAAAGTATATGGAACCAGGCCAACGAAAATTTTTTTACTTCTTTTTCATTTACATTGGCCAAGAAATTGAATTCCTTGCTGTAACAATAACTCGTACTAATTACACTTACTTTTTCTTGATTATTTGAAGAGTATGAAATAGGGGTACCTTTCAATGAATTTTATATTCCATCTTATGATTGATCTAAAGTTTTTTTTTAAAAAGTGCGAATTAAATTTCGCCTTAATGTGCGTACTTCGATCGTAACTTAATCAAGGCCGATGCTTAATTACACCGATTCACCCTCTAGTCAGGAGTCTGGCTAATTAACGAATACAGCCTGCTATTTATTTTTCTTTTTTTTAATGAAATTTAATCCGGCAAAGAATAAAATTGATATTTAAAAAATCGGAATAATTAAAACGTCAATTGACACTCTGTATAATTATTCAACGTGGATAATGAGAAGATAAATTTTGAAAATAGTTTCAGAGTTTTTACTATGGGATGAAAAAAGATATTGTCCACGTGTGAAAAATGATGCATCACTACACGAGATGGATAGTAGATATTTTTGACCTTGATATTTTACAATTTTCGATATTCCACCAGATCGATTCTCTTGTGTTTGCCATCCTAACGAATTAACGTCAACGCTGACGTCGTAGCGTTGACGTCGGATGAGGACTAAGCCGAGCCCGTCATCAGTAAACTTCATGTTGGTACAATGTCTGGGACAGGGGAGGAGGGTGATAAACGAAACTCACCCCCCTAGCGTAGTGCCTTGCAAGCACCATACCATCCTGTACCATCCAAACATCGTATACAAGACTTTATATATATACATAGTAGCTGTGCATATCATGAACTTTATACAGGAATGGATTTGAAGGGTTTATTCGAAATTTCGAACCCCTGTACCACAACGCCGTATAAAAAGTTGGTTTCATCCTTTTCCCTTTACAGGCTTTCGAGGAGCTGGAGGAGCTTCTAGCCAAGCACAATATTTGCATTGCCATCAAGGAAAAATTGGTAAAGGACTCGGGAGTCGCTGAAGAAACCGCCTACGACAATATAGTGCAGAAACTGCTGACGAAACCACGAGCAAGGGGTAAGTCTGTCTAAAACGATATACCCACGAAAAAAACCGTTCCTTCGATTTTTCATAACAACTTAAAGCACGCGTAGATCCTTGGTGACGCTGAATTATTTCAGGAGCAAAAAAATGTACACACGTGACGTCGTAAAAGTTCTCATAGAGAAATATATTTGTTCAAAAAATGATTTCGAGTCTATCGATATATTGAATTTACAGTGATCCTCGTTGGACCTAAAACTCTGTGGGTAACGTGGTATTTCATCGAAAGCTCAAAATTGAAAATTGATAGAATGCCGAGAGAGAGTCGATAACTATTGCGGTACAAATACTTGGCACGAAATACGTGGGTCGTGAAGTTTCCCATGAGAATTCGATTAGAGGTAGCTTCAAAGACTAAAATTCTCGCGTTGACGAATTTTGAAGGGAAGACGTGCGATTGGAAGATAAAGAAAAACTTTTTCAACTCCTTCGTCTTTCCACTTTAACAGTTTTCCTTTGTACTCTCCCTATAGGGCATAGATGCCCATATACGTGCTTCTCGATTTCAGAGTCCAAAACTCTGAGTTCCCATTGAGGATTAGTATCACATCCCACAGGGATTCCACGCGCTACGACCATCTCCCTACTTCTGCTCATATAAAACAGGATTGCCCATTTTGAACTCGTGCTACCTCAAGGATAACGTATTATGGCCATTTCCCACTTAGCCCGCGAGAATCCGATTCAAAGTTCGGGTCGGTTCACGGTAGTCTGAAAAAGCTAGGACTTGGAAGATATATCCGAAGTTCGTTTATGAGCGAAGGTTCATAATAAATACGTCCCGAAACAGATATAGCCCAGGGGTTGCCGAGAATTATTGGTAGAGTAGGGTTGAAAATAAAAAAATATTAAACGAGAGCATACGTACAAGAAGCGGGTTTCAGATGAAACAACGGAGAAAGAAAAACCAGAAACTTCTACGAATTTGGCGCAGTATTTCACGCGTTTATCGCCTACCATCCCTTGGATCAATCCAATCAGAAGGTAGAAGTAAACGTAACGTAGCCCAGTTGATCCTGGGATTTCTCAGAGGTCCAACCACAATTTCACTGAACCACACGCTAGAATTTTCTGTCTTTCTCTCCCCGAAGTTCTCACTTGATCCGTGACTTGGTGTAATTAGAAAATAAAAGAACCTTAACCATGCCAAAATAACTGTTCCCTGGGTCCATCCAGAAATAATGAAGTAAAATGTTACGGACGTTTCGGTTAATTGAATCCTATCTGGCTGTATTTCTGACGTGACCAAAAAAAAAAGAAGCACGGAGAAGCGTCTAATTGATATCGCAGACGTTACCAGGAAAAAAAAGATAAAAAGCAACCCCACACTATGTGGACTCCCCTATCGAATAGCTTGAGACGGATAAAGGAAAGAAATTCTTGCCCCTGTTGGAAAAGCTACGTAGTCAAAATTGATAGTTCAACCGTAAGGGTGAGAATCTCGTAAATTCCTTGAACGTCCACGCAAAGTACTATCGATAAATTTTTCAACTAGTCTCTTGTCGACTGACGGATAGCCAATAAGATTCGGTATTATCGAACAAGAAAATTTCTTCTTTTTCGCACATCTCGAAAGAGGATGAGAAGAAACGTTCGCTAACAGCAAAATATATTTCGTTCTCGATATTGTCGCTTTGGCAAAAAAAATTTTTCAATAGAAAATCTCAAGAACAATAATCATATTCCAATGGCAATATGCTTAACGGTTTATATACCCGGAGCATAGGTGTCTTGGAGTTACGTAATGGCTTCGAAAAAAGTCCATTAAATTTTGTTGATAAGCTGCTGCTTTTTTCCATAAAATTCCTAAATGAATTTAAATGTCATCTACGCGTTTCCAGTCAACAAAATCCAATCGTCGTTCTATAGATATTTTCGATGTAAATATTTTCTCCGTAGGAGCGTGTAATTTGAGTAAAGGTCTTATAACCTAGGGTGTGGCGCCCCCCCCCCCTCCTCCCCCACTGACTTCCTAGACCCATAATATTAAACATCATATCTCCAGCTATATTCAATGCAGGGGAGGAAAGTTCAGCGACTTGCTGCATCACCTGGCAGCTGGAGAGCAATTTTCTCGAGACACTTAAAGTCCCCTGGGATTTTCAACGAAGAACCCCTGCACTTTTCACCTCGCTAAGATATACCAGGAAAAATCTACACCCCCCTAACGCCACCCTGCGTACCCTGTATATTCCCACGAGCAACCCCTTCTGAAAAAGAAATATTTCATCACTCTCGGTACACAGACGCTGCACCAATATTAGCAGGGCTGGCGGTAACTATAAAAGTGCAAGAGTCTCTAGTCAATGATGAAGTATGACTTAAAGAGACAAAAAAATGTTGGATAGGATTAGAGGTTTTACAAAAGTTACATGTACAAAAGAAAAAGAAAAAGTTTATTTTCTTCCTGCATACAGCAGCTGTTAAATATTTAGGTTGAATCCGGGTTTTCCAGAGTCTCATAGAAGATTGTAAGGGATGCTTACCAAGAACTACACCCTCGGGACTGAACTACGAAAGTGACTAACTTCGAGATGGCATCCTGTAGGATAAGTAGAAAATCCCGAAAACTCCTCCCGGTACAGGTTTACGGACAAAAGGGGAGTTGTCATGAAACTTGCGAAAAAAAATGATTCTTCAAAAAAATTTGGCAATAATTATACTCGCAAGGTAATGGACATCGAAGATCGCAAGGTTGTTCTAAAAAAGTGACGTAGATATTAAAAAGCTTAAGATCCGCGAAAAATCCTTCGAAAAAAAAATATATATAAGTTATTTCCAATACAACAAACACGTGTACTGGTAAATCCTACGAAACAGAGTGACAAAACAATGAAATTTAACTGGCACATAAACTTTAGTGCTAATGACATTCATCGCCAAACTTATCCAGCATCGTGTCTAAACCAACAATATAATTCAATGTTAAAACAGAAACCGTATTAACGCCCCGAGAGAAGCTCGTGAATTCTAATAAAAGCTTAATTAATCCCAACCAGTGAAACTGTCGTTACAACCAAGTAAGCCTATTTCGCAGTTACTAGCCAGATTCAGATTTTGCTTGAAGGAGTCCGCAATGGAGTCTATGGTATAGCAAATCAGAAATCCCAACGTATATGGTAGAGAGAGAGGAGAGAGAGAGGAGAGAGAGAGAGAGAGAGAGAGAGAGAGAGAGAGAGAGAGAACAGTGGAAGACAGACAGAGAACCTAGAGAGAAGTAACTCGTCTCTTGTTTCAAGTTACGTACCTAAATACACGTACGCGTACACCAGCTAGAGCCAGGGGCGCGCACGGTACACCGAATTACGTTTGCATTATACACCCGTTATTAAACGCAACACGTCTCCATCCAACTGTTTCGTTATCCTTGCTCTACCTCGACGTTCCAGGATCTCCCAGGACAAATTGTCCTGAAAAGAGGGGATGAATGCCTACGTATATGTATACATATATAGGCATACCTAACGAGAAACGGGAACTGCCAGAGATTTGAACGGATTCAAAGTTTCAAAGCCGTTCTGTCAATTCGACCTTAACTATCCATCAGTTTCAGGGGATCATCCGACAAATTACGTGACACATCCTCGAACACAGTGCCCATTTACTCGGTATTCATATCTATAAACATATCTGGCCTTTAAAAGGAAGCTCAATGATCCTCTGTAATAATGGACCGAATTACACTTCATTTCAGGAATATGAAATTTTTAATTCCCCGAACCAGGGCTAATCCCACGAGGAATAATTATCCTGTACAGATCGACTTGATCTCTCGATTCTTGATCGTCCCTAGTGGCACGTGGATAGATATTACGATAAGCAAAGTCTTATGTAATGTTTATGAAAAAAAATATAAGAAAGCAAAAAACGACGTAATTGCATTTGCAATTTAATGTTTTTGTCATATAGGTGGTTAAGTGATACTTAGAGTGTTCCATTATTCAGTGTAATGCTTCGTTCTTTATTTTTTGACTTTACCTCACTTTTACCTCGTACGTCTATTTTTTTTATGGAGAAAAAAAATAATGGCCAACCAAAACCCATGCACGAAGTTCAATACGGAATGGTATCGCGTTCCAGTCGTTTCATGCATATAAAGTCGGCACCCGCACAAACAGCTTCCGTTCTTCAACTGGGAGATGAAAAGTTTTCACATTTTCCAATAGCCAGAGTCGAGTTAGGTAAGAGAGTGTCTCGCTTACCAAAATTCCCGCGGGTAAAATATAAGGATGGAATTCACATCAAATATACCATCCAGAGGAAATGCCATTTAAGAGGGCCGTTAGTAAGGGGAGTATTCTCGGTAAGGGCATGCAAATCGGAATGGCCATGAAAATTCAAAAACTTTATCGCACTCGTACATAATCCAAGGTAAAATCGAAAAAAAATTCTGACGAGGAGAGTTGTGAAAGAGTACAATAAAAGAAATTCCTTAGGGAAATATTTATCTTCTCGATATACGGGTACCCGGATCCTTAAGGATAAAGGATGGACATTCGAGATGGACCAATACGAAAAATTGATCCCACTTAGTTAACCTCTAGATCGACTCAAAGCTTTCACTTCGTAACAAAGCTTTGATTTTATCTGTATATAAAAATGTGCACCTAGAGTGATATAAAATAATTAATATGTCAACGAGCTTTTATAGAAAGTCATTCAGCGTGAATCAGGGGAACAGATAGTCTAATATATTTAAATATATTTTTAAGAGTATGGAATCACCTATAATAACCAAATTCATTAGGTGCATCGATGAACCATTAATATTAATAACTGATCGCCCCTCAGTGACCACGTACATGCGCACATCAAATGCAGTCCTTAAAATTCTGATTAGAATATTTTACACTGCAAAGAAAGAGAAAAAAACAAAGTCCTATTTATCCTAATCGGATATGCTTGCTGCTGATAAAAGAGGGAAAAAAGGGGGAAACGTGAGAGGAAAATTTGCATGAGAAAATCGTTCGACCCTGTAATTTTATACAAGGGCTGCGAGCTTGCTTTAATCAGTGGGATAACCAGAGTTCAAAAAAAAAGGTCAAGAAATTTTGTTGCTTATGGGAAACGTTGTTATTTTGTAGGAAATAAAGAAATTTTAAAATATAAACGATTCTCGTTTGACATTTGATTTTTGAAAAATTGCATTTCTTTATCTACGAAAAGACTGACGGTTTCGGTTATCGCTCATGAGGATTTCTTACGTAAGAAACCAACAGATAAATATATATCTGGCGTTCAATTATTTTTCGACAGAGCCCTGTCTGCCGTTTGAAAAACGATTAGCTCTTATCATTAGTCCTACCATAAATCAGGATACCTCTTAAGGAATAGCACGTATAAAATGGAAGTGTAAAACTGATCGGCAATCCATTTAAATCTTGTCGCTTTAAAACGTCCACAGGACCCTTCGCTGTTACACGCGTTTTTGTAAAAAAACTCCTTATCTCTTTAAAAACTAGGGAAATCCTTCTTGTCGCCCTCCTGAATCGCGTATTGTAAATGGAGCTTAATGGGCTGTCGGTTTGTGAAAGGATTCACACGGAATTGCTTCGAGTGCTACGTATATCATAAAACGTAAAAAGGGCCGTTCGATGTAATTATGATAATGGATTTTTATGGGATATATATCATATTTATATTAATTTAAAAAATTATTTTGATAAAACATTTCTTTGCTACAATACTTTTCCATTTACGTGAGAGTGATGAAACTTTGCAAACTTATCATAAGACTCCAAAACTCAAAATCACTTTATACTTACGAAGCACGCAGATATCGTACTTGTATATCAGTGTGCTAGAAATTTATAACCTGAGGCTTTATTTTTGTAATTTAGTGGCCTGAGGGGTGAATGAGGGCGGCAGAGTTTGTTTTACGAAAATTCGCGGATTAACGAACGTAACGCAAGTACGTAGTAAAGTTAAGAAATAGGTTTACCAAGTCCAATTACACGAATATCCATGATTTTATCTCTTTACAGCAACTCCCATGGGTCTTCAATGTTTTGCCAGGAAATTAAAAAAATTTCTAAAACCCAATTCACAAAATCACAAATACAGGGCATATCGCGTTTTGCAAATTGGTCCGACAATTTATTTGAGCAATTCGATTGGTTTTAGCTGTTATGATAAAAACCCATGTTTTTCTTTTCATTCCCTCACAAACATATCCTTATCATCTTATTTAACGAGTACACATGTATACAGTAAAAATTTTCAATTAATTAAATAATTTTCTTCAATCAATTCAGGATGCATAATCTTTGGATCCGATCAAGAAGTAGCTGGGGTGATGCGTGCAGTTAGAAGATGCAATGCTACCGGGGCGTTTTCCTGGATCGGAAGTGACGGATGGAGTGCACGGGGATTGGTGAGCGACGGAAATGAACCGGAAGTCGAAGGAACGCTTTCGGTGCAGCCGCAAGCCAATCAGGTGAACGGATTCGAGGAATATTTTCTGAATTTGACGGTGGAAAATAATAAGAGGAATCCCTGGTTTGTGGGTAAGTAAAAAAAAAAAGTTTTCGAACACCTTACGCAATTCTTCCCTTTGTATATAATTTAATCGGAATTCCTCGTAACGACTACGTGCGAGTGTTGACCCTGTCATTTCCGACTTGTTTTTAGACATTTCCGCTTTTGCATATAGTCCGTTGTTGAAAATAGAGGATGCCCTCCACTTCCAACCGGGATAAACCGCTCCTGCGCTTTTATGCTAAAAACACGAAACACAGTCAGTATTAGGGAAAATTTTGCATAATACATAAAACCAGTGCTCCGACGAATTTAGAATCCATCCGTTTCGGATGAAATAGGTTGAGCATGAAAAATCGTGAAAAATGAAAATTTTTTCAACTCACAAAACGTTCAGATTGCTCTAAACCTGTACCACATTTTTTCTTTTTGGTGGTTACATAAAAATACCACAATACCTTGAATATGCATATTTAAATTTCATTGAAACCCTCGGCGTATCGAAATCCCATAGAACTGAATAATCCTACTGAAAAAAACCTTAAAAATTTTATAGCACGTATATCCATTCTTCAAAAAGTCAGGATAACTCACCGGCTGTATTTCAAACTGTAATAGACTTTTTCGCAAGCATAAAATTTCCCGCTCGAAGAGACAACTTTTTTTTTCCTAAGGTTCGTGCTCGGCGTCGCCCATGAGATAAAATATCACACGCATTTATCATAAAAATGACGCGGCATGTGGGAATCGGGGTGAAGATATTTTATTTACCTTTTCTCCTCATCCTTTTCTGCATTATGGTACTGTCTCTTATAGAATAGGCCAAAGGAGTAGATCTCCGTAGAACTCCCGGCTTACATTCAAGTTACAAAATTGGATAAGAATAATGAGCTCGGATTGGATTTTCACGCTAGATTATACGCGATGAACAAATTGCCTCTAGTTTGTAATAATCACATAAACGTTCAGCGAACTGAAACCATGACATTGATTAGTACAGTAGTTTAACAATTATGTAGCTGGTCATGTTTTCTTAAATTAGTAATTTTCATTGATGTATGTATTATACCCTTGGGAAGAGTCCCATAGTAATATTCCATCACTTCAAACTTTTCATTTAATTCTATCATCGGTGTAGATTGTACTAATTAACGCAGCTAATTAAAATGTAGTGTCTGGAAAAACTCCAGTGTTGAATACTGTAGTGGTCGCAGATTTTCTAATAGAAAATTATCGTCACTCTTATACATCCTTAAATAATAATTATGCTACACCTGATTTTTACTAATTGGCAATTATGTGCATGAGCAATAAATGTTAAAACAGATACAAAATCATTTATCTTTAAATAATTTAACTGCCGTTTGACCAGCTTCACGCAGTTTCACATTTTATCTCTTGCTACCGGTGAACATAGATACAGTGCTCGGAATTAAATTTGTTTCAACTTTCAAAAGCTCAAAAAAGTTAAACGAGAATGTAAATATAAACATGAAACATTTCTTTTTCTTTGATGCTAAAAAATAAATTAGGCACCTTAGTTCTTAGTCGATTTGTCCCAAGGGTACCACTGAAAATCCATACTGCTTAATAGTACAATTTTTCATTTATTGTAACATTATTATTTTTTAATTTTTTAAATCTATTTACAGAATTCTGGGAGGATCACTTTCAGTGTCGTTATCCAAATGCCTCTTGGACGCCATACAATCAAAAGTACACCAAGCCCTGTACAACAAAGGAACGTCTCACTAAGCAAAATACAGCTTTCGAAGATCAGTTACAATTCGTTTCAGATGCTGTGATGGCTTTCGCTTACGCGTTCCGGTAATATTTAGAAGAATCGAATAAAATTTACTAGTGCAAATAAAAGGCGATGAATAAAAATGTAATACCTCTATAATCCTTTATAGCGACATGCACAGGGATTTATGTCACGGCAAGGCAGGACTTTGCGACGCTATGAAACCAACAAAAGGAACTGAACTCCTAAGATACCTAAGAAAAGTATCATTCGAAGGTAAGAAATATAAGAGAAAAAAAAAAGCAAAATCATTCCCATTTTATGGCACGTTAAAAATTTAGGTCTAAGCGGGGACAAGTTCAGGTTCGACAAAAACGGCGATGGCCCCGCTCGATACAATATTATACATTTCAAACAGACATCACCAGGAAAATACAAATGGATTCGAGTAGGTAAATACTTGGAAGGAGAATTGCGTCTGAATATGTCAGGTAACTATTAACGGAATTACGGATTATAAAATTATCTTAAGCGGTATCTAAGTGGCACGTTCGCACGATAAAAGAATGCACCTACGATCCCATAGAAATTCAATTCCGCATGGGACATCCGCAACCGCCCGAAAGCGTCTGCTCGTTGCCTTGCGAAGTTGGACAAGCCAAGAAATACGTAGAGGGTGAAAGCTGCTGCTGGCATTGCTTCAATTGCACACAGTACCAGGTGGGATATTAATTAAACGTTATGTGTACAGCATAATATAGCTACCTCCGCCGCACAATAGACACGAAAGCTCGCGTTTCCCGTGAAAGCTGCACCTCGCGGATGCCACCTCGTTCGCGTTAATCTACAAAACACGGGATGTGCTTTCGATTAGGAGGGTCGAAGCACGCGATTACGAGGGCAATTAGCATAAGTTTTCAGAAATATGGGAAACCTCTATAATCGTGCCCTGCAGCCCTTGAAAAACATTCATTAATCTCCACAATAAGGGTAGATAGCTATAACAATTTTCGCATGGATTCGTAGACACGAAGTTAATGAACTCAGAGCATAGAGAAAGTTTGAGTACTTTTATTAAACTTTTTTTTCTTTCTCTATAGATAAGACACCCTCTGGATGAGACACAGTGTCTTGCTTGTCCTCAAGGTACAGTCCCTGATGAAACTCATTCCTATTGCCGTGACATTCCTGAAGAATTTCTCAAATTAGAGAGCGGATGGGCAATAGGCGCAATGTCTTTCTCCTCCACTGGAATTTTGGTAATATCCTTTATAATATTTCTTCTTATCAAACGATATTCATATTCTCTTCATTCTTTTGTCGTTAAAGGTTACGCTCTTTGTCGGCGGCGTCTTCCTCAGGCATAACGACACCCCAGTGGTTCGAGCATCGGGACGAGAATTATCTTACATTCTTCTAACAGGAATACTTTTATGCTATCTGGTAACCTTTGCCCTCGTGCTGAGACCAACTGACATTGTATGTGGCATACAAAGGTGACTGCAAAACAAAAATATTTTATATAACAAACACTAAAGTTTTAACACCCCTGTCGCATAGCGACGATTACATAGAAATCAAGGTCCACGATAGATTAAAGTTCGTGCAAAAGTTTGTATTGCAATTTACATTGACAAGTCTTCGAGACAAAAGGGAAAGCAAAATTAATTAAAGGCTAAAGGTTTCTCTGCAGTTTTGCACACTCTATGGTAATTTCAGAAACGTCAAACAAAATTGTCCTAACAGGCTTACCATTCACTTTTGAATCAGCCTCAAGGGACTCTTAGAAGAATTATTTCACACTGCGTACACATCTCCTGCCTCTTTGTCAACCCTCTCCCCCTATAACACATAACGTGTGCACAAAGTGTCTCAATTCTAAAGAGACGACAGAAAAGACATTCGCGTTCACGCTTCAGTCCACAAGAATTCCATTTAAGTGCGCACACATTTGCACAAAGACGACAAAACAGCAACAGTTCAATATTTTTATCTGAAAAACACAAATTTGTCTTATACAAAATATTCCATACATCCACTCATGAAACTGAAGCATTGATTTAAAAAATTCAAAGTACGATCCGCAACGATGCAAAAAGACCTTTTGGTCCTATCAGGCATACATCCAACATAAATTTTATCGTTACATTATGGCTCTAGGGTCCTCCCAAAATATCAATATTTTACGAACAACGCCGTCTGCGTGAAAACCACCCATAGCTTTTATAGGTCATAATATCAAGTTATCGCAATGTCCACAGTAATCTCTATTCTCAAGGAATAAAGGGTCTCGACGTATCCCGTGTCCTATGCCATCAGAAAGTGCTCTAAAAAAAAACATGATATTAGTATTACAAAGTAACTACAAGCATTAAAAATATTCTCATATACCTGTATCCCAATTCTCCTTTCAGATTTGCCGCCGGCTTCTGCTTTACAGTGGTCTACGCTGCACTGCTAACGAAAACTAATCGTATAGCACGAATCTTCAATGCCGGTAAACACAGCGCCAAGAGACCATCGTTCATCTCTCCACGATCACAACTGATAATATGCTCTGGACTAGTCGGCGTCCAAATACTTATCAATGGCGTCTGGATGGTTATTGATCCTGCAAGAGCAATGTATCATTACCCAACCAGAGAGGATAATCTGCTAGTGTGTAACAGTTACATCGATGCCAGTTACATGATAGCGTTCTCCTATCCAATAATATTGATCGTGGTCTGTACGGTTTACGCGGTGCTAACAAGGAAGATACCGGAAGCGTTCAATGAGAGTAAACACATTGGTGAGTCTCGTTGCAAATCGAAATCCCTTGAAAAAATCAATATCAAAATTTTAGCAGCTCGATCATCATGTTCCAGTACGAAATCTCACGCATGTCCATTATTTGCAGGCTTCACAATGTACACGACATGCGTGATATGGTTGGCTTTCGTGCCGCTGTACTTTGGTACCGGAAATCACGTGGCTCTCAGGATCACTTCTATGTCCGTAACCATCAGCCTCTCGGCATCCGTGACTATAGCGTGCCTCTTCAGTCCGAAGGTGAATGCCCTGTGACTTCCGTTATTAGAGAAGCATCCGGTTCCTTCGGTGATCGAACCGAATCCTGGGACAATATTGAATTTCTGTCCTCTTCTTGTTATCGCATGAAAATTTCATATTTGATTAATTCCTTTTTTTTATAGCTCTACATAATACTGATACGACCGGAAAGGAACGTACGTCAAAGTATGATGCCCGCAAGATACAGCACTACCAAGAGTTCCGCTGTAACTGGAACTAATGCTTCGAGTATGATGGCAGCTGTCACACTGACAGCTGCCACGTGCGATCAAAACAAAGCTGTCAAGAGACACGTTGTCTCTACTATCGATTGCTCAACGCAGAGTGAGAGTAAGATCACCAATATAATTTCATATTATTTTCACACGTCGCTTGGATTCCTTATTTCTATATCTCCGAGAGCGCACGACGGAAGTTCCTTATCGGTTAAAACTTATCTCTTACAGATTACGATATGGAGTTGAAGGACCGTAAGAATGGCAAACCTCCTGTTACATTGATAACACAATCAACTCAAACTCTCATTAACGGCAAGGAAATAATTTCAATACCTGCGCCGCCCGTGCCTACGTCAAAGGACGCGAAAGACATAGACACAAAAGAGATTAATCCTACGAACTCAAAGGCGATTACCAACGCCAGGATAGGCAATGGACCCGTAGGCCAAAAGGATGTTGCGTTGTAGCAAAAGAAATTAATTTTAGAGTCAACGATTCTCCAAGCCAACATGAAACCAATCTCGAAGAAAGCTGTGACCGTCTGATGGTTGATAATTCTTTTATTAAAAATTCAAGTTAAACGAACAGTTAATTGCCTGCGTCCTGTTAGATCCTAAGTTTCATTTAAAAGAGCCTGCTAAAATTAAATTAAATATTTAAAAATTCTATATTACTTACAGCCATTATGATACTTGCCTGTTAAGTTTCTTGAAAGATTAAACAGTGTAAGGCACGAATCTCGCAAAAAATATTTGACTTTGCGAGTAAAAGTCAAAAAGTTTAAACTTTCATCCGACACTTCCTTACCGACGTAACTTGACGTCTTAAGTCAGTAAAGGGTTAATCCAAAAATCTTTTCGCATAACCTAACACAGTAATACAAATTCTTACAGGATGAGTGCAATGTATTATGAAAGCACGGTTGATTACAGTATTTCGGACGATCTCAAATTCGCGACAATTCTCTCGTCCGTCGATAGTATTACATTAATTAATAATAATTGAGATGTCAAAAGCAGACTATTTAAAATTTATAAGAAATTCGCAACCTTCGCGGTGTTAAGTGTTCCCTTGTAAAAGCGCGTAAAGCGACAAGCGCGTTTACCATTCACATTAACGTACAGCGTAAATGTTATTTTACTTTCTAATTCAGTCTCAAATAGGGCCGGTGAGTGTCGATAAACAACACCCGGTCGTATAAATGCTCAAATAAACCTGCTGCATTACGCTTACATAATGCTGTATAGCTAAAAGATCGTTAACGTAAGCAATACATTAGCAAAGTTATGCAGCTTTCCTAGCAAACTAATGTCGCTGTAGAATCAAAAACAAAACTGACAGTTCTTCGATAAATGAACTGAAAGGATTCGCACGAGTCATTCGTGTGTGGATAGTAAAAAGATATCTTTTCGAAAATTCTCATACGTTCAATGATAGCCATATGACCGAACTGCCTGAAAATTTTGAATTTTGACAAAAAAATTATTAAATTAACTATTATAAAATTTATTCGTATCCTCGAAGGCTGTACATCTCCAAACTGAAAATCATTAATGAAACCGAAAAAAAGCGAAATCACAGAGTATCTGTATCGTGAGAAAAAGGTATTTTGAAAAATTAAAAAAGTTTACAAAGTTTTCATCAAACTACTGATGCTCTGGTTTTACTCTGTGATCATTAAAAGTAAAATGATATAGGTATAAAGAATTAACGGACGATTTTATATCTTCATTCTGTACATAATTAATTATATATATATAATACTATATTGGACGTTAATCTTCATATGTGTATATCATTATGTGCACATGTCTCGTGTTACATTATACATACACGTTTATTCAATGTTACCTGTAAATATAAATTAATCGAACGATAATAACCCTAAAATCCAAAGAGCAACCAAGATATACGTAGATGAAAATTGCCAAAGTATACTATATATACATATATAGAGAGAAAGAGAGAGAGAGAGATTATGGTACATACGTGACACGATTATGGTACGGCGCCATGAGAGACGCTACAAATATTTGTGTGGTTTATCTGTAAAAAAAAGGATGAACGAAAAAAAAATTAGCAAGAAAATCGAGCACGTCGAAAATGAAGAAAAAAACATGATATAAAAAAAAAGTACGTGAAAATCTTTTTATAATATACAGGGACGTGACATTAGTCGTCCATTTCTGTAAATACGAACTAATTACGTTTTAATCTGACTACGGGAATACGTAACACATTAGTCTTAAGAGATATATAAATACTATAGATATAAATATATATATAATAAACGTGTAATGACGTACCGCTAGGTAGGCGGGAATACGAAGAATTACTCATACATAATACTTTCTCACGTTTTACTTTTGACGTTTCTCTGCAGACTATAGGAATTGCGACAAGGTAGAGATACGATTTTAACGTGAAAGAAAATGCGAGCCGACGCTACGAGATGCTCATCGTTTTTGTTTCTCGGAAAACAAAAAAAGCCATAAAACGTACGAACAGATAATTCATCGAAAGACGATATCATCAGGATGGCTCGTTATGGAAAGAAAATTCAAAAAGGCACTTTTTAATTGATATACATACTAAACGTGATCTATACATATCCAGCATCAGCTGATGTACTTAAAACTTATTTAAAACTAATATCCTACGACGTAAAGTCATTGAATTCCAACGTTGCCGTAGCGTACTTTTACGTCTCCGTCGCACTATTGACGAGCGTAGTCACTTAATGCGTTAATCAGTCGCCGTAACACTGGATAACATAAAAATGTCTGCCAAAAAGAAATTAAATAGACACAAGCACCATGACGCTGTTTTTGAATTTTTCTGGCGGCCATTTTATCCTATCCAACGTGTACCTAAGGATTGCTACTTTAATCATTCCATCGATCGTCGAGTATATTTGTGCGAAGGTCTCTTCGGCAGGCTGCGAGCATAACTGAGCCCGTGCCCTTAGCCTGCGAGTGAAGAAAAAATAAAAAATAATTAAAAAAAAGATCGAAGACACCCCACGACAAATATTTTTCATTCTATATACGTGAAAAGAACGAATTTCCGTGAATCAAACGAGCGAAACTCCGTAGTAGGCACATTTGACTTGCGCGTTACATTGTTAGATGTTTTCGCACATAGGAGACGTGTGTTCGAACGAACGAACGATCTCGAGCGACGACTAAATATAAATAATATATATACGTACTAATAGAATAAATATTAAACGAGAAGCTAGGGAATTAAAAAAAATATATTTAATTCGTAGGTCTGCGCGTTCTTATCTCTCTTAAAATGACGTAAGAAGCCACGTGTTACCATTTCCTTCCTGAAATATGATGACACCGGACACCGATGAATTTTTCGGCAATTTTTTATCACCAAGGTAAACAAGGATATCTTTAAACGCTGTAAAAGTGCAAGACATTCGTAAAACTGTAAATAACTGGCAATCATGTAAAATATACATTTATAAACTAAGCTAAGGATATTGCATACGTGAAACGTATATTTGCGAGAAGATGAAGCTACCAGTAACCGGTGACGATAGCGTATAATTAGCGAATATCAATTAATTTATAATCTTACCTAAGTGAATAATTGCGACTTAGTTTGTAAGCTCGAACGTTCAACGTACTTAACTGAACGTAACGTAATGTGGAACCGAGTAAATCGTAAATGCAATGCAAGAACAATGTCAAAAGAAAATTCTGTATAAGAAAAAAAGTGTTACTACGACCTAAGAATATTTTAAATACGTACGACTTAACGTGACGGAGTACACTGTGAAAATTAAACAATGTATACTTAGCCTAGGGGGTCAGACGGAGGCGGCAAGGGGGTGACCCCCCCCCCAACCTGGGAGTGAAGGAAAGAAATGATTAAATAAAATGAAAATCCTGTAGTACTGGTGTTTTATTATTAACCTCAACACCTTGCTGACCCACCACTTCGAACCAAAACCGTTTCGTTTGGCTGGCATTTTCAAGTCGTTCGGCCACAGCAACACGAATATATTGGTGACCGGTGAGCAAAGTGTTAAGATAATTAATATCCACTCACGATCCCGTGTCTAATGATAACGTCAAACGTATCGTCGTATCAGCGTTACAAACTCTTGTCACTAACAAGAGGGTTTGGAATTGACGTTTGAAAGGGTGAAATTTATTTTCAAAAAGTACAAAAGTTACAGGATTTAAACGACACACTGTGGCTAGACACGAAGATATAGGTATTTATATATATATATATATATATATTTCTTTATGGATATTATATTTATGTATTCATATCGTCTCACACGTGGACATCGGTCAATCATTTGCCAGAATCAGATTTCTCAACTAAAACCACTCGCACTCGTTTTCTTCTCGATTAACACGGACCGAGTCAATGTCAGTTCATGCTGCCACCTAGCGGATTAGTAGAAGGTCCTGAAAATCCCCATTAGTCGTATGATTTGCGATAATTGCCTTTTATTAAATATTTGTTCTTATCAAAAATGTGTATATATTACACAGGCGTTAGGAACGTTAAGACCAACAGATTACACTCTATGATGAAAATCCTACGAATCTATTCTTGCAAAGGTACGTCAGTAAATTTATTATCAGGCAACCATCTATCCTCTGGAACAGCCTCATATTCAGTTTAGATAATGATGCTAACGAGTTATATAATTAATATAAAATATATTGCAATATCACTGGCTGTATTTGTTTAAAATTGTGAGACCGTCCAAAGGATATTTTCAGTTTGAAGAATCATTTGAAAATAGATGGAAAAAAAATAGTTATATCCGAGATTTCCTTTTGGACTCGTTAGGAAGAGGCCATGAGGGTTTGGTGAAGAGTAGAAAAGCCTCGCTAAAATAAATTGCTTCTGTTTTCCGTTTATTCCATTAGCAATTACAGCGCTTCTTGAGTACGGTAACATTTTCGTGTACTACGGCTACGTCGAAGGACATTGCTTTTTGCTCTTCAGTTCTTTTTTTTTTCTTTCCATGCCTATACTCGTTTCTATTTTTTTTTCCTCCAACGTATTCATGGGAACTACTGCCAGTTGTATACTGTTCTCGACTAATTGAATCATACGCTTTTTTTTTCAGGAATTGAATTAGTTAGTTGATATTGAAACGCACGGCGACAGTTCCCCATTAAGAAAGAAAGCTTTTCTTTGAGAGAGAATAAATAGATTATAAGAAAAATAGAGAAGGCTTGGGAGTTTAGACGGTAACAAATGTAGATTTTATTCCACGTTTGTCATCATCACTTTCAGTATGATTATTATCATCATACCACTTTCAGTCGACCATTACGTCTTAACGTTCTTCACAGCTCTCGTATGTCAATTGAAAAATAAGAGCAAACAGAAGAGACTAACAGTTAGGAAATATGTTAACAGCGAAGCAGTGGAGATGTATTTTCAAAGATTCGATTACTTACAAATAAGGAATTTGTTGTGTTACATTAATAGTGGCAAATCAATTATGAATATTAAAAGAGACTAATTCTTATATAACACTAAAGACAGAGATAAGATTAAAAATTTTTAAAGCTTTTTTTGAATATTATATTCACTTGTTCTCTCACTACTTCGCTGTTAATCATTGAATAATCATCAGCACTGCGTACCCTGTATTTAACCTAACTTAGATCTTTAAAATCGTGTACAAAATTTAGCACCATTCAAAACGTGCAAATAAAATATATAACATCATAAAAAGTCTACGTGGCAATGACAAGTTTCAATGGTCGAGCTTCACGTCAAATTAAATAAACAACAACAAGAAAAGAAATATAGGTTTTCAACCTACACTTGCAACGCGTTCCATTGTCTCAGACTCCTCTGCAATACCTAAACACATATATCGAGGAGAGCAAGGTCCTCCTCCGATATCTTTGATAAGTAGAAGACAAACTTCCAACCCACTTTTTCTCGCGAGCACGTGGATAAGAGATCTTTAACCCTTTGAGCAGTAGGTTTCATTTGTCATTCCCTTGCGCCTGGAGTGGATTTTTTTCCTATAATATCAAAAGTTAGGTATATTTTCTTTGTTATACTCAATGTTAAATTATACTGAAAGCCTATACAATTTTTTGTGATATGATAATTGTGTGTACACAACATTATTATTATAAACTGTATAATTTATTATAAATTTCAATGTTATTTCACGCGTGAGTGTTAAAGCCAGCATTTATTAGGCGTCAATTGATGCTTTGAACGAAATATTAGTATCAGTCATATGCTGATGGGCTGATAATTTTCAATATTCATTTCAAATCATCATTTGATGCATATAAAATTGATGATCCTCTGACCACTTTGACGGATGTGTTACTGTTGGTTAAAAATATAAAGTATGATCCAACAAAGTAATTTAACTTTATATCCTAAGAAATGTTAGCCTCTGGGGAAATTGTTGGATCATCCTCTATATTAATACTGCTCAAAAGGTTAAAGCGTGATCGATCCCATGTTGGATATATTTTCAAAGGTACTTTATATTTTGTTCAAGAATTTCATGCATCTTAAATGAACAGTCAGACACAATCCATAACACTAGAGACGTGGAACCCTTGCTTAAATCACCGACACGTTTATAATTGTTTTCAAAATTAATCAACGTGAATAATGATTTGTGTTCACTGGAGGCCTGTATATATATACATATATATATAGTTTTCATATATACCATCACGGTATACGGAAACCTCGTTCACCGGATAACAATGTGATATCTAAGGAACAAACACTAGCGTATCGACATATTCGTATACAAGTGATACACAGTGACCACCAGGAGCACAAACCGTCCATTTTTACCCAGAACAACTAAATACCTAAGTTAAGTCTTCCAGAACTTACCAGTCACTCTAATACCTCTGATTTTTGTATGCTTCTTCTTGATCTCAGGTAGAACTGGCAAAGCTTCCCTACCAGATTCACTACCTCCAGCACCAGAACCACCTCCAACAACGTCGGCTTCCTGAACACCACCACCACCAGCCTGAGCAGCCAGTGAAATCTTTATAGCTGCAATCTATAAGAATATTTCTCATTATCAGTTAATCCTATAAACATTAAAAGTATGTACACTGCTGGTAAGTACTAACGTCATGCTTTATTTTCTCTTTGTGATGCGTAGCCTTCTGTTTCTCACTATTAGCTCTAACAACCTGTTGTTCGATACAGGCTAATACTGTATCACAGGCTTGACCCCAAGCTGCTAATGTATCTACTACAACGCCAGCATCTTCTGGTCTAACATCACGTCCCAAACCAGCATAATCAACTTCGAGTTGAGAATTTTTCTGATCCAATTTGCCATGGATAATATCAGCGTAAATTGCCTCAATTATCAAATCTTCCAAATCACGAACATTTTTTACATCAAGCTCTTCTAATAATACTGAATAGGGTATGCATTTGAGTTTGGTCGCTAACGTTACAATCGTCAGATGTTGTAGCTTCTTCTTCTGAGTGGCAGTTAATTCCAAGAGTTTATCCTTATTTTCCAGGTATTGCTTGTAAGTTCCATATGCAAATAAATTAAGAGTATTCCAATATTCTGCATGAGGTCCATTTTCAAGTTCCTTGATGTTAGGCATATCTAGCAACTCTCCAAATACATGTACGCCTGGAGTTTCAACTGCCTGTTTAATAAGTTCAAGTGCAGCTGCCCCTTTGGCAGTTTTCGCTAACAGCACAAACTGCTCCAACGGATTATTAGCAGACTTCTCAGTAGTAGTAGTAGTAGTAGTAGCAGCAGTAGTAGTACTAGGAGTAGTGGCACCGGTCATCGTGAACCTTCCAACAAAGCAAACAATGAAATTAAAAATAATGCATAAATCATTGAGTTTGATATTACATTGAAATTAACTCGATGTGAGCTAATATTACACAGGGATAGAAAATAAAAAATCACAAACATCTTTGTTAAAATACAATAAAATGCAATAATTATAAAAATTTTATTAAAAAAATCTATCATTCGCAGAAGGTTAAAGAAGTAACGTAATGCTGGAAATACACTCTTACGCGTATCATAGAATCTAGATTTTACCCAAAAAGAATCAATATATTCTTACTCAACTTCATCCATACACAATAACTATAAAAAACTGATATTCTTACTGTTTTAATATTGAAATTACGAAAATGTTAAACTCTCGCCTTCAAAGATTGTATGACTTTAGGTCAGCCATTTTTAATATGCAAGTTACACTATTCTACCACGCAAGCAGCACTGTAGTAACGGCACTTAATGTAATTCTTCATCCAATTGGTTCATACAAAATAACATTATTGTCAAAAAACCAATAACAAGCCCGTATGCTCCAGCTGCGATTACGTCACATCACGTTATTTCATAATCCTAATAACGTGTATAAATACGATCGTGAACACGATTAGGTTCGTTTCTGAGTAGCAACACAATTGATACGTGAAAATTACGTTCGCATTTGCAAATACATTTTTCTAGGTTATCTTTCAAAAGTAAACGTATAAATAACGTATAAAATAAATTCATATACTCTCATTGTAAATAATACATATTGAACCTAATATCCTATCGTGTCGAAAGTCCTATATTCGAAGATGAGTCAAAGAAATCCTAACTTTTCGTTCTTCATGATCCACAGAATATTTCAATTTATCTTTAACAACAGAACCATTTTCACGCGAATCCTGTTTCTCTTCCGTAGTGTTATTTGATTGAACAAATTTATTTTTGCCTTTTCTATTTTCTTTATTCTCTTTATTCCCACTGATCCGCTGCAAATGCTTTCGCATTTTAACTGGTGCGAGAAGCGTTACAGGAGTTAATTCCGTCATTCTTGGCGGAGAAGGGGAAGAATGCACTACTATCAATCGTTTACTTTTAGGTGTGCTACTCATCTGCAAAAAACGATTTTTCTCCAAAAGGCCCTTTATCCTCAACTTGCTCGAGAAATCAAAAAATACTTGTTGGTTAGTACGTCCCGGCGTAGCTGGTTCTTCATTTGCGACATTCGCAGCATCCCTTTCTGCCAGATCAATGTCGGAAAATGGAACATCCAAAGACAAAGCCTTTCTGTATTTTCGATATTCCTTGGACATACTTTTAGCTCTAGAATTCGATGTTTGTCTCAAAAAAAAACCTAATGCTGACAAATTTTTATGAGTTTCGACACGCAAATACGCTGAAGACTTATCACTATAAGAAAACTACCCTTATCGCGAAGCTTGTTGACGCCATAATGACAATACAAATGTAAAATAATTAAGTAGGCATAGATTATTCACGATTGAAACAAATGACAATAAGAATTAATAAAAAAAAAAGTTGCAATTCTATATCAACTTAGCCTAGTTAAATATTGAAATTAGAAATGAATTTACCGATGCAAAGTAAAGAAATGATGTTCCTTGCCACGAAAGATACCACGAACAGAAAAGATAATTTTTTTAAACTTTTAATTTACAGTCAAATTACAATACTCTTATGCTAGATCCCACTGCCATCTAGAGTGTCTATTTAACAGCTCATAGTTTAATTTGATTGGGTGAGAGCCCGATTCTACCCGAAGTTTCACGAGCATGCGCTCGGTTTCGCCAGCTACCCACATGGAAAATGGTGGCTGAACGCAGCAAGCGGAGCAGCTATTCGCCATCGTTGATGGGCGCAGAGAGTATATCTTGATTCGGGTGTTTCCTACATTTACTGAATATTACGTATTCTTGTGCTAAATGCGTGCGGGAAGTGCGTCCAGGAGCTAGGAGAAATTATTAGGAGTTATTTGAGGGTAAGTTTAGTCTTCTAGCGGTACATAAATGCCATAAAATTCGGAACAAATTGCAGACTTCTTCGAGCCGTCCATTCTTTGGGCGCATAAACCATCTATTGCGCATGCGCACTTGCGGGAGGTATAAATTTCCGCGCAATACAATTTACAAAATTCATTCATAATAAAAAATGCAATTAGCCTAATTGTTTGCAGTATTCCATCAATTGTCAATATTGATAAAATTAAAATTCAGTAAAGCAATTTTCACATGCCTCCTAAGTAGTACCGAATTGCACGTGTTTTCGTATAACCGTACGATATAACTGAAAATGCGATCTTTCGGATGTTCAAACCGTTTAACAAGATTTTATATCCGAAGCATTTTTTGGAAACATTCAATTTCTATTTACAGTATTTTCAAAAACTGAAGAATGTCCTCGGCCCAAGTTGACCGTCCCACAAAAGTGGGTCAAGTCAACAAAAAGGAGAATGAAAAGTCTCGTAAGCTTTTTAATCCATCGTACAAGAAACACAAGCACGAGGAGCGTCACTTTAAATTCGGACGAAAGCGCTTGCAAAGTTTTACCGGAAACGGGAAATTCTTTCCGCCGTATAAACGCAGAAAGAAGGAAGGTATTATTCCTCCAACGAAATTTTTACTTGGTGGAAATATCTGCGATCCTCTAAATTTAAACAGCATGCAAGACGAGGAAGTGAACAGGGCGATGAACGCAGTCACGCCGAAGTCCAGTCCCTTGCCAACACCTAAGCACAGAAAGGAAGCAATTGAAGTAATAATACCGCCAAATATATGCGACCCTCTAAATCTCAGTAATTGCAACGACAACGAGGAGTACGAGAAGCAGCTGATCTCACCAACGAAAAAAGGATCTAAACGGCGGAATCGGAAAAGAAAAAGAGCTTCTTCAGGATCCGGAAAGGATGACGCGAACGATTCCACAGAGACAAAAAGCAAGGAGGGTGAACCTCCTGCAGAGGTTCCTGAAGTTGCCATTGAGGAAAAATTACCAGTGGATACGGCCAAGCCTGTGGAGACAGAAATAGTACCTATAAGCTCACCACCGCCACCACCACCACCACCAGTGAGCAATGCGACTCCTCGTGTATCGAAACAGCTAGAAAGTCCACAAAAAGATAAAAACAAATTACGATTAAAAGGCTTGGAGGAGACGAAGGATAAACGATTGCGAAAAATGGACGTGAAAGATAAAATTGTCAGTCCTGTGATTCCACAACCTGGAGCATGGAAGCCCAGGCCCCAGCATCGACCAGGTCAGGATAAGAAGAAGAAACAGCAGGACCAGCAACAACAGCCACAAGAACAGCAGCAGCAACAACAACAACAGCAGCAACCGCAGCAACAGCAGCAGTCACAACGATTACCAAACTTTCGACCGAAAGATGCGCGTTATCAGTATGGAAATTATAATAGGTATTATGGATATCGAAATATGCATCAGGACGTAGACACGAGATTAACGATATTCGCTCAACGTAAAGAATTGTTCTATGGTAAGGATGTCCTTGACATAGGCTGTAATATTGGACACATCACGCTGTCGGTGGCCCGAGAATTTTCAGCGCGCAGCGTCACGGGCATCGACATCGATCGAAAACTCATAAATATCGCCAGGAAGAACATAAAACACTATGTCAATTGCGTCAGATCACCTATTGGCAGTAACGATGACAACGTCGCTGGCGCCACTTCCGGGCACCCTGCCGTTCCTCCTAAGGACTGTGATGCCAGCTTTTACCCAATGTCCATGCCTATTAACTATGGACCTGTCGACATTCCTGGATTTACTAAGAATAAAAATCACAAAGGCTTTCCGTACAACGTAACTTTTGTACAGGTATGATTAAGAACCATCCATTTTTCATTAAAATCCACAGCTATCGCTGTATCCAGTTTTAACGTATTGCCGACGTTTCGCAAACGTTTCAGTCTGCATCGTCAGGTCTAGGAAGCTTTCTATACCGAAGTTCCTTTATTTCAAGGAGTCCTTAAACACTTGTGCTCGTTGCTACAGAACACCTGATTCAGGCAATCTATAATTTTTAATTAAAGAACAATCTTAGATTAATTAGCCTTGGTGATCCGGACTAAAACTTTTGCGAAACGTTCGCAATACGGTGAAATTTCATTAACAATTCTGGCTACGAAAGCCTCAAAACTCATGTCCATTTCTTATATCCCAGGGTAACTATGTGCTGGAGGATGATGCTCTTCTGTCGTCGGAACAACCTCAATTCGATACTATCCTCTGTCTTTCTATAACAAAATGGATACATCTGAACTTCGGAGACGCCGGTCTTAAACAAGCCTTCAAACGGATGCATGCACAGTTGCGTCCTGGTGGAGTTCTGATATTGGAACCACAGAGTTGGACGAGTTACGGGAAGAAGAAGAATCTGACGGTAACTATACAGCCAGTCTTATATTTGATTATAATACTCTAATTACGCTCTTATTAATTAACCAATGAATCTGCTGTTCCAGGAGAAGATATACCGGAACTATCAGAATATTGAGTTCCTGCCGTACAAATTCACACAATACTTGCTCTCGTCTAATGTTGGCTTTGATAAGTGTGAAGTCGTCTCTATTCCACCGCATCCATCGAAGGGCTTTCAACGACCTATACAGCTCTTTACAAAAGCGAGCTCCAGTCCCAGCAACAGTACTGCTACAACATGTACAACTGCACGTCACGAGCATAACGATCAGCAAATACGTGACTTCCAACGTCGCGAATACGAACGCGAGCTCTTCCCCAATGATGATAAGAAGCAAGGCAACATGTCCGAGATGAGTCAATTGAGTAGTGAATCTCTTAGCCAATATGAGCAGCTTGAGAATGTCTATGCTCCAAGCTCTACACCTTGTTATGACACACCAGGTTACCAGAATGAAACTCAACCTTTGGCTTCCGATAAGCTGTGCTACTTGGACGTTTGTATCGAGCAGTCGGACAAGGTCGAATCTGATGGAAAGTCTATGAATGAAGTCGCCACGAAAGCAAAGGACAAACTGCCAGTGGAGAACCCAGTTCCGGAGAAGGTGATTATCAATCCGAATATCAGCAGAACAAAAGATTTAGTGAATATCGTTGACAAAGTATCTAGTGCAGCGGAAAAGACGATCCCAGATACAAAGGATTCGCTAGATATAAATCCGAGTGTGGACCAAGATACTGATATGGGTGCTAACAAGAATACAGATGTGAATATGGACATAGAAATAGAGCGAAACACAGATATGGGTACGGAAAAAAACACAGACGCATCGAAAACGTTGATCTGTGAGGAGAATGATGCAAAGATGGAATTGGAAACGAGTACAGGAGAATTATTATCAGACAACACGTAGACAAAATGTTTAAATGGAGGTCAGGAGAGATCGGGATGTCGAGTGTGTATGGGTAAAGAATAAGACAAAGAAAAATATCAGTAACGACAGGTGCTGTTATGGCTGCATAATCGTGTCAATCAAATTATACGTTAACTCGTCCGATTTTCCGCTTATTTAATCCATCAATTCGTGCTGTACCAACTTATAATTCGGTTCATGAAAACTAGTCAAAATTCCATTGATCCGTTAGTCCTGTGAGATAAAATGAAACCAAGTGAACAGATGACTGATATACATGTCCATTGTGATACGGGATTATTTGGATTTAGAATGCTTAAACGAGAACGTACGATGATTAATACGAAAGTGGCCTCGAGTAAAATGGTGACAAATACAAAAAAAAACAAACAAGACGTTTGAAACAGTGACTTACGATTACGACCAGACGAGTAGAAAATTTCTTGCCACGGTTTCCAAGATAGACACTTTTCTCAGGTGAATCCGATTAGAATGATTAAGGGCCAAGTGCTCATCAATCAATCCAAGAGACCGCTTTGCTAATTCTACAAGTTAGATTGTATTATAATATTTGTTTACGCGGGCGTGCTTGTTCAGAGGCGTTACAGAGATATATGCACGTCCGCGTAAATATAAAACCTCTGAACGAGCGTACTGGCTGTGCCTGTATAAATGTTTAACGAGATCTTGAGAGCGGGAGACAAAGAGAACGAGAAAAGATATAGGAAAAAGGAATAATATTGAAAGACCGTGCCTAAGAAGTTTTTCATTGTGCCGACAGTGGAGCACGGCGTGTTTCGTAGGTTACTGAACCGAAGACTGACTTTTGGCTTTACACAATAAAAAAGAAAAGAAGGAAAAATTAAAAGAGAAACACGATGGAAATGTGCAGGAAGATAATAAATAGAAGAAGGAATTTAATATGACGATGAAAAGACTAGGAACATAGAAAACATATTACGTGTATATTTAATACTACCCTGTTCTATCGGACTTGAGATAGATGGCAGTAGTGTAGTTCGCGAGTGTTATGATAATAATAATGGCTATCAACATTGAATTGGAGAATGATTGATAAAGAATGACATTTACGTTTAGTGTTTCTTTTGTGCCCATGTCTAGAATTCACGAAGAACATGCAACAAGTGTCTCTTGTACAGCTTGTGAAAATGGCATGCGTAAAAGGTGAGACGGTGAACAACGTGATGTAGGCCATTGACGAAGGAAGATCAATTAAAAAAAGAAATGAATTTGAAATAAATGGAACGATTTAAACAAGAGAAAGGCAGAAAACGATAGAAGATATCGTTAGAATATAAATTGTAAATTTCTGTAATTTTAACCTTCGATATATTGTTTCATAGTTGTTATTTATTTTTAAAGGAATCTTTCGAATTCGTTATGAACCACAAAACGAGGCGGTCGTCATTATTGGCGAAAGTATTATCTTTATAAAATCCTTTAAAAAAAAAAGTATATTCATCGCTGATACAATAATTATAATTTACATAGGCAGGCGGGGAGGAAGGGTACGATGAGGCAAGGTGCAAGAGTTTGCGCAAATAAAGCATCGCAGAGCTTTTCTTTGTTATTTCTAGTCTTTGTCTAATTAATGCAGATTTGTCTTTATCTCGCGACTACATAAACAAGAAAGGCTTTCTTTATTTTGTTTCTTCATTCACTCCTTAAGCTTCTACTTCTTGCATCCAAGAAAAATCACGTTGCACGCTTTTATAATGCCTCGCCAATGAGCTTTTTCCTCTCTTCTCTTTTCTCAGTCAGCTCCCTTCCGTGTGCTCTCTTTAAAAAGAGAACGGCCTTCAAACCTACGACAGTTTATGAGTTCAGCATGGCCGTCTTCTATTATCAATTCGTTAATTAACGCGAGTCAAATTAGCAGGACGTACGTCGTAAGTCGTTTATGTAATTAACCTTATAAGGTCGCGACTGGAACATCACACAGAAAAATAAGAAGAAGGGGGTAGAAAATAAAATACCGAAAAATAGCACAAACCGATTCACAAATTGTCACTTTTACACACAGCGTCCGAGAGAAAGAATAGACATAGTCTTACTTACCAGGAAGAATGTATACTGTAAAAGAAAATAAAACAATAAAATATGACTAAAATATGATTTTAACCCTTTCGCAATGGATACCTATCTAGACCTTTATTAATTGATAGTAACTTATGCTTTCGGGAGATTACACACAACTATTAGTACGTATATTTTACTTTTATTTTTATTGCCCTGCCAATCGCTCCCAAAAAAAAAGAACAAGATAATTAAATTTCTATTTCCTATTTCTGCTTATCGGCTAGTGAAGGAAAGTGCGCGTCATTTTTCTTTTTGAGTTTAAATTGAAATTCGACGTTGATTATCGAGTAGCTCTAGAGGCTTCTTATCTAAACTGACAAGACGAAGGGTTGAGGGAGGAGGGATCTTTTTTATAAGGAAATAAGGTCAGGGTGGATTGTCGTTACGGTAGCTGAAGGAATGTAAGCTGTGCGGTGATAGCAAAAATCTATTACGTAAACTTGGCAGTGACGATCTCGTGCCGTTTATAATACGACTACCTCAAGAAACACGAAGAAAGTCTTTACCCATTGTCTTCTTTCTTTTTGGGTACCTATATACTTATGTTTATCCGAAAAATCTAGGCTAATATTGTGGACGCACCGTAATCGACGCCATAATAAATACATACATATGTAAATATATCCAGGCGATGCGATGCAGCCTGTATGCATATGCGCATATACATATATATATATATTGTTAACTACGTTCTCTTTATAAATATGTCGAGATGTGGCAACGTGTTGACCTGCAACAGTTTTGATAACATGTTTAATATGTTTATGCGAAAGATAGGAAGTTTTGGGTTTCAAAAGAAAGTGAAATTCAAGAGAATGATGTCTCCGTAATCTCTGATGCACTCGCACGTGAGACGCATTAATAATATGTGTCTAGCGACTAACGTGAGACTTCAAGATCTAAGTAGTACATAGTCATTTAGGAAGTTACTTGTTTGTTAATTAAAGGGAGCGCCAGCACTCCGTTTCTTTTTTTTCGTTTCCTTTTTTTTTGTTTTTGAGGGAATCTTTAACTGTTTGCAAATTAGAACTAGCAACCACTACCAGCAGTCTCGCTTAATTTCTTACGGATGGTATACCAGGACGTTTTTAACGGTCAGCTGATCGTCAGCAAGAGTTTCTTACTCGTCGACGAGTTCCCAGAGCATTAGGGCAGCGTCGGTACCGCCGACTGTTACGACGTACTGATCATTGTAGAGGAAACGTGCCGTCGCTACTTGTGAACTGTACACCTTTTCCTCGACGTACTCAGCCTTGGTGCTGGTGCATGGGTAACGGAATAGGCGAAGATAACCCTCGGCATCACCGCTGACGAGCATGTCGTGGGCCGCTGAACGACTCGACGTCGTCAACACGGTAGTCAGTGGATAGTATCGATTGTTCCACATGCCTAAGAAGATCATAGAGTTAGACGTCTTCACTATTACGATAATCAAGAACGTCTCTGGGATGTCTTACCAGATACCATATACCCTACTGTGCAGTTATAAGTGTACCATTTGACATCCTTCATTACCAGGGGACTCTTCTCTGAGGAAAGTGCCTTGATGTCCCCTAAGAATGAAATAAGAAATGACAAAAATTTTGAGAATAGCTACTTGTTGCGATACATCATCTTGCTATACTGATTAATGAAAACTTACAGAAAACTAAATCGTAATCTTGCGTCACAGTTTGCAAGAATCGACTGTCCGAACTCCAATCAAGTTGAACTAGAGGTTGCGCACCACGTATCTTGTTGCTCTTCTTGTAAGAGAAGCCATCCCGTGATACTCTAAATAGGTAGACGCTACCATTTTGCGAGCCCATCGCAATGATCTCGCCAGCTGCATGAAAGATCAATGTTCGTTTGCATTAGATATGATTTTAATTGATAAAAAGATTTTTGGAAGGAGGACTTACTAGGATTATATCCGATGCAAGATAGAGGAGAACCGCAAACCCTGAGAGTGGCGACAGCAGCACCGGTGTCGGAAGCGAGAACAAGAAGATGACCTTCAGAGGAACCAGCCGCCAGGGCGACACCGAACGGATGGAAAGCGATGCAAATGCACTCGAATCCTACTTGAGTGGTCCAGACGAGCTTGTGCCTTCTCCAGAGTGCGATGTTCTTGTCGTGTCCAGCTGTGGCGAAGACCTCGTCATCGGGATGCACCGCAAGACCCCAAAGCTGTCTACCGTGGCCAAAGACAACTTGATTGAACCGTCGCTGAAGGGAACCCTCGAGGATGTTGTTCCTAGTAGTTCCGACGTAGATATTGCCGTCGTTTCTTCCAGGACGTTGCGGGTAAATGCTTCGTACTCCGCCGACGGATTCTGGCAGCTAAACGACACGAGTATTTCGTGTAAATAAAAGTTTAAACTTTAAGAGATATGAAAGTGAGGGCACAAGAAACCTTAGTGTCTGTGATACGTTTGTAATTCTGCAAGGAATCCCAAGCAGCGATCTTGCGATCTTTCTCTCCACCTGAGAGTAACGTTCCTTCCGACAGCATCACCAGGGAGCTGATACCCTTGTTGTGAGCCTCGAATTCCATGCGGACAAAATAGGCGCCATCGGCGTCGACCGAGTAGACTGTGATGAAGCCGTCACTGTCCGCCGTCACGACGTCACCGTCTTGTTCAAATTGGATGCTGGTGACGTGCGTCCTGGAAGGCTATAACGTAGTGGAATAAGATAACGCGGAAATTAATAAAGAACAAGATTACCTTTATTAAACAAAATCATATACTAAATCAACTGAATCTAACTTGACTAGGAACTCACAGGTTTAATTATATCCGTCCTTTCGAAAAAGCCATCTTTACGTCGATTCCAAAAGGTCAAATGTCCCCGACCGTGCGTTATAAGCAGATTATCATCCAGGGGATGAAAAGCTGCCCCTGTCAAATCCTCCTGCAAAGTCTACAGCAAACCACATTAAAAATCTCTTCTTTCCTCAAAAAGTAGATTTTCTATGTAAATAAAAACGTACAGCTACTTTGCCAAGTAAATGACCCCACTGCCATTGCCACACAGATAATATAGCTTCTCTGCCTGAATCAACGGCAAGAACGTAGCTTCCGCCATTCTATAAAACCGGAAGTTCACTTGAAGCATAACCAAAAGTTTCGGTATCTCATAATAGTTTATAACCCTTAAATGGGATTACCAGCTGTGAAAAAGCCAAAGCCGATACTCCAATTTGAAATTCTGACATTCCAAATACATAGAGTGTCAATAGAGTTTCCGTAGACCATATGCGAACATGGGGCTGTGCTTTTCTGTGTCTGCCAGCTTTCTGTCCTGAAGCCACAAGTTCTCTGCTAGGATGAACCTAACAAAAATTTCTCAATGTCTTCAATTCAAAAAAGTACCAGAAACATCCTACACCTACAAAACAGATGTAGAACGTTCTTCGTAAACCATACCTCCATACACGTGATATCCTCAGTGTGTCCAATGTAATGACGCTGTGCATTCTCCTCCCGGTCATAAAGCACAGCAACGGCAGCAACGTAATAGAGAAGTTCACCGCTAGGCAGGACCCAAAGATTTCTACGCGTGTCGGTACCCCGGTACCCGTAGACCCACTCGAGCTGCAGCTTCTTATCCGGAGGTGAATTGTCAACAGGTGGCAAATGAGAAGGTGGATAAAACGTCCTCCTTAGTCCTCTGATCGTGACCCTGGCTGGTTCCTCGCGGAGGACCTCCACGACGCTGTAGTCTGCCGACAGATCAGTGCAGGGAGACGCTACAGTGCACCTAGACATGCAGGCTTCACGGGTGACAGATGAACACGCACCGTTAACTCTCACGACCTCAGATTCAGGAACGTAGAGTGCACGAGGTCGACTCTTGCTACGGGCCCTTCGCTGCCTACCAATGTCTTCGACCACCGTCGAAGGTCCGCGTGACCTTGAACGTCTCGCTGGTGAACCGGTCACAGTGCTGATACCGATTCCCGGTGCAGCTCCAAGATAGAACGTATCCACGTCCGCAAATTCATTCCTGAGCTGAGAGAAGCTACGAACCTAGGAAGGCAAAAGGAAATTATAAGAAAAAAAAAGTAATTTTTATGAAATGCAAACCTAGAAGGGCCAGCGAAGAAATTCTCGCGAATATTAACCAATTTGAAATTCATATTCCTCGAGTCAGAGATAAACGATGATTCTCTGACCTTTTTCTACGTGCTTGTCTAAGAGGGTCATAGGTCGACTGATATCAAAACCCTTCGTACAAAGTTCACCGAGGATGCAGAATGGATAGAAAAGTCAAAGAAATTCATAATGTATACAATGGGGAGGGTGAAACTTTCTATTACTCAATGTACCACCCTCTATAGGTCGACCTCATTCGCTACCTTTCAACCCCTATCACTCTATCCCACTCTGACCCAAGTCTCGGCCGACCTCGAACGCCGTTTAATGGTTCGCGGTTCCCTTCAGTCATGTAAACAGCCGTCTGCCGTGGCGCATGCATATTTATGGAAAGCAATGTTCGAGTCGATTTTATAAGAGCGATGCTGCGTCTTTTTCAATTTGCATAAATGACTGATACAGCTCGAAAAGAAAAACTGCCTAAGGTATTGAAAGTCAAACGTGGATAGGTACTGTACTATCTGCCCTTAACTGGTACCAACTAACATCCAGTGTGTCCGATCGATTTTACAGCAGACGATTGGCTAAATATATAGTTAACTATATTGCGCAATGTGATGTTCAATCACCCAACGAACCAAAGGCTTTAATATGAAACATCGACGATATTAAATACCGACCTCTTGACCCGTCACAGTAAACATCCTTTTAGCTCCATTCATCTTAAGCACCTGACCAAGATCCTCGAGAACCTCCTCAAACGGTTGAGAAGTACGAAGATTCAGAAGTACTCGGCACTGTAAAACAAAATGGTATAAGTACCCCTACTATAAAAATCCATTTTTTTCCATATACCACTATTTACCTGTACAGTGTGATCGAGATTATTAACAATACGAATGACACGACCAGAAGATGGTTTACCACCTCCTGGTGGAGGAGCTTCTTCGCTGATCGATGCTTTTCTACTAAGGCTTGCCACTGCAGGTGGTCTGCTCCAACCTCCTCCGACGCTACCACCTGGACCAACGACGTTTCCGGTTCCACCTCCAGATCTTCCAGCCCCACCGACGCTCGATGACGCGTACCAGGTATTACTCTTCTTCCCATAGCTTGCCGGCTATAAGAAGCATCAATGAGCTAATTCAACAGCGACTGATGAGCTTATCAAATAACAAATATATTTATCGCCCTCTGATGTACAGTGCACCTGGAGCATATCGGCCGGTAGTGATATCACCTCGAAGGAGTCACTCATCAAAAGGACAAAACTGTCGCGATTATCGCTAAATGGAAATTCCAATGACTCGTCCAAGGAGTCGCTGTCCTCGATGGGTCGGTAAACCACCGGCCCTTCCGAATGGTACGAGGAACTTGATGACTCAATGATGAACGCGTTGAGTCGATGAACATTCGCATACTCGTACGAACCCACTAGCTCGTCGAGAGTCTTGCACTTCCTGCGTTCACACCGCCCCTTCAAGAAGCGCGTCTTATACGAACTAGGAAGACTCTCCTGGAGTTCCCACTGTACTCTCAACACCGACTTCACCAGCTTGACTGACTCCACTAGATTCCCTAGCTTCGCTAGCACCCGCGAGCCACCCTAGAGCTCGTTCTCAAGGACAGTTACCGCCACACCCCCACTGACGCCAGCCCACACACCACTGGCGCACTGTACCGCACCATCGACGACCTGGCATCGGGGCCGCACGAGCTCAGTATAATGCATGCTAATCAAAAGCCTCGATGTTTACTCCCTTTTCTCCCTTTCACCCTTTTCTCGTTCCGGCCTCGATGGCCAACCCCCGTGATCCGCAACCTCTGCCCTCCTTAACTCGGCCCAACTTCCAGGAGGCTAACGAGATTGCCAGCACGAAATGTATAGTCAGGCTTAATGCCCGTTCAAACGTTAATGGACAGCCGATTATTGGTCCGATGCAAAAAAAATTAGATCGGCTTTGAGATACCTAATCATATCAGAGCAATATCTCATCAAGGTGTCAGGGTACATGTTTGAGTGTTGCGTCTATTAATAAAAAAAGAAAAAAATTAAATTTCTTACATACTCATGAAAAATCATTTGATGATAAAGATTTTACCTATAGGTTCAATAATTTAGAAGATAGTATAAAATTAAATACAATTTTATACCGGTAAAATCCTTGTATTAAATAATTAACAAGTTACCAGAAAAAGCATGAAATTCCTAAAAAAAAAAAGAAACTGGTACTACACTTAAAAAGAGCTTTAGAAAAGTTACTAATGAGATGCGCATAAAAAAAAGTACCAGGAGAGTGTGTTGAATCCATAAGAAAGTTTGATGAATTTTAGGGTGCGTTAAGTCAGTTCAGGTCAGCCAGGGTTGAGGTGTCGTGATGCGAAGGAATCAGAGAAATGCGAAGGCCAATCAGACTGGCTAGCTAACCACCCTGGGGCCAAGGTCGGTCCGCGTCAAAGCACCTAGACACGCGTATGGTACTCGAGGTTACCCCTGGAGTCGTCTAGCTGGGGGGTTACTACTGGTGCTCAACCCTTGGCCTTTCGGCCTGCATCTCCCGGTCGTGTACCTTGAATTTGCATGCAACTTGAAACAAGCCACCCTAGCCTAATTTTGAGATAAGAGAGCTTGCAAACTGACCGAGCTTGCGATAGTGCCTCCTATGAAGTTTTCCAAAGTTCGTGCAGCTTTCGTTAAGTCACTTGCGATAAGGCTAACCATTTTTACAATCCCTAAAAAAAGCTCCAAACAAAGCACAACACGTAAGTACACGACTGTGATACAATTAAAAAATCACAGTAACATTTATTGTATCAGACAATTTTTACACCAAATAAATAAAGACCGATCATTGCTCTGTGTATTTCAAACTGGTTAAGGTACTCAAACTGTTAAGATAATTTCACGGCCATCCCCAGCATGCTTGTGTCTCACTCTACTGCACGCTGGTAAACAGGAAGACAAAGCTACTCGTAGTACTGGCAGTGAATTTCACAGAACGGACCCTTGATAATCCATCCCATGAAAAACCAGAACGCTTTATTATTTTATTTAAGTTACATTTACCAATGGCAGACTTGTGTAACACGAATGCTAATGTGAATTCTTAATCGTTGTATTATGCGGTGCGTGTTGAGTAAGTAAGAACTTCTAGCAGAGCAATCCGCTTGGTACATTATACATGAGAACAAGGTGGTTGTCCTGGGTTCAGTTATGCTACACCAGGAGGTGTAGAAGTCACCGGGAGTCTCCGCAGTGTTTTACATATCAGTCAGGAAGGCCAATTCACGCATGAGAAAATCCCTCTGCATCGTTTGGACATATTTCAAAAGTATAGCGGGTGTCCTACAAGTCCTGGTATCGTCTACATATAGTTAAACCGATTACCTACCAACCTCTAGCACACTTTCTCATCCCTCTTAGCAGCAGCCAATTATCCGCAATGCCAGCTGTATCTGACGCCATTATCGGACTAATGAAGTCAATTAAATAAAATTGCAGTCAGGCATGCACTTTCGATTAAGAAAAATGATTTAGCTCCCATCTAGCGGCCGATATAAATAGTACAGTCGTGTCTCGTATCTATATAATCAGCTGTGCGTGAGTAAATCGGCTATATCAGGGGTATATCTGGTAGTAAGGTGTATAAGGTACAAGACTGTGCTATACAGAGTATGCACAAAAGACATATACATGTATATTAAAGTCAAAGTGTCTAACGTCACGGAAGATATTTGATTCTTGGAATCGGTAAAAATATTTTGTACAACAAAAAGTGCATTCATTTTATAGTTATGCGGAAGTGGCGGCTGCAATGAGAACGAGACTTAAAGAAACAGCTTTACGTTATTGCATAGTACTGGTAACGTACATATATGTTAATGATGAAGAAACGATCTCGCTCCGGGTACGTGACGGTACGTTCTCGATGACTCCAAAATATTCCACGCAAGCCTTCACGTATAAAACGACGTTACGATAACGTTTATAAGTTGTTATAACGCTATCGCTAACGACTTGACTTCTTTTTCCAGGCCAACAACGACACGACCTCCATCTACATCATCTTACTCGTCTCTTCGTTTTTCACCTCGCAGATCTATGTAGGTTAAATCTTGATGGAAAACTGTAGTACCGACGGGTTTTATGACGCTTAATTCGCACTATCGGTAAATCAACTGTTTGTCCGTTTGAATTGGAGAATCATGAAACGGAACGTTGTACCTTTCATTGCTCTAGTTTCAGTTCCTTTTCGCGGAAAGTTCGATTCAGTTTATATTCGTGTAATTAATTAAGGAATTAGAGCAGAATTATATGTAAATTAAGAACGTGACGCAAAGTGCGAAAATCTATTGATTCTATGAACATGTTGTTATGTGTGTCAGCTTTGACGGAGACTTCAATGACTGAGACGATATGCTCGAACTGTCTGTGTTTCGTTAAAGAATCGATATTGAGATTAGATATCATATATTTTAATAAAAATATATAGATGCACTTTATCAAAGCGTATAATGTTATATATAAATACATAAATTTGAAAATCCCAATAATTAACTTTTGACCAATTTTGAAATCGGCTGAATCACTTACGCGGTCTCTAAATTTCATATAGCAACGAAGGACGCAGATTTCAACAACGTCGTCTTAGTCGTCGTTGTGGGGTGTATTGATCCCCGCGCCGCTGACCAGCGGTCAATGAGATACGGTCTTTCCCTCTGGTTCTCTCTCGTTCTATCTCTCATTCTCTCTCTCTCCCTCACCCTCTTCGTTAGAGAACTGCCTCGTGGCCTCAGGAACTTCAGCCATCGTGCAGGGGTGCAGCGTGCACCTACCTGCTTGGCGGAAGTGGAAGTCGCCCCCCCCCCCCTTCAACCTCGGTATCATATCGCCACCCAATCGCCACCCTAACGCGGTACCAGAGTCCAGTCGGACCTGATGTGATTCATGCGGCCTTCCAACTGAGTCTGGACTACTCGCCAAGGAAATCAGCCCAGGTAAGATCAGTAAGCTGTCTCGCTGCACGAGGTAGTGTAATTGTCACCAGAGTTACTAAGGGTGAAAGTAAGGGGTGGCTGGTAGTAGTCAAAAGTATTGCTGCTGGTGGGAGCATGAGGTGAGAATGGGTTAAGTAAGGGTGGCGAGAACAGCTTGATCTACTTTCAATGAAGGTAAGGAAAGCAGAGGGTGCAAGCGCGCAGGTCTTACGCTACCCCTCTGTCGAATCGGCCAACCCACTTCTGAGATCCCTTAAACCACAACTACCCTGTGCCACTTTCTGTATAGCATATCTGGTCGGTACTCTAGACGATCTCGTTATCTAGTCACTCATTTACCCCTAGAGCATACCCAACGTTCGATTGGCGAGTCACCTTCCCGTTCCATCCCCTTGTCAAGTCATTCTACACTCAGCTCGGCCACGTGGTGCTGGTAAACATCAGATGGCAGGACGTCGTCAGGCACCGATCAGCGCATCCCTCGCTTAATCAACAAAGTACCTGTGCTGCGCCCAGCTACTCGACAACTGCTGACCTCGTCCTTGATACCAGTTATTCATTCCGTAACTCACCCCATTCAAAATCCCAGCAGCCATCAATCAGATAAAAATGGCCGAGGGGTTGAGTGTGGATATTATTCGCGTGGTGTCTGGTAACGAAGACTGTCTGATGGGGATGATTATAAGAAGGGTGTATCATGGATAATAGCAAAAAGCAGATATTACCTATAACCTATTATTGATTACGATGCTGTGGTGGCACACCTTAAAACCTAGAAATCACTGAGGGTGTGTCGGACTATCTAACTACCCTTAGTATTCCTCACCTGCAGTCTGTATGAATATGATATGTAGTTTATACCGGGGTAGCTGGACATAGACAGCAATGTATTTTTTTTATCCAATCAAATTGCTCATGCGTTTATTTTATAAGGGTCACGCGCTTCTTTAAGAATTCGCACAGTCACTAACCTATTTTATGGGCGCATAATAAATAGGAATGAGGAATGTGTGAATGCGAGCGGAAGTTGAAGGATCGCTAGCTGGTTGCGCATAAGCGACTTTGGTCTACAAGGTCTCGGCAACCAGACCAGGGAGAGGGGACCTTCCTTATTCTTAGCTGGCAAAACAGAATCGCATTGCGTGCCGCCAGGTTGCCGTTGATCTGGGCCAGATACACACAAACACAACCTACTAACGGTTTATACGCAGTTTTATTATAAATCACTTTATCGCAGTGTTGGCACTATTTCGCGAGGCAGCCTGGAGCATCATAGTGCACTTTAACAAAGGTTAATATATCATTTAACAACTGCCTCAATTCTGACCAATAGACAATTGACCCAGGTGTCATGTTTGGCAGATCGTTTAGTTACTCCTAATCTTTCTAATTTCTGCGGAATAGCTGATCGGTTACTTATTGTCTGCTATTCTGCAAGCGATCCTTTGAATGACTTACCTTAAAGGTTTTGTAACTAGAAACAACGTAAGATGCACCATCTTCCAGCTCATCCAAGCTCAGCTTTCTGTCACCATCCATGGAGAAGATGTGTCGTGCACCCCGCGGTAGATCCAGACGCAATGAGAGTCGGTCCAGAAGTGCCTCGAGAGATCCAATATCACGCCCAGGTTTGAATCTGAATATCCAGTCAATGGACAGGGAAGATAAAGAAAAGGTCGTTTCAAGATACGAACGACGATTGTATTAAACGAAAATAATTCTTACCTGAACTCGACACCAGGGAAGTAAGGATCTCCATTCTTGTAGAAGGTGACACGTCTGGCCCTCCAATAACCAAGATTATTGTACCTGGCTGGAGCCGGCTCGTGTCGGCTCTTCGGCCTAGACTCCGGCTGCTCCGGAGGCAACATGCGAGGACTAGAGGGTCTACTCTGCCTCCAATAGCCGCCCATGCCGCCTCCACTCCCACCTTCGGCTACCCCCATTCCCATTCCGAGCCCCATCCCCATTCCCGCCCCCGGCAAGTCGCCGGTCGACGCCGACGCTGAGGTCGCTACCGTCATTCCTTCCCGACCCGCTGCTCCTGGCCCATCGTCCTCCTCGTCGACATCGTCGTCGCTATCAACACCGGCCGAGGGCATCCCGGTCGACATAGTGTGTTGAGCTTGCGGAGAACCGTCGCGCCGTGGCGCCTCTTGTCCTTCCGAGTTGACGCCGACGCTCAAAGCGTCCATGCCACCTCCCTGACCGTTGGTATCATTACTACCGGCGCCGGTACCGCTGCCGATCATTCTTTCGCCACCCTTGTACTGGCCCAGATGAGAATTGGCACGCGATACTGCTTGTGTAGCAATCATACCTCCACCAGGAGTCCTTCCTGGCCACTCTGGACCCTACACAGATTCTTTCACTCGAGCTTCGTAGTTTCTACAAACGTTTCTCAAGAGTTATAGTATAAGACAACGTTCGAATAATTCCTTGAATGTTATACAACCCCTTGTAAAAAGGCTTTCGTGCGACCAATAAAGAATAATGATCTTGAAGTTATGTGCCACTCGATTGCAGTGTGAATTTAGATCGATCGATTTATTCGAGGACTTCAACACGGCAGGATACAGTTTTTGATGCAGTCTGAGCTTTACGATTGCAGCTCACTGCGGATCCAACGAAAGACCTTGTTAACTATTTCCCGACACCATCATTTTTCACTGTTTCAAACAAAAAACAACACTATCTGTCTGTTATTTCTCCCTAATGTCCATCTGCACTCACTTGAAGCTTAGAACTTCATGATACTCTCTTGTCAAGTTTCTCGATTTCTTTAAAAAAAAAAAACCGTCACTCATTACCATAAAATATCTTATGTACCCTTATCAAATACCTCACATTCCGACAAATAACTTTTTCAACTCCCCTACAGCTTTATTGCTCTCTAAATTCGCAATATGCAAAACACTCCCGTTTTCAAGTATAACAAACTACCCACCTCGTGTTCACACACAAAATGGTACCGGCTCCTTGTAAATTAATTTAATTATTCCACAAACATTTATCCCACCACGTGTCAAATTATTAAACGCTCATTCGTTTACCAATGAAATAAATGATCATTCAAATGCAAATTACTCCTTGTGCTTTACATATTCATGTCGTTCGTCCTTCACCGGTGGCGTCCCGACGTCAAGTGCCGCTCCGCAGGTCCTGCAAGCGGCTTCGTGATGTCAGTGAACCGTAGCGCCTTAACTCAAAAGCTCCATAGCTTCGTACCCCCGTATATACGCTCTTACGAGGAAGCAAATCCGAACTTGTTGCACAGTTTGTATCGACGCAAGCTCACAGCCTGAGCTTGCGATTGGTCGTTGAATCGCGCAACCTGATCCTATTGGCTTACATTAATGGGGACAGCTCATCAGGACCAACCCTCACACCATCATTGGGCAACTTCCGGACTCAGAATGGCCGACAAAAGCACATCAGCCTATGCTCGAGTAATCACAGTGCTACTTATCGTGCCTATTATTCAATTTACTTACGGCGTCGTGTCATTTTCCTAATTAAAATACAAAGACAATAAATAAATCATTTTTAAATATATCTCTCTTCAATCAAAATTCTTACCACTGTCCCAGATAACACTTATAATTCGTAAAATGCGTTATTCCTCCTTGTTTGCATCGATCTTCTTGCGAAAAGAGGGATCGCCGAAATAACCTCAAACTCGAAGTGATTGAGGTCAGGACTAAGCTCCCCCATGATTCGACCATAAATTATAACGTGACAGACGCTGTTACAAATATAATATTTACCGTGTGCGTGAAAAAGAAGTCAATACCAGGTTAAGTATACAGTTTGCGTGCAAAGTCACGACCGGAGCAGTGGAATAGGAGAGCTCCTACTCCTTATCCTGACTTCAGAAACTCCCTGGTGATACATTTTCTAGGTACTCACGTGGACTACATAACGTATGGTGAATATATAGTGCATATAAAGTACGAGGGTTACATAACTCAACGATACAACTAGATCTAAGCCTTCCTCCTGCATTTATATGGATATGTATATGTATGGATTACTCATGGATTCTCATTATCTGCAAAATCTTGACGTCCACGTAAAACGTACCGACGACAATAACAGTGGTCGTTAGATTCTCGTCGAGTATGTCTTTCCTTATTGTAATCTTATTCTTCTGTATTCTTTATCCTTTTCCTTCGCTTGAGCTCTAGCCAGGCACATCGATCGATTCCTTAGAACCGGACTGGTCACGAAAGTTCCAATGGTTAGTAAACGTAGTAAAGTCCAGTTAAAGTATAAGGAGGGCTTGTTGCAAGAATTGCAGGACACGAAGAAGTAAGAGAGACGCAAAGAAAGAGAAAGAGAAAGAGGGAGCATTTATTAGACCTCTAGTAATTTAACACGACTACGAAACACTGTCTACTGTAAGCAGCAGTGCCAACTTAACTTTTTGATCTAGCGTGTCGCCGGTGCCACGGTTTCGAGCGACATATCGATCCCTTAACCGATTTTCAGGTCCTTGGCGACTTTTGCAGTCATTCCACATACGCAAATCGTAGTAAAATAAATATTTTTGACCTTGCGTAATATTTTTTTTAAACCATAGGTATTTTTTATGAAAATGCCAACGAACTGGTAGAAAAATTCAAAACATCTTTCAAATCGAGATTGATCATCGGAAATAGAACGGAGACTTATATTTCATTATCAGTATTATGTCTGAAATTTTACAATATTTATGGGAATCGCTCATAATTGGTAGTAAAACTTTCCTAGTAATATATAATACTTACCACAAAATTATCGAAGGCATGTGAGCATTTCCTTTCGATGAATAAAAATGGGCCATTGCTTTCTGCGCCTTGAATTACTTTTTGGCGTGCCAGTGAATGTCGTCGAATCGCGTTCGAGACATTTTTATCAGTACAGTACGATCTACGCGTTTGTCCTACAAATCCCTTTTGGACTTTTTAACATAGCCCGAGTAAATCCTCGAAAGCCTTACGGGAAATTATTATCGTTTCAGTTTCACATCATAGTTGAATGCGATCGATGCTTATTATGGATGAATATTGTCATCATCGAATGCATGGCTTAGACTCGTAACCTAATGCTGTTAACTGTCTGATATCTCCATAAGATAATGTATTAATTGGTAGACGAGATTGCAGCGACCTACTTACGAAAAACTGCCAGCCGACATATTTTTTGTTAAATTTTACTGTCAGAGGGCAAAGAAGTTCTCTCAGTATAGTCTATACTCTATATGTTTTTTGTATCCTTATCATTATGAGATACCAGATGTTATGCACTGTATATATAATGCCTCCACTCTAATTATATTGCGTCGTAAATAGTCAGAAGGACGCATCCATGCACGTCGCGACGCTCACTCGAGGACTTTCGAGGAAATGCGGCTAAATTACCTAGAAGCTTAAACGCTTTTGATATTATCATAACAAATGGCTCAGAAATTTGTAGAGCTACGTAATACTGGAAGATGTACTTTTCTTGTCAGCCATTAGCATCTTTTCTTTATTACATGTATCCTAACGGGCATTTATCCAACTATATCAGAAAGATTATTAACGAAAATCGAAAGGTGTGTTTCCCAAATCGAATTCTTTTAATCAAGTCATATTTCGATATCCAATCTACTTTTCCCTTATTGACTTCGAATAATTTATACGTACGTGCCAGTGCGTAATCCTTCGATACTGATGAGGGAATCGAAAGGCGTGGTTTAATGAGGCAATAAAATATTCTCGCGCGTAAAGTAAGCGTATATACATCAAGCACACGCGATGGATTTGGTATAATTTTTCCATTGACTGAAACCTCTCAGGTAAATTCACTCTACGACTTTACGTAAAGTAGTAGAGACAGCAAGGTACACTGGAAGAATATTTTAACGATCGTTTTGACGTTTCAGCATAAGACTGGAAAAGGTTATGAGCTTTTAAGGATTTTCTAACGTGAGGATTTTTGTGGGAGAAAAAAATATAACTGCGGTACAGTAAAGTCAAAAAATGTGTAGTTTATTAGAAACGTGCATTGACCTACGACTTCTTTGATTCTTTAATTACGAGAATGACGGTAGACATGTAATTGGTAGGCAGCTTATCCTCTTAGGGCGTTCGTTTATAGTAGTAGAATTTGTATCAGCAGATCTTTTTCTTTCTTTTCTATTCTTCTTTTTTTCTTTGCTGTAGATTGCACCATCTGTACTATTATCAGCGGTCTTTTCGTCACTTACGTTGGACGTGTCTTTCGGTAAAGGATCCACATTTGGTATAGACTCTGACTCTTCCGTGTTTCTTCTTTTTCTCTTTTGATTCTTCTTCTTCTCCTTTTCGCTAATTACGCTGCCTTTGTTCTCTTCGTGCAGTTCAATCTTCTTCTTTCTTCGTCCAGACTCCGGTAAAGGAACCTCAAAATTTCTCTCGAATATCGCAACAAAGAACCCATTCGTCATATCAGTCTCAGATCGAGCATAAAGACATTTATCCGCGCATGCATAATCCTTAGAGCTAAAATTTCGCCAATTCCCATCGAGGATCGTGCCAACTGGTACAAGGGTGTATGCATCCCCGACGGTAGAAAGAACTTCGTCTACAACCTGCTCGTTTTCTTCTGGATAAATAGAACAAGTGGAGTACACAATTCGTTTGGCTTTTGGAAAATTCAAAAGGGCGTGTTTCAAAATTAACACTTGAAATGATTGAAGACTCTTTATACGAGCTGGTGCACACTTTTCCTGTTTCATACCATGCACTTCAAGTCTGTCAGTCATTCCTTTAATATAGAAACAGATTAAGTAAAGATGTTAGTAAGAATTTGGCAACAGTCCATAAAAACTTTTAAAGGATATCGAGATGTAATAAAGATATCACCTGATCCAGAACAACTGGGATCGACGAGGATATATTCGACATCGGGACACCTGCTGGAATCTATTGTGATTACGTCTGCGTTGATACTTTCAACACAGGAACAATTCGTTGCTTGCAGCATCTTTCGAAGAGTTTCATATCTTCTCAAGTCGCGCTCGACTGCGTAAATTTTTCTATGGAAATGAAAAATCTTTATAGATATTTTTCAAATTGACTTGCTCTCATTTTTTAAGATTGTCTCAATGTTACCCCTTGTTTTGCAGAATAGCTGCTAAATGGGTTGTCTTCATTCCAGGTGCAGCGCACATATCCATTACGACAGATTCAGGAGTAGCACCAAGTAGAAAAGCAGGAAAACAACTGGCCTAAGATTTTTAGAAAATGTCTAATATTCTTGGATCCTTTTCATTTGATTTCTATTTCATCGTTTTTTTTTTTCAAAATGTTCTATCCACTCTCGACTCTTTACCTTATCTTGAAGAACTACTGCTCCTTTGTTATAGGCCTCGTGATCGTGGAAAGGTGTTCCTGATGGAAAAATGAGTAACTCAGGAATATGTATGTCCCTTGCAAAATTTGGTTCGGTCAGATGCGAGATGCTCTCAATAAACTCATCGTAATTGGCCGATTTGGGTAATATACGCCATCCTTCCTCGACAAATGCCGAAATGACATCGCTTACACTCATATAAAGAGTATTGACGCGTACATAGCGCGGTTTATCCACTGTAAAAGAAATTTATTCTTTGTATAAATGTTAACAAGTTAAAAAAGAACAAAATCATGATGCTTGCTTCTCTTTAATCGCCATCGTATCAAGCCTCGAGAGTTACAAATACTCAAGGGAATATTAAGTTTTATAACAAATATATACATATATATTTATTATCATCACAACGCTTAGCATAAGAAGAATACACAAGATGTAGATTGTATAAATTATTACCAAACGATGCTTAAGACTGTAAAAATTTATGCCAGTTCTTGACAACGTTATGTGAATGGAATGTATAATGCTATTTTTATTAAATGCATCATGACTGTTGATCAGGGATTAATTCATGTAGCTTGATTTTCGTCTGGATATTAAACGAGAAAATTAGGCACCTAATCATCTTTTTTATTGAGATCATTCTTAGATGTCGACGGTTCAGTTACTTCTGTGGACTCTTTCGTATCATCGGGTTCGTAAAGCGCCCGATATGCATAGCTCATTATTATCGCATTGGTAACAACTACGGCTGCCGTAACGGAAACGCAAGTAACTGTGAATTGATCAGCGTGAAATTCGTTTCTCATAACGTGCTGTGCCCCAAAAAACGCGGCAAATGGCAACGTAAACATGGCTATAGTATAGAGGAAGAAGACTCCCAATACTGAGACAAGACTCATGGCTGGATCATCCAATTTATAATCGTAATCCGATTTAGAAGTATGCGCGGAATCTTTGTGTCTGTCCGTGCGTACGACGTATGATAATAACGTCTTTATCTTGGATGATCTTCTCGATTGGATTCTGTTGTTGCGGATGATTAGAACCATTAATCTGAAGAGCACGTGACTCCTTTGGGAGCAGGATGCTCACAGGCCTATACAGATTCTAGAATGGATGCTCTCGAGGCTTGGCACTGAAAAAAATAAGAAGCGACACAATGAATCGTATTTACCTTTCTTGAATACTGATTGACTTGAACGGAGAATTTCTCTTAGATATTTTTGCAATTCAGTTTGGTACGAAAGAATTGTTTTCACAGGTTTAGATTCAGATTGCAAGCGCTGCTTTCCCCACAATAACTCAGTAATGAGCACCCTCGCAAGCCATGGATCAAGGCGAGGCTCTTCAAGTAAGATTCGAGTGCTCCGAATGAGATGATCCAAATGAGAGCCATTCTGGAGAGTGTTCAATGCCAGAGCATACAGCCCACGAATATTCTGCTCACCAATTATATCAATAAAATATGAATTTTCATAAGAATTTCCATTTAACAGACACATCTCTTCAGGATCATTGAAATGCCTAAAATCGTTACTTACAGGATGTTTTTTCTCATATACCAACTGCTTCAGACTGGCACCTTCCTCCTGTACTTTCTGCACGATGTTCTTCACGATCTTATACAGTCTCGGTACCTTCACGGAATGCTCAAATCCATTACTAGTCATGTTATTGCATTCCAGGGTGGTTAGGAAACGTGTAGCAGGGCGTCGTCTACGTCGATACCATACACAGCGCTAATACTGGGAAAGTGATGAATGAATCTTATACTAACAGATACTAGCGACAATAACTTGATACAAAATAACTTCTTATGGAGTACGTTCCGAAGAAAACTCACCACAGACATCAACGTACTGCACCGTTGGACATTGTTGCCAACAAAGAGAGCGATTTAAGAAAAGAAATTCGATGCATAACAGTACTATCTTGTAACAATTCTTAATAGAATACTAAAGGTAAAGATCAATAATTGCTGTCAGTGAGTAAGATGTAAGGCTGTAATGAATATTATTGAAAATGTCGTGCACTTTTTCATGCACCAAGTTAGCAGCAGTGACTAGACATGCCCCGCCGTCACCGCCACCCATAGTATTGTTGGGAGTTTCATACAGAATTGAGTTCCACGACCCGTCTGTCCAACGAAACAAATAATGGCCGCTCCATGTTGTTATTGTGCGTAGCTGCTGCTCGTTATTTTTGTAATCAAGCTGTCGCGCTTGATCGCTATTCCTCGTGTAGTGACCACAGGCGTATTGGTTAAAGGTCAAAGGCCAATTTAAAGTAAAATTTGTGACTACGAGGCAGATTAATTCACTGGCAGAAAGCCTGCAAATGTGCATTAGCGTTACACTAAGTGCTGCTCGGAAAAATGCTTTGACAGTGCCTTGTTGTGATTGTTATGATGAAAGATTTCATCTTTGTGGTATTATTTGGATTATGTGAACTGTAAAGGAATGGGGCGTCGGTGGTACCCACGAGTATTTAATATCGCATCGTATAGATAGTATTCGCAGTACACGGTGGAATTATTTTCTAATAGTAAACATATTCCGTGTATTGGAACCGTGGTACTACTATATTCCAAATTGTTGACTCGGTTTACGAGTCGTTAGTTTCATAATGGTGCACATACCGAGTGCCTATACTTACAACTTCTGGTCAAAAACGGCCACTGAGGTAGTGGAGCTAACATGTCTTATGCCCAATGGTGTTTTCATTCCTTTAGAGGCAAATCGAAATTCCACACTCGCAGAAATTAAAGAGGTAAGGATATCAGACGGTTTCCTTGAAAATGTCATTAAACATAACTGATTGTTTATGTTATTTTTATAGGAACTGTGGGATGAGGCAAGCACATATCCATTGCATGGCACTCTACGGGATGCTCCTTCATATATTTTTTCATGCATTAATTCAAATGCGGAAGTTGAAGTGTTACGAGATGAAAGTAGACGACTTTGCGATGTAAAACCTTTCTGTTCACTTCTAAAAGTGATAGAGAGAGAAGGTGTTAAGGGTGATCGGAATCTAGACTCACAAATTGGTCTTCTAATTGGAAAGGGTTTACATGAATTTGCAGCCCTAAAGAATTCTGAAGTAAATGACTTTCGCTGGAAAATGAGAGTTCTCGGTGATGAAATTGCACTTGGGCGACAAAAGAAATCATGGGTTGAGAAAATGCAGTATCAGTTTCCTTCACGATTAGCGACTACACCTGATATACCCAAAAATATTGAATCTCGTCTGAAAGATGGACATATTCTGCTGCTTACCAAATTTGAAAATATAGAGGTAAGAAAATTTTCTTATAATGTTATAATGTCTTTAAAAATATCAAGTCTTTATTTGTTTGTTCATATAAAAATTCATTGACATGCATGAAGTTAAGCTTAAAAATTAAATTCATTTTTTGTTTGTTGCAATATATATTATAGGATATTCTTTTTTTGTTATCTTTAAGTCTTTCTTGACCTGCTGGGAAACAGAATCCACTGTGTCTGGTGAAAAGCGAATACTTTTCTTTTCTTTTTCCTTGTACCCACTTTCTAAATGTTTTATTACCTGATCAGGTTTAAGGATAGCTGATTTTAATGGCATGCTTGATATATTCTTCAAGGTGCTCGTGCCTGGCAATTCTTTATGAATAGTAGAGGGTATTATTTGCGTTAATTCCATATCATTGGCTGTAATATCTGTAGAGACGTTAAGAGATTCATTAATTTTTTCTTCAACGTTATGTCCTATAACTCTCTGTGATACTTGTGTCTCTGGTATTTTGATTGTATCATTCATTATATTTTGATTTTTATTGCTTTCATCTTTATTCATATCAAATTTTTCCTCCCAAAGATAACAGTTTTTTATTTCGTCATTGATATGCTTCAATCCTGACTTGCTTTTTAATGTAATTAATTCACTCTGGAAAAATCCAAATCGTCAATATTGTTTTTAACAAATCTTGTACAGCATAAGGTCAAAGAAAAATACCTCGTAAGAAAATGCTTTGCGTTTCCAGTGTCTTAACTCATCTTTTAATGTATATTCCATGTTCGCAGTAAGGATCCGTTGAATCGAAGTATGTTCAAGTTTTTTGTGCAATTCTTCAATTTCCTTAGTTTTCTCTGCCAATAGAATCTCTAGGTAACTGAAAACATATTATCATTGTAAATCATATTCAGAACAGATTACCAATAGAGTTATATTGTATACCTAAAGTCTTTGCCAGTTGATTGTTTTGTTTTCCTTTGTTTATCTTTCATTTGCTCCTCTTTGAGTTTGTTTTCAAGTTCTGCCACTCTGTCTTTGTATACGGTAAGAAGTTTGTCTTTATCCTCAAGAATATTGGCAGTATTATCAGCTTTGTGAAACATTGCGGCGTATTGGGAGCGGAAGATATTGAATTCTACTTCCTTATTATGATACATTTGTTTTATCTCCTGGTAGCTGTTTCGCAAATCTGTCATTTTCTTCAACATACCACGACGACGATCCTCTACTTCGGCAAATATGGAATTGCCTACAAATTATAAAATAGCCATTTGTAATTTGATCTTAAATATGCTATATTTATTGCTAGTATATTTACATACAGACCTTTGTGGATATCGGATGGAGCACTTTTTATTGACTGTAATTCCATACGGCAGACTGCTAATTCCTCTTGATTACTTTCTAAAATTGCAGTCTTTGATGCCAATTCCTCTTTGGTCACCTAACACATTAACGAGCATCATCCAATTGATATCAAAAGACTTACATCACCATCATTGGCCACTTTAATTTTCTTACATTAAGAATTTCATTACATTCCCTATACTGTTGCTCTAATGCAGGCACGAGTTCCTCATACTGTGTTTGTTTTTTGTATTGTTCTTCTATGATACTTGAAAGCACAGCCACCTTTTCGATCAAAGGTTTTGTGACTTTGGTAATAGAATCTGAGTCATCAGGTCCATTTATTATCACAGGCTCTATTTTTTTGAGCTCTAGAATAGTTTTTTTTAAATTCATGATTTCCTGATCTCTTTGTGATAGATCGGTTTCCAGTTGAAACAAACGTTCAGAGTATTCCTTCTTTTCATTAGATAATCTAATATAAATATCAAACGAAGATAGATTCTGCACCTCAATGAATGGTAATAAAAAATGTAATTCATAAATACCTGCACTGCAGACAAGCAATTGTATTTTCAGCATGAGCTGCACGTTCGGCTATAGTGCTTTCTAAACTCGCATTTATCTCACTCATTTCTTTCTGAGTAGCTATGCTAACCTCGAGCTTACGCCGTAGCTCGTAAATTTCTTGATTATACGATTCATTCTCCAAAGCTAGTTTTCTAAGCTGACTTTTTAAATCGCTTCCATTCTCGTCCATTTCTTCCTCGATCGTATATAAAAGACTTGGATCAACAGCATCCATGCTGTCACACATTTTGCAGTTAAATTATGCTCTCGCACATGAAGTATTCTCTAATAATTCAGACTAAAACTGAACGGCTTCAGGGAGCGAGCAATCCTAACGAACATTTCAGTTTGAAATGAGCATTTTATGCCATTCAGTGTTCTGTAGGTATAGTAGAAAACCTTCAAGATGAATATTACCGACGGATCCCTCTATCACTTGAATGCATAGCGCCAAATACAATGAGGACATACGTAGATGCTTGAAGTTCTTAATTTTTAATGTTTCAGACAAGCTTTAAGTTTCGAGTACCTCATACAATAACGCCTTACCATCTACTCGAACAAATTTTAACAAAAAGGGCAAACACGTTAATGTCACGCGGTGAACGCGCCAGTGACTTTATCTTAAAGGTTTGCGGACAAGAGGAATATCTAATCGGCGACTATCCACTTATACAATTCAATTACATACAAGATTGTTTGGAACGAGATATCGCACCAATTCTCGTTACTCTCAGTGTGGATAGCGTACCCGTTGATCAGGATAATGTCTACGAGAATCCAGAATTGGATACCATGAAACGAGCAAGACCACCTTTCTCTACGCTAACATTAAGAAAGAAAGGAAAACATATCTCCGTCTGGAAAATTGACGAGCAATTTACGTTCAATGTAAATGGCATTTCAAGATTGAATTGCGATGCAGCACATCGTGTCGTAGAGGTATGTTTTAATTGTATATTCTAAATTAATAATTAAGGAATTAAGCTGAGTGATTAACCATATATTGTCATTGTTTTCGGTAGATCGGATTGCAAGCTGGTATCTTTCATGGCGGCAAATCTTTATGCGAGAGCCAAAAAACCAAAGAGAAGATTGTCAGTCCGGAAGGCAGCTGTGAGTGGGAGGAAACATTGAAATTTGATATTAAAGTGAGAGATATACCCCGAATGGCTCGACTCTGCTTTGTCCTTTATGAAGTCAGCAAGACCGCTAAAGGCCTCAAGAGCAGGAGGCTCGTCAAGGATTCCAAACAAGATTTCTTTGTTAATCGCTTATGTTGGGCAAATACTACTATATACGATTTCAAGTCTCAGTTAAAAACAGGAGCGATGACTTTGTATACATGGACTTATGCTGAGGATATGCAGAATGAGGATCTTCTTCATCCTCTTGGGACTGTTGTCTCCAATCCGTATATCGATAGTGCTGCCGCCCTTATGTTAACATTTCCTAAGTTAGTAAAGAATCTATGGGTCTCATTTCTAGTTGCATTTAAGCTTTTGATCCGCTATATAATTAATAACTTTGTATTCAGCTTCGGGAAGGACAAGTCCGTCGTATATCCATCACCGGAGAAGGTTGTTGAGTATGCTGAAAATTTAAGAGAACCTGAGGACACTTCCATCGAGGAAGAATTAAAAGAGGAATCTGATGCTAATAAACTTCAACAATTGGAACAATTGAGATTATTGGCTGATAGAGATCCGTTACACGAACTTCATGAACAGGAACGGAAAAATATGTGGAACCTCAGGCATTATTGTTTGCACAAGATACCGACTCTCCTGGCGAAGTTGTTACAGTGTGTAGAGTGGAACGATCACAGGTATGGAAAATTGAAATTATGAGTTTTTGAGAAAAACTAATTAGGATAACGAAGAGTTATCTGAGACTGTTACTAATCTGGATAAATTATTAAAAAAAAATAAAACAGGGAAGTGGCCGAGGCAACTTCGTTAGTACTAAAGTGGCCGAAGTTACCAGTAGAAAAAGCATTAGAACTTCTGGACTATGCTTATGCCGATCAAAATGTCCGGAGTTTCGCTGTACGCTGTCTGATGGATGTCAGTGATGAGGATCTCAGCCTATTCCTGTTGCAACTGGTCCAAGCGTTGAAACACGAAAACTACCTCTCCTGCGACTTGACAGAATTTCTCTTGAGGCGCGCACTTAATAATCAGAGAATAGGTCACTTTCTTTTCTGGCATTTAAGGTTCGTTATCTTCCATAGAAACTTTAACCAAATTTCCAGAAGACGAATTGGGACTTAACCTAATATATTATCATATTTCTAAAACAGGTCAGAGATGCAAGTAGGTTCTGTATCCGTACGTTTTGGCCTTATACTCGAAGCCTACTGCAGAGGAAGTCAGGAACACATGCGCATTCTCTTCAAGCAAATGGAGTGCTTGGATAAGCTGCGTACCGCATCGGAGCAAGTGAAGCAGCGTAAGGATCGAAAAGCTGCGCTTCAAAGTTTTCAGGACTTTATTCAGGAACCTCACTGCCAGGAAGCAATATCGAACGTCCTCAATCCGCTCGATCCAAGCTACAGATGGAAGCGCATAAAGTAAGGATCATCAGGACTCGTCATGCCATTATGTCCCGTTCACTGTCTCATCAGATTCTAATTAATTTTAGGATCGAGAAATGTCGGGTAATGGACAGTAAGATGCGGCCACTTTGGCTCGTTTTTGAGAATGTTGATCCATTTGGCGATGATATATACCTCATGCTTAAACACGGCGACGACCTGCGCCAGGATATGCTCACCTTGCAGATGTTACGAATCATGGATAAACTTTGGAAACGTGAGGGTCTTGATCTGCGCATGAATCCTTATGGTTGCATATCGACGGAAAACAGAGTGGGTATGATCGAGGTGGTACTGAATGCTGAAACAATAGCAAACATTCAGAAAGAGAAAGGCATGTTCTCGGCGACTGCGGCATTTAGGTATGAGGCCTTTGGGAATTTTGTTTCTTTGTTGTTTCCTAGTTTTCACGATCATCAAAGAAGACGTTATTTCCAATTCGGAATCGCGTTAATCTTTCAGGAGAGGTTCTCTACTGGCGTGGCTCAAGGATCACAATCAAGCAGACGATGCGCTGAATAAGGCGATCGAGGAATTCACTCTAAGTTGTGCAGGCTACTGTGTCGCCACTTACGTACTGGGTATCGCTGATAGACACTCCGACAATATAATGGTCAAGAAAACTGGACAACTCTTTCACGTGGATTTCGGCCACATTCTTGGTCACTTCAAAGAGAAATTTGGCGTTCGACGAGAGCGCGTTCCCTTCGTCCTGACAAATGACTTTGTACATGTTATCAACAAGGGTCACACGAAAAAAGGTCAGGCCGTGGAGTTTCAACGTTTTCAGAATTACTGCGAGCAGGCCTTTCTGGTACTACGTCGTCACGGTGGTCTCATACTCTCCCTGTTCGCCATGATGATCTCTACAGGGCTTCCTGAACTCTCATCTGAAAAGGGTCTCAACTATTTGAGGGACACACTGGTAATATAACACTCTACTCATGCTCCATATTTTTCCTTTTCGCAATCTCATCCTCTGATGTATGCTTACGTGCAGGTGTTGGAGATGTCAGAGAACGAAGCACAGCTGCATTTTAGAAGTAAATTCGACGAAGCTTTGTGCAACTCATGGAAAACCTCGTTGAATTGGGCGTCGCACAATATGTCCAAAAACAACAAAACCACGTGAATTGGCGATTTATAGTGCCGCGCAGGGTAAGAAGACTGTCCCGATTAAACTCTAAACGACTCTACGATTAGCTAGTGATTACGGACAATATCATAATCCCGAGTTTTCATAGTGCCGACGACGTTCGAATGCGTGCAGTAGCATACGTCGAACGAAAGGACGGCCGAGTCCTGCGTGTTGATAGTACGAGTAAACCGAAGGAGCAACCGGGAAACAGTAAATTCATGTGTCAAATTCAAACCTACATCTCTCATTATCTCATTCAGCTTAATCGGAATCGCAAAGTCTGAGCTATTGAGCGAGAGACAAAAGATATTTTTTTTTACTTTAATTTTTTTTATTATTATATTCGACATGAAACTATATTTTGGCTGAGCGAGTAAAAAAAATACCTCGCGGATACTACGTAGCGAAGTATTTTATCTTTTTCCCGTGGAAACTGTAGGACACTTCAAAAGACAGATTATACATAACGTGTATGTTCAGTCACCTAATGGCAATGTGATAACCCAAAGCAATATGTACTCATTTAAGCACATCGCGCGTTTCTTTCGCGAAGCCAACTCGCAGGCGCGCGACGTCCACTAGATATTACTCTTGTCATTTATCTGATTTCGGATGGGTCCATGTTCGCGAGCATCCCGTCTCATAATCCTCATTAATTTTATAAATTATTCTTCCTAAACTATCATAGGTCCTCGACGTCTCAATTATTTCGGCTGCGTCCCATATCTCAATCTACTTTGCAACTTCACTTGGACAGACTCCTCGCGCATGGACCCACTCGCATCCTATCCTCGCCAATCTTCATTACCGCCACAGAGCAGTAGTCACTCAGTGATTCGTACAATCAAGAATGTGTCAACTAGACGTTTATTAATGACAGGCATAATAGATAGAAGAAAAAGGATAAGCATAATAGGTGCAAGAAGATGGATCGTGTATCGCTAGTTAATTTACCTAATATCGATAGGTTTAATCCTTTAATTAAGACATAGATAATTTACATTGGCGCGAATCATCGTGAGATAAGAAAAAAAAACATGTTCGCATCTGCTGACGCACACGGTACATATCGTACAGGATGCTGATCGACGCGCGAACTGACTTAGGATTTCAAAGTGTCTTTTCTATTCTGCCCGATCATTTTACTTTCCTGTACGTTTATCCCTGCGCCTAGTGTGCATCTAGCTGGTCCTGGCCCTATCCGTCTGACCTTTCACCTCTCTTACTTGTAACAGCCATTGCGCTGAAAGCCGTATCTGTCTCTTAACCGTTCCATTTAAACTATACCTTTTTTTCTGCCACTTCCGCATTTTCCATTGCTTTACATTGTTTTTCATTAGTTAATACTAGCCAGTACGCATGCGCATTAATGAGTTTGATATCATGTACCGGCTTCACAATGCGCATTGACTTTTCCTGGCAATGCAACCAAATGCAATGCAATTCCACTGTTCATTATATGTTAGTCGAAAAATAATTATACCGCTACTGTATCGTCGCCGCTATTATTATTATTATTATTATTGTTATGCTAAAAATGAAATTAAATGTCGACCAGAGCACGCACATGCACACGCGGTGCGTAGAGAAGAAAAAAAAAAGTCGCGAGCTTATTAGTTAATTTAATCGCGGAGTTAAGTCGAGGGACGAATTCTCAATGTGCTGGTTCGTACGTTTAAAAAATCTGCGCTCAATTTATATCCTGTCGGTCTTTAGGCAAGTTCAGTGTGTGTAACGTTCTGTCATCATTGTCATCGTCACCGCTTGCTACCGTCGTCGTACTCGTTTCTCAAGTACCGATAATACCCAAGAAGACGAGTATCTCACGTTCTTTGTAAATCATCTGTCGTTTCGTGATTTAATTGACAACTTATGTAAGGACGGATCCAGTCATCTTCTTGGATTGGTGTTAATGAGCTTCGTCGCGAGTATTGATTGCAAAATTGTACGTAAGGAACTAGACTGCCGTACTGCAACATTGGCGCGCCTACGACTTTCATCGAGTACGAGAAATTAAAGATGGCGTCTCAAATTGACCTTTAGATACGAATTAATACTTGAAGTTCCTAGTTTTAAGAGTTTTTTTTTCTCTTCAGAGATTAGATTATAACGTGTCAAGCCACGTGGAGTAATAAGACTCCCTTGGACGTTGAGACACGAGATGAGTATAAAGAAAAAGGTAAACAATGAAATCGGTAGGTGAAAAGTAAAAGGTTCCACGCGTGCATCAGCCGCCCTCTTTAAAGCCAGGGCAGGGACGACCGTGTCGGAGCTGTCGAGAAAGACTAATTATAGTAAATAAATATAGCGATGCTAAGTAAAAACGATAAGTGAAAAGGGAAGACGAACAAAATAGGGAAATAGTTATGTGACTCGACGAGGCCAATCATTTTGAATATTCATTTGTATAGCCGTTCGAATCGCGCATAGGTACAGGAAGTCACCGAAGGAAAAAAAAGAAGCACGAAGCACACGAGTGAAAGAACTCGCGATTACTCTCTATATCTGCCCCCGACTATCTTTGTAAATATCGTTTAGCTTTTAAACCTACCAAATTTACTGTATTTCAACGTTATTTATAAAAGCATTGTAAGGACGATCGTAATAAAATCGTACTACGATAATGTCGCTGTCGTCGTACTTCCTTTTGAAATATTTTCCGGTTTACTTGATTCCTTACAAGATAATAACGTACAACTTAGAGATCCATTGAGATTTTCATGGCATATAAATAAAACATATCCAATGGATGTAACAAGGCAAACACGTAAATGAGTGGGGCGCATCTTTCATTAAGAAAGAACCAATGGTGGCCAAGTGCGAATGGTATGAGTAACGTGAGAGAGAAGAAAAAAAAGTGTGCAAGCTTGGCTGATGCGAGTGAAAGCAATGGAGAGACTGAGCTGTGTTACCTGATCAGTCACATTGCGAACGCGTTGGGCGTCGCGACGCTCAGCGCTATCAGTGTTATAAGTAAATCAAACATCGCGTTCCCTCGCAATAAATAAATGCAAAGAGGTTTGCGTAGGAAATTTTATCTGACTTTAAATCTTCAAAAAATTCAATATTATGATTATACATAGAAAAATTGCGCTTAAAGCTTGACGTATATTCGTCGCATATAATGAATGTTAGATAATAACCAGCACTTGCCTTTATCAGTAATTAGAACTTAAAACCACGGAAGAAGTTTGAATTAGTGTCCAAAGAAAAAATAATTACAGCAGTCGTTATATAACTGTCTTAAGGGTTATAGTGGATGAGTTTACTTGGTGAAAAACTTCTTTTCGTTTCTCCCCGTGGAAGCTCTTGGGACACGAGTGATCGTAAAACCTGGCGTGATAGCTGATGCACTTACGCAAGAGGGCACCTCGTATACCATAACTTAAAGTTGCATAAGTCTGTGCTGCTGGATGTTTCTTCATTAGCCTCAGCTGAAAATACATATTTCAGAAGGTGTGAGGTTGTACACGACTTCAAATTACATGGAGCTTAGATAGAGGATAGAATGGATGTTATCAGACAAAACCCAGTCTACTAGACGTTGTCACAGTGCGTTATCTAGTTTGTTCTTACTTAGGTATTACTAAATTTTATGGAAATAAAACAGAAATTACAATTGGGTTTTTAAATAAGATTAAATACCTCTGTCACTGAAGCTTAGTGTAAAATACAAAAGTGTTCGAAAAGCCAGTGAAAATGTATGGTACTAATGTATGAGTAAATTGCCTGTCCTACTTCATTGAATATATTATCACTCTCCTTTAAGGACATCTGTTTACATGACTTGGATAGTTTGCATAAAATGATTACAAGAGCGTGATTCATGAGACTTTGTACGATTGTATAACCGAACATTAGTGTTGAGAGAGTGGAACACAATGAGGATGTAGAAGTAAAATGACGAAGATCAAAAGTTAAAGAGGAAGGGGAGTATAAAGTTCTCTGATAGTGTACAGCCATTTGTAAAAGGTTCAATAGTGAATTTCGTTCTTGTTCTACACACTTGGTAAGGATCCTTCAGATAAATTATGACGGCCACAGACGAAACGGAACCTTTGATATCTACAACCCCTTCCGGTGGGTCGGCATCAGCATTGCTGACTGCCTCTGGTAGTAAGCAACGAGTTAGCTATCATTCAGTGACTTTTGTAAGTATGACTTCACATAATAATAATACTACATAGCACGATTTAGATTATAATATATCAGTATTGACTGAATAATGTCGAAGTAAATGAGCAGTGAATTTTTATCTACTTTCATATTAAATTAGCCAGACCATCGGGGATCGTTAGTAGCCATTGGCCTCATCGGCCCAATTGTCTGATCAATCAAGATGAAGCCTCATGGCGGAAGAGAAACTTTCGTGGCTTCTGTAAAGCTTAGTGGCGGATGTAACGTTATCCGTATTGGAAAACCGATTCACTTCGCGTTTCCACTACCATATTCATATTATTGATATCTTGGTAATTACTCCGTGCGTATTTAGTTGACGGCATTCCATAACGATCGAGGTCGTCATCTTATATAACGCAGTACGACGCTCACTGTCGTACATTCCCTTTCGATCAGAAATCCAATGCACGCTCAATCGACGTAAACAATTATAGGATGAACTGAAAAATAAAATGGTACCCTATTATCAAGTAGGAAAGCCACGGAAATGGAAAGGATGTGGCTTACGCCGGTGGGAGCCCGGAAGACTGTGTTCGAATGGAACCAATGGCCACTGAAGGGGTTGCAGCATCATCTACCGATTATCAAGGTGTCGGGATGCCTGATAAGATTACGTACACCTGGAGTGACATCAATGTCTACGTATCTGGCAAGAAGGATCGATTTTGGAAACGAATCTTCAAAGGAAAGAGACCTGTTGAGCAGAAACACATACTCAAAGATGGTGAGTACAAGAATTTGTTTATCTCTATTATTTCTTTAATCACTATTTTAATTATCAGTGTGCGGAGTGGCGTATCCTGGTGAACTACTCGTCATCATGGGTTCTTCCGGCGCTGGAAAGACTACGCTACTCAATGCATTGACTTTTCGTTCTGGTCGTGGAGTCACTGTATCAGGAATCAGGGCTGCGAATGGACGTCGTGTTACTTCTACCGTTCTTACCTCAAGGACGGCTTATGTACAGCAGGATGATCTTTTTATTGGTACTCTTACCGTCAAGGAACATCTTCTGTTTCAAGCCATGCTTCGTATGGACCGACATATTCCATATCGTCAACGCACTAAACGAGTTGACGAAGTCATATCCGAGGTAGAGATTTTGGATGATTCAGGAACAAGTTTCAATTGTTGCTTTTTAAATATCTTAAACAAATTCTTAAATCAGTATAGGTGTAAGATAACTAGGTATGAATTTCAGTTGGCTTTGACAAAATGTAAAAATACAATAATCGGCATACCAGGACGTGTAAAGGGTCTTTCCGGTGGTGAAATGAAAAGATTATCCTTCGCGTCAGAAGTTCTAACTGATCCTCCATTAATGTTCTGCGATGAACCAACTTCCGGTCTGGATTCCTTCATGGCACATCAAGTAGTATCCGTTCTGAAGGCTCTGACTGGTAAATTTTGTAAAAATGTTATCTTATTTTATTTATTATCATTTTAATTAATAACTTAATTATTTGTAGCTCGGGGAAAAACTATCATTGCAACATTGCATCAACCATCTTCTGAGCTTTTCGCATTGTTTGATAGAATTTTGTTAATGGCGGAAGGCAGGGTCGCATTTATGGGTAACGCTGAACAAGCATGTGCATTCTTTAAGACGTGAGTAGCACAAAACCACATAATTATAAGTGAACAAATTTAAACATTGCTTAGTAGCTAATCAATATCAATCTCTATTGTTCCCATAGATTAGGAGCAGCGTGCCCAAGCAATTATAATCCGGCTGATTACTTTGTCCAAATACTGGCAGTGGTACCGGGTCGAGAAGTATCCTGTAGACATGCAATAAATTCGGTCTGCGACACGTTCCAGCGAAGTGAACAAGGCATAAAAATTGCCCTCGAAGCCGAAGCAGTTCATGGAGATTTCGAAGATTCCTTAAGAGACTCGGTAACAAAAAAATCTAGTTCAGGTTCGCCATACAAGGCCTCTTGGTGCGAACAATTTCGAGCAGTTCTTTGGCGTTCCTGGCTCTCGGTGATCAAAGAACCGATCCTTGTTAAAGTGCGACTACTGCAGACGGTCGTTAGTATAATATTACTTAAAATCATGAGTATCATAAATGATTAAAAAACATTATATACTCCGATGGTATTTTCTGCATTAGATGGTGTCTCTTCTCGTTGGCGTCATTTATTTCGGTCAGCAAATAGATCAAGATGGCGTGATGAACATAAACGGTGCTCTCTACATTTTTCTCACGAATATGACGTTCCAGAACGTTTTCGCCGTGATCCACGTGAGTGTAATACCTTCCTGAAAATTATTTAAAAAATGTATTAAAATTACAGAGTTATCGTTTACTCAATGACGTAGGTCTTTTGTGCGGAATTACCAATATTCCTAAGAGAGCAACGTAATGGGATGTATCGAACTGATATATACTTCATTTGCAAAACTCTGGCGGAAGCTCCAATTTTTATCGCCGTACCTTTTATATTTACTATGATTGCGTATCCCATGGTAGGACTTTGTCCAGGATTCAAACATTTTTTCATCGCTACTATGATCGTCGCACTCGTAGCTAACGTGTCAACTTCCTTTGGTAGGATTAAATTATATATTTACTATCTTACTCGATTGGATAAAAAAATATTGAATTAAACATTTAATTTCAGGTTATCTCATCTCCTGCAGCAGCAGTAGTCTATCAATGGCATTGTCAATAGGTCCACCCGTTATTATACCATTCTTACTCTTTGGAGGATTCTTTCTGAACACAGCGTGAGTATTGTGAAAAATACAGGTCATGTCTCCTTCTGTTATATACAAAAACACATTTGGAATAATTATATATTTAATTATTAGGTCTGTACCAGCGTACTTCACGTGGTTCTCTTATCTCTCATGGTTCCGTTACGGAAATGAAGCGTTACTTATTAATCAATGGTCGGAAGTGGAATCGATAGCATGCACACGAAGTAATGCCACCTGTCCAAAAACAGGTCACGTAGTACTTCAGACATTCAACTTTTTCGAAGTACGCTTAATGTTTTCATTTTTAATTTAACGTGTATCGATTACCTGACACCAAAATCGGTATCTGTACCATGTATTATCTTTCCAGGAAGATTTTTGGACGGATGTGGGCAGCCTTGTCGTTCTGATCATAGCTTTCCGGTTCTTAGCATTTCTAGCTCTATTTTCTAAAACGTTCCATAAGAAATAATCATTGGAAATGTTTTGAAACTTCGATTGAACCTCATACTGCCATCATCATCGCCATCAAGAAGGAGTCATCTTTTTTATGTCTTCTCTGAATTATTCTGGATCGATTTTCGGATCTGCAACGATAATGATTAATATCGATTTTACAGAATACACACACGTGGGCTCAATACAAAATAAAGTATTTGTTTATGTATCAAAATTATGTTAAGAATATTGATCCCGAGTATTAATTTCTTCAGTCAGGAATCCTTCTCTCCCTTTTTTTTTTTTATAAATCCTCTTGATCACTCATTTCCAATACCTTCATGTCGGTGTACAAATTAACCACAAGTGGTGACCTGAGACACTTATTTTCTAAGGACGTTTCCTGCCAGTGTGACCGCGCGTGGTATCGGTATCCCAGAAGAAACCGGTTGAAATATATACCGTGTGACCACGCATAGAAAAATGATTCACCCTGACAGCCCGGAAGTCCTCCAAAGATTGGGCTGGAAATAAGAGAAACGTGTTAAACAAGCTTCTGAATTATTTTAACTATTAGATCAACATTTACAGGAATATTATAAATATAAGGTGAAGTTTTATGTTTAAAAAATTCAATAAATATGATTTCATAATTACAGTTCTCAGATTGAATTTTCATTGGAGATTATATATTCAATACTGTACCTACGTGTTTATCCTACTGCGGTGAAGCGTTACCACGCTAATACGCTGTCTAGGGCGTCTAACGTCGAACATATCGAACGTATAGGGTTTCGGTTTTCGATTACCATATAATCCGACACTCCCTTCTGGGAAGGAAGATATTTCGAGCCTTAGGACATCGCACGCAGGAAGATAGTATGTGTCATGATAAAAAAAAAGAGAAAAATCATTATCAAGCCATTACAAAAATGTTGAAAAATTTTATCAGAACTATTATGCAATTCCTTGTTAAATTATAATACCTTTTTATTTTTTACAAATACAAATATATAGTATATGGACCGATATACATATATCAGTTATATATGAACTACTCCCTCAAACACAGATGCTAACTAGTTCTGTCACTATACTAAAGGTATTGAGCGAATCATATGGTGTCGTACCATATATGTACTTACCATTCACCACACACGAGTTTATTCTTTCTAGAGAATCTCAAACCATAAGCCCTCACCCTTCAGATACTCGTTGACTAACCAACCGATCGCAGTTGCGCGCGTCTTTCGTCGCTAAGGTTTCTTCGTTATTGCTGTACGCGCACAAGTTGATCTTAAAAGTGAGATTACGACTTGTAATTGTAAATCGTGGTTGCTTTGTTATTGAAAAAAGAATCACTGGTTGACTGATAACATTGTCAGGTATTAGTGATAGCATTTAAAGGTGAACAATTATGGAAGATATACTCCAGGAGCCGGAGGACAGAACCCAAATGCGACATGAGTCGTATTCTGCAACATCTGAAATGAAAGGAACGACATTATCATGGCGAGATCTTTGTATTTATTCGACATCACGTGGAAATCAAATTTCGAAACAGCTGGTAAACAATGGTGAGTGCTAATATATGAAATAGACAACTCATTTCTATCGGAAAGATTTACTTGAATTTGTATTTAGTACGCGGTGCAGTGAAATCTGGAAATCTTACGGCGATTCTTGGTGGGAGGTAATTGTTTATAATTATGGATTTTAATAATTAGTTAATTACTGATTATGAATTTTCTTAATTTTTAAAAAAAATCAGCGGTGCAGGCAAAACTTCACTTATGACGGCCCTGGCGTTTAGAACGGCCCGTAAGTGAATATTCGAAATGTCCAACTGTCATTTCGTATACAATTGTGCAATTTTATTAAATATATTTATAATCCCATTCATCCCATGTATATTTACGGCGAGCATTTTATCTCAGCTGGTATTATTGTCCACGGTGACATTCTTGTTAACGGACGTCTTGTGGATTCGTCATATATGAGACAGCATAGCAGCTTCATGCATCAAGAAGATATCTTCATCGGTACTATGACAGTCATGGAGCATCTGACCTTTATGGTACATTTGTTAAATATATTTATTAAAACTTCTTTTACTTTACTGACTACAGCTAATCCCTAAGACTTTAGGAGGAATTATAACCTCATACTTCATTCGATGAACAGGCACGCATGAAGCTGGATCGGCGAATAAAGTCATCGGAAGTTCGACAAAGGATAGACAGTCTTCTCCGTGAGGTCGGCCTGTCATGTAGACGAAATACACGAATTGGTAGCGGTGATGCTGACGATAAGGTTTTATCAGGAGGAGAGAAGAAGAGACTGGCATTCGCCACTGAAGTATGTCACTCGAATTTTGTTCTTTAAAAAGTAAAACGCGTATCGGGGTGTTGTCGTGTCGCCAGCTCACCTCGAGCAACAGGTAGACATTCGATAAGATTACAATGGCCTTAGAACAAGTAAGCTGCTACAGAATCACTTTCGTGTAGAGAAAACTTATTGCGCAACTATGCGTAATCGACCTAAGCTCTGTAGTCAGTATTATAGAAATTAGTTTAAAGCTTTTTGTTTAGAATGGCTTTGTACAAGAGGCGCGGACAGAAATATATGTACCAGGTGTCTGAAAAATAATGCATTTTTTTTACTTTGAATTTTTTAAGACACATTGTATGTCACGTTGTTACGTTACGTTGCTTTCCCTGTAGATGCTCACGGATCCCAAGATTCTCTTCCTGGACGAACCAACGACGGGTCTTGATGCACATTCGGCTAGCGTCCTTGTGTCTCGACTAACCTCATTTGCCTCACGCAATCGAACTGTCCTCTGCACAATTCATCAGCCTAGTTCTGCGACCTTTGACTCGTTCCAAAGAATAATCCTCATGGCTGATGGACGCATAGCTTTTTCTGGCACTAGCTCTCAGGCTGTACATTTTTTTGCAAGGTACGCACGTTGATCTAGATTATCATCTAATATATTATGAAATTTAATACTCGTGCTTTTTTTTAATTCATCTTTCCAGTCAAGGTTACGAATGTCCCCGCAGTTATAATCCAGCCGATTTTTTAGTAGCGACATTGGCCATTGCTCCAAGAGATGAAGACAGCTGCAGGAGAACCGCGCAGAGGATATGCGATGCATACTTGACAAGCGACGCTTGCAAGGAACTCGACGTAATTTTGCAATTGGAATTGCACATTGCTCAATCATATGACGTAGGTATATTTTAATGGTAATTAGACTAAGGGCATTCATAAAACTCTATTATTGTATTTTAGTGGAGGAAAAATCTTCAGGATGACAGAAATTTGTAAGTATTTAAATAATATATACTCTTCCTTAAAGGTAGATCTCATTGTTATTATTCGGCATAGTGGTAATTATTTATTTTGATACTTTAGCGCAGAACCACTCTGGTATTCGCGATTCTACTGGTTGACTCATCGAGGTCTTCTTCAGGTAGTACGCGATCCTTCTGTGCAGCTCCTGAGGATTCTTCAAAAGCTGGTAAGTCCTCGTGATTAATAAAAGAGATACGTGTTCCTTCAAGGGCAAGAGTGCGTAGTGCCTCGCAACAATGGCCGGTCTCTGCTTCGTGGGCGCGGTTAAATTCGACCAGAGAGGCATCCAGGCAGTTCAGGGTGTAATCTTCATTCTGGTTTCGGAGAATGCATTCTTCCCGATGTACGGAACACTTTCGGCTCTTCCTCAAGAGTTACCACTTTTCTTAAGGGAATACAGATCTGGCATGTATCCTGCCCATCTTTATTATTTGGCCCGGGTGATGTCTTTGGTAAGTTTATTCCAGTTGTATACAGTATGATATTAGTGTCACTCATTTTTATCATTTTGTTTGGCCCAATTTTAGATGCCTGGACTCATCATTGAACCTATTTTATTCACTGTGATCGTCTATTGGATGGCAGGATTACGTAATACTATAGAAGCCTTTTCTATGACGCTTGTCGTTGTAGCCTTCACTATGAATGTTTCCACAGCTTGTGGTACGTATTTTTATTTTTTTAAGATTCAGAGAGTTTGAATGATGATTATTCATTTTATAGGATTTTTCTTTTCGGCTGCATTCGACAGCGTACCGTTGGCGATGGCTTATCTCGTGCCCTTTGATTATATTCTTATGATCACTATGGGTCCTTTCATTAGGCTGGGGTAATTAAACATTTTTTATGATTTAAAAAATATTTTGTAATATTATGGGTTTGATTCCAGATCATTGCCAATATATGTGCAATGGGTCAAGTATGTATCTTGGTTGTTGCATTCGACTGAATCACTCAGTATAGTTCAATGGAAGGATGTACATAATATTTGTAAGTTATATAGTTCAGTATAAACTTTCATATACTCCATTATTATATTATTTATTCGTACAGCTTGCGAAACAACCAATTTGGATCTACCCTGTATTACCGAAGGATCCGAAGTACTTAATCGTTATGATTTTGACGAGGCGAATTATTGGATAGATATTTTATACATGCTGATCATTTACACCGGATTCCATCTTCTTGGATATTTTTGTCTGTGGAACCGCTGCCGTTCAAAGTAAATAACTGTATTCGAACTCACATGAATCTAGTTGCATTAACATGAATGAAGCAAGATAAGTTCAATTGTTTGTACTTTTCGTTATATTACATTATACAAAATTAAATTATATAAAATCTCTTGTGATTAAGTTCTTTTGGAGAAATATACACTTTAGGTACATGTTTCCATCAGCACATCAATTATTTTAGTGTCTTATGTATTATAATACTCTAATATACAATAGTTTAACTAAAGTAGTGTGTCTTCAGATCGGATATATTCTCCGATGTCTGCCTGATGAAAACATATAGTTGCCATTGGATCGGCATGCTTGCAGTCTGCTGTACTTTTACTTGTAACTCCAAAACCCTGCAATTCATTGAAGAATTTAATAACCAGTTAGAGCTACAGTTTGTTACCGATCTAAGGATTCTTACCAATGGCAAATCGTTCATGGAAAACACTACTATTCCCTGATACTGTGGTGTATTTTCTGTTATTCTACCTAGACCAGATTTTGCAATGTGGTGTCCATACAGGAACTGTTGTTCCGCTGAAGGTTTTATCCAAATTTTATACTGCAAGTAAAATATATATTGGGAAAAGACTGACATGGACCAATATGTAATAATGTCTAATATGAGTATACCTGTGCATGAGGAGCCAAGTAGTTTAGAGCCGTTATGTGAAGTCTAAATTTTCCTGACTTAGTGAACTTTCCAAAACAAGTTCCTAAGCTTACCAAGTGATCAGAACCAACAGTACTAGCAAGAGACAATATTTTCTCTGACACATAATAAACTCTATCTTTTCTTTCTCGAAAACAATAAGTACCATCCGGTCGGTCTATCAAAACTTTTAAATTGTCTCCTACACTGAAAACAAAAACATATGAAATATAGTATATTGGTATTTAACAGAATCCTTAAAAAGTATGTTAACAATATCAAATACTCACTATTTTGTAAGTTTTTCGAATACCAGTTTAGTCCTTTCTTCCGATAATCTCTTCATATTTGATACAAAAACTGCTCTAAAAAATGTAATATTAAGAATTCCCGCATGAGAAGCACGAGGACTAACGAAGAGTCAAACGCCATAGACCCATGGCAAAAGAAAGAAGGTACAGAGATGAGTGGGGAGATGCACAACGTGTACGGTTTTAGGCGATACCAAAAGCATGGCGCTAAATCGTAGCGGCGAGTCCAAGAGTAGGATTTCGTGATCATCGTCTCCGTCGATAATGCATATCCTGCCGTAGCCGAGTTAAACGTGATCACGAACGTGTAGTCTGGCCTGCAGAGGTTCTCCGTAACTTAACGCTGGTTCCCAGAGCAAACCTTAGAACGAGGCCGCTCGTCAGGTATTGCCTAAATATTTTTCTTGTAATCTTAAATTCGAGTGCACAGTGTAAGTTCGATAAGATTTACTAAGCCAAAAGCCAGCACCTCGTGCCGCCTGCGTTAAGGAGTGCAACAACGCGGTGCCAGCTTCCAGCATTATTTAACAATAGTTCCAAGCCGAACTATGGTCCCAACATTGAGTACTAGAGAGAACAATCCCGAACATGTTTAAAACCAATCTGAAAAAAACACTGAAAGCCAGCTCTTTACGTATATTTGCAATGAAGCGCATGGTGCGATTAGTATCCTTTCTCTCACAACTCTTTCGAATGGGACTACTCGGAAAGGAGTGGAAGCGATACTTTCTTCAGAAACTCAAGAAAATTGCGTTTTCACGCTGTACTTGCTACATACTTATCATGAATTTAAAGAAAAACTGTGACGGAACGAATCGGAGCTGTAATATCGAAATCCCTCCACCAATTAATAAATTGGATGCACTCACCGGAGCTGGTGCAGCTGATCCGTGAAGGCCGAGAACTGCATCCAGGAGACACTCAGGTGGGCGCTTCACTAGGGCACAGCACTGCACTTCCGGAACACTCACAGAAAATCCACGGAATTACTTGGATGTCGCGAGAGCAACGCGAAAAGGACGCGACCGAGATCTTGGTATACCGTATCGAAACAAGGCTAGAAAAACTATCAACAGATAGCACGTGAGCGCGAACCAGTTCGTGACACCTCGATCGGTGTCTCGAGTGGTTGAGATCCTTATAGCCGTTAGCTCTTCCATTTCCCTCAAGTCAAGACAACTCTGTACGTGGAGACTATCTCCCCACGTCAGATTCGAGTACCTGGACCTCAACTAAACAATAACGAAATCTTACGATAGCATTGGCGTAACTGTACGAATCAACCCGAGAGCGTAGCTTCTGAGCAGGTTGATGACTCGAAGGGAATCAGAAAGGGAGAGCGTTATCTGTATCGGTAGTCGGACTCGCCTTGTGACCGTGAATCGAAAAATCACGTCACAAAGCTTACCCATGTACCAACGCTTAAGTACATCGTTCAAAGGGTTGCTCTGGAAACCAGCGGTAAGTTGCGGAGAACCTCTGCCGGCCAGGCTACATGTTCGTGATCACGTTCAGCTCGGCTACGACGGAATATGCATTATCAACGGAGGCGATGATCACGAAATCCTACTCTCGGACTCGTGGCTACGATTTAGCGCTATGTTTTTGGTATCGCCTAAAACCATAGCGTTTTACATCTCCCTACTCGTCTCTGTTTGAGGGAAAAGGTGGTTTATGCACGTGGTGCATACAGTTCTTTAATGGTATGTAGCCTAACCTAACTAAACCTAATACTTATTTTTTTAAACAGTACTTCAGTGCATTAAACAGATATTTCTAATTGCAGAATAAAGTAATTTTTAACAATAATGGATGAATCAGAGACAGCTGAAATACCACAGATAAAGGAATCTGTAAAAGATGACAACAATCCATATGCATACCTTGATAGAAATGATTTTACTTCAGAGAAATATAAAATTGAAATTCGAGGATTACCAAAACATTATGGAATGGGAGAATTCAAAAAATTTTTAAATGAGAAACTTAATCTTGATACCTGCAAAGTGAAGCCACCAAAAAAAAACAATAGCTGGTTATATGCATCCTTTCGTAATGAGGAAAGTAGATCTAAAGCAATTTCAACCATAAATGGTATTTCTTGGAAAAATCATAAGCTTACTGCACAGGTATATATTCATGAATGAATATATGAATTAACATGGACAATTACAATTATGCATTATGTAATTAGGTTGCAAAACCAGCACCTGATCCTTTTATTAAAAGAAAACTTGAACAAGGAGACTCCAATAATAAGAGGTCAAAAATTGATGAAGAAGATGAAGCTCTTTCACCTTCAGAACGTGTCAGAAACTCTACAGTCCCTCTGTGGAATATTCCATATACCGAGCAGGTAAGTGTAATATAATCATAGTAGATATAAAATATATACATCCATTTTTCTTAATTTTAGCTTGAACTCAAACAAAAAGAGATGAGAGGAACATTGTTAAAGATGGGACAACAAATAAGCAAAGAGAACAAGAGTTTAGCCAAATGGATAAACTTACAACAAAGTGTTCACCATGGTTTGCTTTGTGAATTGCAAGAAATACGTAGTGCAGAGTTAATCAAGGGTTATAGAAATAAATGTGAATTTACTATTGGTAAAAATATTCAAGGAACGGAAACTATGATAGGTTTTAGGATATCCAGCTATGCTGCTGGATCAACAGCAGTTGGACCAATTCAGGATCTGTGCCACATTCCACAAAGAATGAAATCAGCAATTATGGTAGACCATGAACTGATTACTATGACATTCATCATTTCTTAAACTGCATTTAGGACGGTTCTTTTTTTAGATATGTGAAGAATTTATCAAAAAGTCAAAGTATGATGTATTTAATCCAGTTGATCACAAGGGATATTGGAAGCAAGTAACAGCAAGAACAACACGATGTGATCATTTAATGCTGATAATAGGAATGAATCCACAGTGTTTATCAGTTGATGAATTAAACGAAATAAAAGGAGAAATTCGAGATTATTTTGAAAATGGAAAAGGTCTTGAAGCAAAAGTGACGTCTCTGTATTTTCAAACAATCGGTTTAAGGTATATCAGATAAATATGCATTGTTCACTCATTGAAATATAACATAAAAATGCTGTTTATAAATACTTAGAAGTGCTGGTGGACAAGATGGTGGTACTATTGATCATTTGAGTGGAAGAGAATGCATCGAAGAGAAATTGCTAGACATGACTTTCTATGTATCTCCAGAAGCGTTTTTTCAAGTGAACACTACGGCTGCAGAAGTACTTTATAAAACTGCAATAGAACTAGCTGATCCTAATTCTGATATTGCCCTATTGGATGTGTGCTGTGGTACTGGCACAATTGGTCTTTGTTTTTCTAAGGTTTAACATTTTTTCTAACATATTATGCCACATATTTTAGGATTTCTTAAATATATTACAAATATTACGAAATATTTAGTTTTGTGGTGAAGTATTGGGACTTGAGATGGTGAGCAATGCTGTTAAGAATGCCAGAGAAAATGCCATAAAGAATAATGTTACCAATTGTGAATTCTTTGTTGGAAAAGCTGAGGACATTTTGCACACTGTCATACAGCGAACTTCCAAGAGCAGTATAATAGCTGTAGTAGATCCACCTAGAGCTGGTCTACGTACGTAATACTTTTAAAAATACATTAATTGCACCAAATAATAAAAAAATCTCATGCTACTATTCACATTACAGATAAGACAGCTCTGCTCGCATTACGTAGAGCAAAGAAATTAAAGAAGCTGATTTACATAGCCTGTGATCCAAAGGCTGCGATCAGAAATTTAGTTGATCTAGCTAGACCAACTTCTAAACAGTATGTTGGTGAACCTTTAGTTCCAGTAAAAGCTGTACCAGTAGATATGTTTCCCTACACTAAGCATTGTGAGCTGATCATATGCTTAGAAAGAATATCTGTAGTTCAAGAGCATAATAAAGAACTCATTGTGAGTGGTAACAGATGAATAAACATTGACAACTTAATGAAAATGAGCAATTATCCATTCCATTTATACCCACAAAATCTCTCTGCCTGCTTATGTATTTTATGTTTGAATCACAGACTGATATTAAAACATGACTAATGCATGCATATAATAAATATTAATAAGATTATTATTGATATCACTACTGTATTCTTGTCCATACTAGAATTATGAATTCTTTATATTTTGTGCGATATACAATTCAAAATAACTAACCTGTCACAGGTTCAAAAGTACGTTGGCAATGACATCCAAACTTCAGTTCTATAATTTTATTGTATATTCGTGACTAGCGATTCAATACTCAGTCCTTTGAAGAACTTGTTCCGCGTCAAAGTTGGTTTACATTTATTTTCTGGTAGAAATTGCTAGAAGAACTTGCCTATATACATAACTACATTTGCACTCGGGATCTTCTTGATTTAACATATTCCGGAAATCTAGTCGCAATTCGAAGAATACTGGTAAACCGGAAAACAACTGGCCTTTCTTTGTCCAAAAAACTGTTTCACCAGTTAAGATCAATGACCGTATGAACGATTGATAGTTTGCAATAAGTTCGCACAGCAATGTTTACGACAGGTACAACTACACTGGAATGTATCCTTGAAAAAGAAATTATTTTTTGAAGAATAAATATTTTCAAGTAATGTTTCACCTTACATATATAAAGCAAACGCAATCGCCACGCATGACTTCTCTTGATCAAAAATCGTGATCCAATTTATCAGGCTTCCTTGAAATTGCCGAATAATGTGCATAGAATATTTCTGTTCTTTTTGAACCATTTAATTCTGCAAAAAGCTCATATGTTACCATTAATATAAACAAGCCGCCAGTTGAAACTTGCAATTTGCTTCCTCCGAATAGTAAGTAGTGTACGAAATCCCTATATGAGGAAGCATTTTTATTTTTTGTAAATCTTTGGCTTCCTCATAGAGGAATCTTCATCTACTACCGACGATTCAGAGGAAGCAAATTGCAAAATTTTAATTAATGGCTTCCTCGTATAGGCATTTTGTACACTACTTACGATTCGGAGGAAGCAAATTGCAAGTTTCAACTTGCGGCTTGCTTGAATCGGCTGAAATTCGAAAACTTTAAAATATGTATAATCAGATCCGTTTTGCCGATCTCCGCCAAATTTTATACATATCACGGCTAAAAAATGATGTTCTATACTATTGGAAAATTAGAACTCAATCAGTCAAAGCCGACAGAAGTTATTTTGATAAATTTAATTTTTCGAAAAATTTAAAATATAAAATCAAAACTTCTCGATGGCCCAAATGCAATACCAACCAACCCCAGATACAAATCTCTTTGTCAAGAACTATTTAGACGATTATCAAAAAATTTGCGATCGCTAGATTTATGGTTAATGAAGGCATTATAGAACTGCATATGCTTGCAAAGTTTGAAGGCTGTAGCTCAAACCGTTCTCGAGTTATACACGTTTGAATTTTAGGAGGCCATTACACACACACACATTCGGACATTTTCTCCAAGCGTGTTTTCTCGACGTTTTGGCACATTCTGAACATGGTGACATGAAAATCTCGACAGGCAAATTTTTCACCGTCACATAGCTTCCTCTATGAGGAAGCAAAAGAAAGCTCAGTCAGTCTTTTATATAAATATAATGTTTCACATACCAGATTTCGTTCTAATTCTGTATCTACATTGAAAATACAAAAAAAAAGGTGTAACAAACCAAAGTGACAAATGAATCAAATTTATTGCTCAAATTTCGGAACTTCATTTTGTAATAAAAGAATATGCACTTACGCGACAGAACAATAGAGCGACCTCAAATAGGTTTGTGTGTCACAGAGTTTGTACAAAGTACGTGGCATTGTGTATTATTCATTCTGTGATATAATAAATACGCAAGGGATTCAGTAAGAGAATTATTTAACCTTGAGCCCACTTCTATCATTTTCATATTACATTAACTCCAGCCATCACGTATTAATATTCAGGTTGCTGAATAAATTTTGTTCATACAATTCACTGTCAAATGTTTAACACATAACACAGTTGATTTGTATAATCCACAATTTTAATGCATTGAGCTTATAGATTATAAACTACAAGGTATTAAAAAAATCCATACTATACTATGTTATACAAAAAGTCAAATTTTATTCCCCTCCCTATTGTCGAACAACTTATCTCAGTGAAGACTGAAGTGCAGCGGACATTAACACTTGTATATCTATATATAGGTATACCGATAAACAGTCTCACACAGATTTCTATACAAATCATCAACGTAGTGGGTGCTGGTTGGAGAGTAATGACAGTCTCTTGAAGGCATTTCCATCTGTTTATCCTAAAGTTGATTTCCTGTCACTCAATTTGGTGTGTGAATCCCGTAGTTTTTCAATGAAAATTTACATGCATATTATCATGTTGAAAAATTCAATATTTCGATTACTGTTAATATCGGCAATGCATATATAATTTAAATTGGTTCAACGTTGTCAACGATAATAATAACATCGACATTGTCGAAAAATAATATTGTAATTAATACTTGTAGTAACTTTAATATACAACTTGACAAGGATGAAATATTTTTCGCCTGATTTCTATTTATGCGGTAAATCAATGATTGCGTAATTAAAGAAATCTGGTAATCGATTCGATACCTCATTGAAGTCACGGACTTTAATCGACTTTAAGGGCTTACTAATATCAAGATCCGAATTTATTCTGTGTTTAATCATCCGCGTACATTCTAGAGGATCATGGGTATCCTTCACTTTCTCCAGTTCGGAAGAGAGCCGACGGAGAAAGTCCAACAAGTGTATTGCAAACTGATTCGAGATTCATAGGGAATGGCTTCAATATACAATGTCGATCTTAGGTTCTAAATTTAATAAATATGACACGAGAATATTTCTGCTGAGCATAAAATTGCAATACGATTAAATTTTAGTGATTAACCGTAGTTTAATTGAAACCTATTTAATTGAAAACAAAATCAAGTTGACTCGGACATGAAAAATAAAATCAATCATTTTATTCGTTCAAGACAAAACCATGCTTTGTCGGATGATCGTGACGGTCGTTTACGTAACGGAAGAAAGTTTTTAACCGAATGTACCGTGTATTACGTATTTCCACGAAACTTGAATAAATATCACCAGTTATATTCGTCACACATGGTTAGCAGAACAATTTTCTTGAATATCACATGAGAGTTTTGTGCATGACAAAAAAAATCATTTTACAGCTAAAAAGCTGCTCGATAAAATATTCGAATATTTTAATGATAAATAATGTGGAAAAAAGTAGACACCAAAAATTCACCACAAGATTTTTAGTTCAGCATGTATACACGTTAGAACGAAGTATATGGATCAAAGGAAAATAAGACCAGTCAGCCGGTAACAATACACCGTACAAAAAGTTCAATGCTAGTCTACCTGTACCCAACAAGGTATAGCTACCGCCTACCTAGCTGGCGTTTTGCACACTCGAAATAACGTAAAAGGGAAGCACAATGACAATGGAAACCCGAAGAAGGAATTTCGCTGGCATATAAAATTTTTACAGGTAAAATCCAACATACGTTCCAGCGATCATAATCTCATACGAATTGTAACCGTATCCTTATCGCTCTCATTAAGGGCAGTCAAATATTCTTATATCGTTAGAAAGCTAACGATTTCACCGTTTACAAATTTTTCGTACACCGTCCACCTAAACAGTATGTAACGTTACATACGCAATTTCCAAGTAACAGTATCTTCCTAGAATTTCAACCAGGATCTACAGTTCATCGTAAATGTTAAAATTAAATATTTTTTTGAATGTTAATTTTTAATCGATAATAATAAAGATACTCTCACCGCTTCCTTTTTTTCCTACGAATCAAATAAGAAAACTAGAATCGTACAAGAAATCAGACGTCATTATGCGGACACCGACCATCCGGAAGAAAGTTGTGCTTATGCTTGACTTCTGCTATGCTACGCCGTCAATACAAGGTAAGGCACGGAGATGGTTATATCACCAATGTGGAGGGGGAGACGAAAGGAGAAACAGAAAAGAAACAAAACTCAAACTCACCATAATACTTGGTACATCCATTGAGGTTAGATTGTCGAGGGCGAAAGGAAAGCCAAAAAATTAAACACTGCGGCAGTTACGTGGTTATACGATTCACCCGGACTCCGTAGGAAACCAGATTTAACCTGAGTAAATAATACGAATCGTCCATCCTCCGAAGTAGACAAACTTCTTTTGTCAACGCGATCATAGCAAAAGAGGAAAGTAATTTACTATTTCACGTAAAATTTCACTCTCGAGTATCAAGACGTATTGAAGCCTGAAACACAGTACCTAACCTAACTTACATTTCTGACAGTTATTTTCAAAAGCAACGACGTTCGGGACACTGAACTCTAATAGTAATTAACAAGAGAAAACATATTTGTACCGTAACCGGATACTTTGCATAGACAATACTATTTTTTAATATATTAAAATTGTAAAAAGAACCATTAACTATTTTGAAACGCCAACGTGCTCGACCCTGTTTATAATCCAAGCGACGTACGTCGCAAAAAGATATAAAGAAAGAACCTGTCCTTCTGTAACTCGTGGTAAAACGGTTGCAATATACCCTTGCGTAATAATATACATTATATACAAATAAACAGCACGAAATTTCAATTATCACAGTTTATTCTTTACGAAATCACTCAAAATTACAATCCAGTCAGAAATTCATCGGTAATGAGATTGTCACACGTGTTATCACTTCCGTATGACATAGCTATAGAATTTTTGACATAACACTTTCCACTTGGATCTTACAAAGAGAAAATGACGAATATTGACAGTGCAAGTCATTACGTAGGTAAATATGTCCTTGAAACATATAAAAAATAAATATTAATTATTTGAATGAGAACAGTAATCGTAATACTTGTCACAGCCATAAACTATGTAGGAGGACGATGATTGGCTTAGTCTATTTTTGTATACATATATATATATACATATATCCTTCATAAGAGCAGACGACAATGAATAAGATGGCTGGATTATTAATCTGTACTGTCATCTGTAAACGCGTAGGTCTTCTTCCTTCTAAGTGTTTGAGTTATCCAATTATTCATATTAAATGGGTCTAATGCACCAGTTTATTAACTGATGACTATAGTAGACTCACTAGAGTTATATATATTAATTAATCGTTCAAGTTAGAGAAGAATGACTGTTACATACGACACAACGGCGGCCCGCTTGATGTAGCTTGATGATGTTGCTGAGTCCATTCTCTGCTTTCACAAAAACTGTGAGAATAATTTTAAGCCAGATGTTTGTGACACCGTTGAGTGTCAGGTAAGATAAGCTCTTCGTTAGACACGTGCAAAGTAGGATAAACAGTGCTAATAAATTTTGCATTTTTAAAAATATTTTTCAGTTTGATACTTGAATACATTATTGTAAATTTGATTGATTTTTAAGAAATTTATATTGATTGATCAACTGCTTAATCGATGGTGACTGATAATATTTACATGGATAATAAAAGTAGGTCACAGGTCATAGTTGCATAAAGGAAGATTCGAGGGCAGGATATCTTGGTTATGTCTACCAAGGTTGTATATCGTCGACTGACCTACCGCAATCTGTAATTAATGATTACGCAGATCTATCAGAGGAGCAAGGATATTGCTATTAAAGAATAGGTTCAGTTTTACCGGGATGTCTGATATATTATTATGGAAAAATTTATAAGACTAATTTATTTGTCTCGTCGTTATGAATAATTATTGTTGGAAAGATTTGTAAGGAAATTAACATTTTCTTAGAAAAATAGGTTTTAAATGGTCATTGTATTTTGCTGATAATTACAAAGCTTAAAGTTTTTATTCGTTAGAGTACCTTTCGGGTCATTAAAACAGATTTACAATATTTTTATGTTTGAACTTTTTTGTAGTTTCATTAGATTCGAGGAATAAGGACAACGCGTCTGTTTGGAGTAAATATTTACAGGTGACAAGCCATGATAATGTACATTAGCTTGCGTCAATCGTTAACCATTATCTTCAAATTTTATCACATTTTTGTCTATCGAGGATACAAAGTTTCGTCCTCTGACTTGTGGTACCCTGGAGTCTAATTAAGCCGAAGTGAACGATAAGAATTTCTGTTGTTCTTTCAATACTGATAATTGAGACACTGATATGAACTATATATGTGTTATATGTATTTAAAAAAAAAGGAATACCTTGTATTTTTCGCGTATAAATAAAATCATTGCTCAAACCCTGTTTTGAAATCTTTATAAACGTCGGTAATGTAGGAATTGTTTGTAGGGGGAAATTGGAACATGTTTGTAATGAGATGAAAACAATGTGTCTACATAATAATATATATTTGGAGAAACGAAGAATCATATGACGCACGCGTTTTGAATCTTGCAGGAAAGTGTCTTAAAAGTACCGTTATATTTTTAAGTACCTCGGGAAAGTAACATGTAATTCTTGAAATACATTTTGGAGAAAGCAATAGAAGTTAACCCTTTACTGTAATAAGGTGACATTTCGCAGTTGAAACGTAAGTTTGTGAACAGATAAAAATTAATTTAGTCAGATGAAAAAATTGGGGGATTGATGATGTTGGCCCAGATGACGTCATCGCCTTGGGCGTAAGTAACGCAGTTTATTCAAAAATTGCTTATGTCGGAACGTGCGAAGGACGCTTATGCGATAATCTGACCGCATGATCTTCCAAACGAGAATAATACATTTAAATTGACAATATTTCGTGAAACCTCGATGAAAATGACAATGACATTGCTTCGTTTCAAAACTGGAGCAAATTACTTTACTTCAAAGTGGGATCATTATGTTGTCTAAATCCGTAAAGGACGTTTCGCATAAAGAACGTTGAAAAAAATTTTCCTTTTCAAAAAATTCCAAAAATACAATTTTCCAAGAATTATCTACCTGTTCAGGTATGAGCTTCGAAATACTTGATCGTCCTTTAACCCGCCTATTCTGTAACGAACTATTGTTGCATGAGACCTTTTTTTTTCGCAAACTTGAATTTCGTTTTCGAAAAAGATTGGTGCATCACTTTTTTTTTAGCATGCATCAGGATTTTTCTAAAAACTTTTATTGTAAAAATTTATCAAAATATTGTGAAACCATGAATCATTCGTAGATCGACGATGAAATAATCTTTGCTGAAGACAATCCTTTTGATATTCTTTGTCAAACAATCTTTAACTCTTGCGTATTATCAGTTCTACAATATTTAAATTCCTCAAATGCATTGTTCCGCTCCGCATACCACAGTAATCTAATCTCTTGGCTTTTACGTATTCAAACAAATTTCGATATCAGCATGTTCGATGCAGAACACGTAACAACGTACATTAGCGTGCATCAAATAATAGAAAAAAAAAATGATCCGCTACCACAACAATAAATCAAAATATTATAAATCGATCTATAGCGATATATAAAATGAATAAAATGCATCGAAAATTGGTAAAACTTTTCCCAAGTAAAATTCCTCGCGTATCCCTACAAAAGTCAGTGCATTTAAAGTGGGTCAATTTCGCCGCCATTGGACACATTCGAGTAGTAGCCGATGGCGTTAACGGAACCAAGCATTCTGTCCAATCAACCGATTCTCCTTTAACCTATATAATCACATATTCGTAAACATCTCCCGAAACTTTGAGGTTACCGGAACAAGTGCATGACAAATAAAAGTCCATTTAAAAGAATAATATCTCGTAAAATCCATGAGAAAACGGCAGTGCGTACATAACCAATAAAAGGGAAGCGTTCGTAAACTAACTGAAATATATTACGACACAAGACAATTACAATAGCAGCCGTCGTACGACGATCTTACGAATGCGTCGTTATTCGCTTAAGTGTGACGCGAATAATTATTACTGTTGATTTCGATCGAAACGAGTAGTCGAATCGGTGCGAGAGGTTCTCGGGCGTCGATATAAACTCCGGGTTAACGACGCGCGCTTAACCACACGTTTAAATATAGATAGGGAGGTAGCCTAAACTAATACGGAAGTGCAAACTGGATAAGTGTAGCAGCAACGTATTATCCATAAAGAGAGTAATGAAGCCCTTTCGACCCCTTCCTACAGCGAAATACTGAACGATCCTCAGCATAAGACCCCACCATCGGCAAGATACGTCCTGACTGTCCCGACCGTCCGGTCGTTTCTGACCGTTCTTCGAGGTGGTGGTGGTGGTGATGGTGGTGGATGCCTCTCGAATGCTAGAAGAGTCATGTCGTTCTAGAAGCTCACTACGTGCTCAGTACCTCATCACCCTTCATTCCGTTCGAACATTCTCATTGTCAATCATCATTAAATGACGAATGACAAGTGTTATAATATTGAAGTGAGCAAGATGGAGTAAAATCGGCTAAGTTCTTGGTGTCATCTTAAAATTTATTATTGAAGTTTTCGCAATAATTAATTTAAAATAATTATCATGCTACTGGTTAAATCAATGCTTAATACTGTGAATTAAATATATCTTTGAGTAAAATGACGTTACTGTAGTTCGATTCAATTTTTATCGATTATTGGGAACTCGATATTGGCTGATCGACCTGTCAAGCGTATTGGAGCTCGTGAAATAAAGTGTGCGAGAAAGTCGACTTTCGTTGATTTCCAGTTAATAGTAAGGTGAGATATATGTATATGGTGGCATATAAGTATGTACATTTTAAATATTTTTAGTTTGCATGTCTGTCATTGATTCTTGTTCGATTTGAATCACCCGCCGTTATAAATTGAAATTTATAATTTTTTTCTAAGGTATAACACGTCACATTATGTAAATGAATAGGTGAATTATTTTTACTATATTTGCCGTAACACGTGGCAGGTCATTGACATTAAGTATGCTGAAAATTAACTAGGAAACGAAGTGCGTTTGATGCAGACAATTAGTTAAGGTGACGAAGAAAAAGATAAGGAATAAATATCGTTCATAGTTCATAAAAATTTAACTGGAATATTATACAAATAATCTGAAACAGTCAAGAGATAAATATTATTACAAATATATTATATACCGTTCATCGTATAGTTTATGCGAGATTACTACCTTTATTTTTAACTATCGCAATGATTTGTACATGAATTCAAAAATTCGTTTCATAATGAGTCAGTCGGTATGAAAAAACAGTGTGTATCAACAGGGATCCCATCTGCTGTTATGACAATGCAAATGCTTCTTTTAATGTAGATTCATAATACGCTCAAATTACTGCACGGATTTGACGTTTTATAACCATAGCAACATGAGACATCGTTGTAAAGAAATATTTTAAAAAACACTTACAGCAAAGTCTAATTGTCCAACAGATCATGCTAATACAAAATTCTAGTTCCAGTGACGGGTTAGTTGTGGTTTTCAACTGACTTGTAGATAGTGGACTTCATAGCCTCTGAATACTTGTAGTACAAGAGGAATATTAAAATTATTTATTATCGTGAAAATTTACCTAGATTTCTTTGTAATTTTTTTTTTCTGGCACATTTCTCGTACAAATAAAAAGCAAGACGTGTCATTCGTTCTGTTATATATATTTTTGGACTTCATAATACAAAAAATGTATAGATGACACTTTTGAAAGAACCTATAGAAATTGATCGTGTTAGAAAAATCTCACAAGGATATCAGACACGTATTGTTCTAACAGGAGGATCAAATTTGAATGCGGGTAGTATCGAATTAATCATCACGTAAAACTCATACAGGATGTACGTGCCCCTCTATAAATTTTATATAACGAATGAAAAGATGATATGATCGAGAATAAAATTGCGCAGATGATTTGACCATAGAGTTACATAGGACTGTGTTTCATTGAATTGAAACGAATTAATATTTTGATAAATTGTAACAAAAAATTCACCCTGGATAATCCATACGACATAGGCAGCTACAGTCCTAACAGTGAATATAATATTTATATCTCCATCTTGTGAAGTTCAAACAAGTTGATGGAACAATATGAAAAAATTGACATATGTGGAAATAACGCGAATCGCAAGTGACAAAAAAAAGTCCTACTTGATAACCTTGCCACGATTCCCTGTGGTACAAGCGCCGCTGACTTATAACGAGGAATTTTGCAATGCATTCGACATAAATAGTATAATATGTGCACTTGCATGCAACCGCGATATTTGTAGCTTTTAATGCATTAATCGATCCTTATATGATGCATATGTAAAACAAAAATTCGGACAAAAATAGTCAGCTATAATACAAGGCAGTCTGCTTCATCAATTAATTTGCTAACGCAAAGACAAAAATAAAAAAAAAATTTTCAAACGCAAAATATTCTTACGTAAATGCATCTGTGCTTTGTTGCATCACTGCTTTTTTGTGGGATTTACGTTTTATTGCAGAAAGTACTTCGGTATCAGTTGCACTCGATAGTCTACAGTTGCACCTAGTGCTCCTTTTAAAACGAGAGAAACACCTTCACTTTCCTAGTTTCGTGAGGGGAAATTGAAAGTGCCAAGAATTGTTTTGTACAGAATGTCAATATCTACAAGATATGATTTGACAGAGATGAATTATCTGAGGATTGTAGATAATTATTGAATAATGATAAACAATGAAAAAAATTAGTCTACCCATTTCAAGTTAAATAATTATGAACAAACCTTTTTGATCGGACTATACAAATCTTATCGCTACGTAGATGCATAGTTGTTTTATGTTTTTAAAAATCCTTGAACGTGAACGCAACCACCTTGGATGCTGCTTACGGACCAGCCCAGGTCAGTTTGGTCCTTTCGAAATGGTCAGGGACCGCCTCGAAAAAATTCTTTGCATTCCTGAGACCCTAGTTACATTATATCTTGAGGGTTCAGGTTCTTTTTTTCTTAACAACTCCACTAAATGCAACCCTAATTCTATTGGAACGTGCAGGTGCGTCCACAACGTACATTCACGCACCCACCACATATTTTCTCCTGACCATTACGGTGCACGCACTTGCGCTCTCACTTTCATTCTGTCGGACGTAAGCTTCCGAGAAAAAAAGGCTAAAGTAACCCATATAAATCTTCGGCGCCATTTCTGACAAAATCCTGAGTAAAAATTTCTCCCGGATAGAATTAAAATAAAGTTATATAATTATACTAGCCCCTTTAATGCATATACATTAATTAGCTTCAATTAAATCCCCGATGAAGACTTGCTTAATTATTTTACTCGACGCTTGGACAATTTGATCTTAAATTTTTTAATTTATTTAAATTATCGTATTAGCATTCCATAAATCGATACTATTATTTCCTATTGCACCAGTAAATTAATTCGTGAATTCAATCATCCATAAATTATATCTATCAATAAAACGTATCTTCCTCATTCACTGGTTTCCTCGAAACAGAAAATTTGATATCCATGCGTAAACACAGCATGTGATGTGAAAGTAATCCGTGACCAGGAACGATTTCCTATTTTACTATTATCGGCTGCACTTTCGTCATTACTTCATTACGCCTTGTGTTTCTATACCAATAAATTTTCCCCAGTAGCGAATACATAGCGATTATTAAGATTCATCAATTTTAGGATGATTTTGATAAGACTAATCTCCATATAGAAACATCATATCAGCAACTATGAATAAGTCTAAAGTACTGCTTCGTGTCCGCTAACGGTATCGTTCAATCTGTATTATCTTATACATATAGATATATCAGGCCACTTCCCGTACACAGGGTTACGTATGACTTCCCCCGTAGCAAGTGTAAGCGCAGCGTTGAACGAAAGATAACAGATCATAATTATCAGTTCAAAAATGAAAAATCGTTAAAAAAAATAAATTTGCTCAAAACACGAGTGTCGAATAGCACAAAAATGTCATTGAATAAAGGAATATAAAAAATATGACGAAAAATGAGAATTAAGAGATAATAAATTGTTAAAAAATAATTTTACTCGTTGCTTCGATGCTGTTAGCTAATAACGTGCCTGATATTCGTAATTTCACAATTTCAAGCGATTATGACGAGTAACAAAATTTCTAATTATTACATATGCCACAAAAGCGTACACGTGAATGAATTAGCATATAGCATAAGAAGTCATTGGCTTAGGTGAGTCCCTGATCAATAGGTCAGCAGGGTAAACTTTCCTCCATATTCCATAAATCGTGTTACTAAAATAAATTCAAGATACGTTTGTCTAGTATAGGTTATACAATGAAAAACAATGAATTGAAATATTTTAATCGCCGTCATTGATAGTAGCCGAACTTGATGAAAGAAATGCGTGTTACGCATGTATCCAGAGTGTTATTCAATCGTGCGCGTCTAACATGGCTGACAGGTTACCTAACGACGTTAAATAACTTTCTCCAGTCCATTCGACAGTCACCGGCATCTCCGACTGCTTGCGGTAACTCCCATTTTTCCATAAGGTTTAAGTACTCGTTATCGAGTCTACTCGGAACATGGGATTTTGCGTTATGCCAAAGGACTCGTCTTTTACTTTAATCCGAGGCAACCTGAAACTTTGACTTTGCTTAATATTTTCTCAGGCAACCTTGTACTTAACGTCCATGGCGTTGTACGTTGATTACGCCAGCATCAATTTCATCACGAATCGATTTCTAATTACGTGGCGATTTTCCTGGTTAAAATCACAAGGACGCTATGCACTGTCCATTATCAATAGTCCAGTGATTGGAACAGAGTACTGTTTCGCCAAAGGAAACGGAAGGACAAACGAAAACGACATCCTTGTACCTGGTCCAACGCGTAACCTTTCGATATTGCATTACAGCAACGCGTAACTAATTTTCATTTGAAAGTTTGGCATAGACACTATAGATAGCGGCCATTTTAATATTTTTTTAAATTACCCTTGTAACCGGACCGACGTGAAATTTGGAAAATTTGCCAATCCTCATACGTCGTATTTTTATTCTAAGCTAATACAAAGAACGGGTTCCCAATGGTTCACTTCCTAGTAGAGAAGGGACTGTTCATTCATTAGCAAATTGATTGTCAATTGTTTAGAGCGTGCTTGATCATATATGCTTACCAGTCATTTTTCCAATGTTCATGTGCGAGCACGTAAGGCTACTATGTGATGAAACGAACTTCAGAATTGTGTACATCCAAGTAATAAACATTCTCTTTCAGAGTTTTCTACTTTTATATTAAGAAGTATTATTATTATGGAAATACAATTTTATTCAATTCTTTTATATACGTATTTTATAGACGTGTGCGGGTTTGCAAATTTTATTGCCCACAATTATATTTTGATACCGATCAAAGCTTCGTTCACGATATGTAACAGTTTTATATGAAATGATCATATGAACTCTGTGGGAAAGGAAGCTACTGTAAATAATACCTATGTGTACTATATATGTATATACACAACTAAATACGTAATCTCTAGAGACGAGCCTTAATTTAAGTAACACGAATCAAGCTGCTCGGTTTCAGGAAATGAGTCCTTAAGGTCCATAAGGAAATTTCTTTCTTTGGGAATGACTTTCTTGGAAAAAAAGTTACTTTAATCCTGCCTTGTCATCAGAGAGACAATAGTCGGATTACAGAGAATGACAAATCATATAGCTAACGCGTAATGACTTTCAGTACAGTTGGAATGATTATAAAATTTTGAAAATTCCTAAGAGAAAACTTTCTTATATTTCAAGATTAACGACATGTATTATATTTACCATTTATTATCTGCTAACCGAGTTCATATTATGGATACATGTCTGATTGTCAGTGACTATAAAATTGCATGATTGATCAAAGAAGGCCTTAGTATCTCCTTCGTATACATATTAGTAGGTACTGATAATTTAGTATCTATACGTAATGGTAATCACGTGATTTGTAACAACGTGACAGTTGAGTAGAATTATAATCAGTTCCTCCCACCATTACGTAAAGTAATCTAAGCAAGTGTCATGGATACGTACGTTTACCTGGATTAAAAATAAGACTTACGTCATATTAAAAATCGTTCAATTCCTTGAACCCTCAGAATCGTCCAATTACTTTTCACCATAGAATTTTCCCTGTTCGTAATTGGCATGAAACTCATCTTAGATTCGCGGCATGTTTTCCCCTCCTTGGAAATACAAAGTTCTCCTGTGGTACGTGAAGTTCCGCATGGAGGATTTATTCAGTGTCCATTGAAACTTTCTTAAACCAGCTTCTTGCCATGCGTCTCGGCACGAACGTTGTACGAGATAAATGACGTCTGATGTATGCTTGACCTGAACCAGTAATTGTAAAGTTATGTAGGTTATGTACTGTATTTATATATATTAATTCAATCTTTGTTTCATTTTTTTTTCTTTTCGTTTTATTTATCACCCATTCGCCGTTCTAGATATTCGCCGTCAATAATGATACGCGCAGTTAATATGACTTTCTAGTCGTATATAAGATTTCATTTAACTTTTTGGGCACTTGCAAATATAATGTATGAATGATTAAAATTTTTCCTACGTACGAACTATGCTTAATTGAAAGATATAACATTATCTCTTTATACCAAGGAAATATTAATATACGAAGTAGATCTCGCAATCTGTACTCGCATGATTAGTAGACCTGAACTTTAAGAGTTGTTCTATGCACTTCGCAAGTTTATTGTATGTACGTCAGCAGTCAGGTTTAAATGATTTTCTCGTAGATGCGGTGTACTCTCACCTGCGTGGACGACTTGCTAAACCGGGCCTTCCACAAAGTCGGTCTGGTAGTCGGACGACATCCTGGATACTTCGTGATAGTTCCGGTACTCCTGGCCTGTATTTGCATCACAGGCTACCAAAAAATTCATTACGAGATCGATCCAGAATATTTATTCTCGCCAATAAACGGTCCTGGAAAGTATGAGCGTGCCATAGTCGAGCAATACTTCAAAGTAAATTACAGCCACCATTTCGACGTAGGACGAATCACCCGACCAGGTGAGAATTAAAAAGAATAATAAAAGAAATTATCACGACAATCACTGATATTCACGCGATCTATTTTATATTGCCAGGACGATTCGGACACGTGATAATTATCCCAAAAGATGGCGACAATAATATGTTACGAAAAGTTGTTTGGGACGAGCTGCAACTTCTTGACAACATCATTAAGAATGCGACAGCAACTTACGAAGGAGAATCATTTACTTACGAGAAGGTCTGTGCTCGTTGGCAGGATCAATGCTTCAATAATGACATCTTGAGTCTACACCATGTGATTGCGTAAGTAACAAGTTGGTGCGGCAACCGAGCGAAACGTTGCCGAGTCCAAAATTATATTTTCATTCGAATCTTTTCAGAGAGGTCGAGAGTCGCGAACTGAACTTAACCTTTCCACTGATGCTGAACCCCGTCACTTGGGATACACATTTATTCCCAGTATATTTCGGCGGCAGTGTCATCACCGAAGATATGACAATCGAGACCGTACCTTCCGTGCAACTAGCCTACTTTATAGCAGCCGACAACAAACGTCAGGATGCGATGTAAGTCGGTACAACGTGAATCAAGCGAGAGTCTAAACGACACGCGTAACGAATCGAAACGATCTAGCAAATGGCTATTTATTTCGCATTTGTATCGAAACAGCTTAGCAAATAGTAATATATATTGTAATATCAATTAATACTTCACCGTAATATTTTATGTGAATTTTTTTGTCAGTGGCGCAGCGTGGGAAGAAGCTTTTTTGGATGCATTAGGCAACGCCGAAGATTCTGGTCTTTTCAAACATATTAGTACCGCACGATTCGCGTCTAGGACTTTGGAATTAGAATTGGAAGCTAATACCAAGACCGTGGTACCATATTTCTCGAGTACCTTTGCAATTATGGGTCTGTTTTCTGTGGTCACTTGTATGATGGCTGACTGGGTGAGGAGCAAACCTTGGCTTGGTTTACTGGGAAATATTTCGGCGGCAATGGCAACAGTTTCAGCCTTTGGAATGTGCATGTATATTGGCATCGATTTTATTGGAATCAATTTGGCGGCACCGTTTTTAATGATCGGTAAGGACAATTTTTTATATTAATTTCGTTTCTCTCTTCTTCTGTGTCTCTATCTTGATCCTTTGCCTCTCGAAAATTGAATCTTGATCGCTATCGGTCATAAGTAAAATGGAAAGTTGACACTGTTCGTTCTTACTTGCTGCATGGCGATGAGCCTAATACGGGTTAATCGTATTCGTGACGTACTGTGACACCCCACGAATAGTAATACAGAGGATCGCATAGCTGGAAGACCTTGCGTCAATACAAAATCGACTCTTTATTTAGATGCAAGTAGCATTGAAAAACAATCCCGCGAATACCGATCATATTATTATTTACCCGAACTTATATGCTAGGTGGAAATTATCCGATGATTATTGCCATTAAACTGTTTTAATTTTTCTAATTGTGAAATATTATATCAGATATAAAAAATTGAAGGTCATCGAACGTTCCTTTGTTAACTGCCCAAGTCATTATACTCGATGCTTCACGCTCGCGGCCATGTTGTCAACTTGAACGTTGTAATTAACAATGGAGTTTATCATTCCTTTAATTGTTTCTTTTTTCCTTCGTGTTTTGAATATCCTTTACGACGAGCCATTGTATACATTTTTCATATGCCAACATGCAGTATGTTACTTTCACAAAAAAAGAGTTGAATCATTCAATTTCCTATTATGGACATCGGCGTGAATCATGTGACGGTATATTTGTTTTCACTTTCTCGGTTGGTTCTTTTTTGTCTGAAAAAAATTACTTTTATTACTTAGTCTTTGAATACGGACAGATATACTAATCGAGACAGGCGACAGCCATTGCCCGTGTACTCTATTTCGATGCACTTGAAAATGTAGTACATACACATATATAAGCATTGCCATTTACGTTCCAAGCACCATTGCGTCATAGATGCGCAATAAGAAATCATTTAATTAATCAGACGGTTGAGCGAGGAATTCTTACATTGCTTCAGATATAATTAATCTATCGTTTAGTGTTACTCGTTTTGTCGAATTTCTATGTGTTTGCCGACTTACAACATTGGGGAAAGTTTTGAAAGATACATGGCGCGATCTTTGCTTCAACCAAGAGAACTATGTATAGCAACGACACAGCCAATATCAATTACCTTACTAGAGTGAATCACGGGGGAGTAGCAATTGAGAGTAATGATTCACTTGAAAACATTACGTGTCAATGACGCTACAGGTATCTACCCTGTGGTTGGAATAATGATTCCCCGCCATTGTAAAGGCTCTTTTCTTTTTCCCACACTTTTTTAAAAAATTTTTAAATGATAATTCATATATACAATTCTAATTATTGTTTTATTTATAGGTATCGGTATCGATGATACCTTCGTAATGCTGGCTGCTTGGCGAAGAACAAATATCCTGAGTCCTGTACCAGAACGCATGGCAGCCACGTTGAGCGAAGCTGCCGTTTCAATTACTATCACATCCTTAACCGACATGATTTCCTTCTTTATCGGCATCATGTCTCCATTTCCTTCGGTGCAAATCTTCTGTATTTATTCCGGTAGGTAACTGAAAGAAAATACGTAAATTATTAAAAGTTTATAACACGGTACACGAATATAACGTGAAGTAAATATATTATTAGACGTACCATGTGTGTAGATATATCACATATTAAAATGGCTGCCATAAAGGATGAAACTTTGCTATTTACATTACAGACGTGTGACCAAGAGACACAAACAGCTCTTTCTTTATGACCGGCATTTTAAATGTGTATGATATACATGTAGTAATGATGATGCTATTTAGAGTGTCATTAAATACAATTAAAAATCACCGAACAATGATAAGAATAATTTTAACAACAGGTTTTGCCGTGGTGTTCACATTCCTCTTTCACCTGAGCTTCTTCAGCGGATGTGTCGCAATAAGCGGATATTGCGAGCAGAAGAACTTACACAGTATCGTATGCTGCAAAGTACAGCCAGTCTCTAAATCCAGTAAGTTAATTTAACAGTAAATAAATTTCATTTGGGAATCTTGAATTATGAAATATATGCTGTACCACACATTTAATTTGTTTAAGTCATGTCGTTGCATTATGAAATTGTTACTAAGATTTACATTGGCATCGATATTATGCAGACTTAAATGAATCAAATGACAGGGACAGTAATGCTATCCAGTTTTCGGTTGAAGAATTTTTGGCAAAACACACGTATTACAAAGTATAAAGGAAATAAGTGTCTCTTATGTTTTGTAATAGATACAGAACGAAAATTCTTTTAAACATTCTCTTGGTTGAAATCGACTTTACATTACGTAATGTGTCTTGGTTCGAAAGGTACAGATCATCGACGACTTGGCACACGTTACGTAATTTAAAGCGCTATGCAAAAAAATAATCACAACAGATTGAACTATGAGTAACATGTATACCGGTAATTGAATTTAAAATGATGTCTGCCATTTATGGAGCATGTGATTTTAGCTGTAGGAACAGGAATTTTGTTGTACTGTTACTCTTCAAAGCCGTGGGAGTGACGTGGATAATTAAGGTAATTGAAATTTTTTGTTTACAGCTCATAGATCCTGGCTCTATCGTCTCTTATGTACTGGCGGAGTCGATCCAGATGATCCTCACAATCCTCTGGATAATCCTGAACATGGATGCATGACTTGGTTCAGGGATTACCTTGCTGTGGCATTGAACTATTGGCTAGTTAAGACTTTAGTCATTATCATTTTTGGACTTTATCTTGCTGGAGCACTTTACGGCTTGACTACCCTTCAAGAAGGTCTGGACAGACGCAAGTTATCAAAGGAAGATTCCTACTCAGTGACCTTTTACGATCGTGAAGACTTCTACTTTCGAGAATTTCCGTACAGAATTCAAGTAAGGAGAAATACTCTGCTATTGCGTAGATCAGCAATAAGCAATCGCATATGTAATTATGTCACGTGCCGAGGCATAAGCAACTTTCTCCTTCGGTTACATTTGAAGAAAAGCTATATATATATATACACACACATATATATTCCATATTTGTAGTTTTAAATCTGGTTTCGTGAAAAAAGAGTGAAATCGCATATTCTTGGAATTGCTTAATCTACACCGGTGAAACATTTATGAATATTTTTTTTAAATATCAAAAATCATAAAATCTTGGCACGTATGGCTTAAGCGGAATACGCATATGTAAGGTGTTACGATGTGAGAAAAGGGCATATATTTATTTAATTGATATTTATTGACGCAGGTTGTGGTGAGCGGCGCGTACGATTACAGCGATCCGGAAATCCAGAATCAAATGGAGAACTTAACAAGAACGCTGGAGGAAACTTCCTACATTAGCTCACCAATTTATACGGAGAGTTGGATACGAGGTTTCCTGAGTTACGTAAGACGGAATAAAGAAGTTGTAAACACGACCATCGACAACGAAGAAGATTTCGTGAAGACACTAAAAGACTTCTGGCTCTTCCCATCGAGCACGTATTCGTTAGACGTCAAATTTGATCCTACCGGGGAACACATAATAGCGAGTAGATTTTTAATCCAAGCGGTTAACATAAGCGGAACAAATCATGAGAAAGAAATGGTAAAGGAACTGCGACGTATATGTCACGACTCACCTCTAAACGCAAGCGTTTTTCACCCCTATTTCGTTTTCTTCGATCAATTCGAATTAGTTCGGCCTACGAGTATCCAATGCATGATTTTTGGTGCTTTGATAATGATGTTGATTAGCTTCATCTTCATTCCAAATATTCTTTGTTGCCTGTGGGTAGCGTTTTGCATTGTTTCAATAGAATTAGGTGTAGCAGGATACATGGCGCTGTGGGATGTTAATCTTGACAGTATATCAATGATAAATCTAATAATGTGCATTGGCTTCAGCGTAGATTTTACGGCCCACATATGTTATGCTTATATGAGTTCCAAGAAAAAGAAACCAGAGGACCGCGTCAAGGAATGTCTATACAATTTAGGCTTACCTATAGTGCAGGGTGCAGCTTCGACGATTCTTGGTTTAGTTGCTCTTCTATTAGCTGGAACTTATATCTTTCTAGTATTCTTTAAGATGGTCTTCCTCGTGATCTTCATCGGTGCTATGCACGGCCTCTTTCTTCTGCCTGTACTGTTGTCCATCTTTGGTCCAGGATCCTGTTTCAAAAGCAATGACGAAGAAGTAACACAAGAAGAGGATACCAAAGAATCTAAATTACAACAGCCTTATGTGATACCTCATCCGACACTCATATACCATCAGCATCGTCTTGGAAAGTCCTTGCAAGGTAGTCCTACCACGAGTTTAGCAGCTTTTGAAGAAAGAGATCCTGGTATCGGCACTAGCGAAGATAGCAATTCTACGGAGAGCAGCTCCTCTCAAAGTCGACGAAGACAAGTTATTGAGCGCGAGGAGATCCAACAGCAATTTCCAAATTGGAGACGATCCGTTGGAATATTGCAGAGTTTGTCGCAATTTCAAAACAACGCTGCTCCGCCACCGGATTATCCTGGAGCTTCAGTGAATCAGCCAAGAAGCTTTGACTACCGAGAGTACAGGATAGATCCTCATATGAATCAAATTCCTGGTATTAATAATGATCACAGGGATTATAGGCGTAGTCGGTCCCATCATAGTCTTCATCCATCTGGGAAATATTTACCAGATTCACGATATGGCTGAGATTATTTATAATTCCATAGATTTTCGTTGATTGTCAAAACCACGTACACGCCTGGAACTTGGCTCGCTCCAAAGAAACGGAACAATTAGTAACTAGTAATTTTGTTATTGATTAATGAAACGTCTTCGATCCGGGGTTTTTGTATCATTCTGATGAATTTCTTATGAGTTCTGTATTCCATGATTACTCATCAGGCGTGTCCTAATGCATGCTGCTGCATTCAATAAAAATCAAAATGAACGATTGGCTACACTGCGGTGTGTTTGCCTTGAATGGAACTATCTTTTTTTATACGCATTTTCTATGTATTTAATTGCACTGTACAGTGAAATCGCCCACGATCAATCATTTAATGAGTTTGATTGGGATCGATTGCACGGGCCACTGCACGCATATTTTGTATGTAACTACATGCCGTTCATTTTCAATTATTTTTTAGATAGACTAGTAAAATAAAGGTGTATTTATGAGTGAGAGTGGATGAAAACAAGAGAACCAAACGAATATGAAATATATTCTGATAATACTTTTAAAATATTGTGCTTTTAAATTATTTCGTCCTCTTCGAATTGACATTGCTTTTAGTAGAAAGACTTCTTGAATAAAAAAATATTGATTATAATGTTTTTATTTAACAAATAAATTACTACTTGCAAGCGAGATTTGATTGATGCTTGTTATTCAAAAAAAGTTCAAAAGATGATCATGGAACACATTTAAATAACAATTTAATTTAAGAAGTTAAATTATGTAAGTACGGAGCTTGTATCGTATATTTTAATAAGCAGAACATGCAGATTTTTTATTACTTATTGCTTTCATATAATTTCATTAGTCATTAACAGAAATGAAAGTAAAAAGTACGATCCAGTTCACTGTCGCTTGTGCCATTTTCATATCGCTGAGGTTGACCTGATGATACAATAGTCTTATGTTTTTAATGAGATAGATGGTGCAAGAGAATATATCGGAGTGAAATTATTAGATCGTTTAACGTAATTAAATTGCATCACGTATAAATCGCAATGCTTACACATCCAATTTAGAGTCATATTGTATGATGGCAGTAGAAGAGACAAGAACCCAATGGTATTGTCGCAAATGATTTTATCGAACATTACCCACCTGCATACTTTGTTAGTCCCATGAACGTAATAGCACCGTCCGCTAGGCAGTGCTGGCAGTTATTTTATCTGTCAATGTATATTTAGATTTTACACAAAAGTCTACTGTGATTGCATTCTCCAACCTCAGATTGCTGGATTGATAGTTTCCTTTATAGATGTGAAGTTTTAGGGTATAATAATTATTCACGTTTAGCGTCACTACCGCATAATATGCTACATTATAATGTCATTAATTATAAACTGTCTATTATGGATTACATTCATATATTATGATATGCAGCAATTAAACCAGCTTCATTATTACTGCTATATGAAGTCTAAAGCAATTAATCTTAATTACTCAGATATTCATGGGAATATTTAAAAGTGCCTTAGAATCCCTAGAATATATCTCGCACTGAATGATTTCTTCAAATAAGTTTTAATTAAACTAGTTGTAGAATGTATAATCATAGTTATTTACTAAATGCAGACACTAAACGCTTTGAAAGTGGAAAAGATGTGGAACTATAATTTCTCTTTCCAGATTTGGTTCTATCAACAAATAGTGAGAATATATCTAAATATATCTACAAAAGTATACTTATAATACATCTCACTCTTTGCGATTCCTTTGAAAATCCTAATTACAGTTTACAGTATTATATTCTATGTTCTAATGTATTGATACTTATCATATCTTTAATATCTAAAAATATTATTCTATTTCTTACAAACCAGTACTCTGTGCTCCACGTTGTAGAAACTGTACTCTTATACTAAATGCACAAAGTTCAGTGCTCGCATGAAACAAGAGTATTGATAAGACTTAGAATTATCCATTCGAATCTTCCAAGACATTCTAGGAGCTTCTCAGTATTTCTAGCTTAAAGGCTTGCTGGTTTGACATTCCTTGTTGCCCATGGGTAGACTTTGACAACTGCACTGGGATCACAGGTTTTTTAAATCATTATTTGCTGAAAGAAAAATTAGTTCACATAATTAAGTTGCCAAATTAAATAACTATCTGTTATCAAAAAGTTGCATATAAATATGTTCATGCTTCTTTTAATTTATCCCTGACTCCACGTATGTATGTATAGAAATAAAAGCATAATCCTTGTAGACTACTTCTCTTGATATTGCGTGTTGGCGTACAATAAAAGTCTAAACTCCTATCTAGATACCTTACGAAATATTTAAAATGAATGATTGGATACTCTCTTACTCACATTTTCTTTTTCCTTAAAAATATATTTATAGTTTTATTTCAACATTCACGGCAGTAGACTGCGGGAAACAGTTGAATCGCACAGATAATGCGAGTAAAGTACATATTTATCACGAAAGTAATTTTAAATTTATACATACAGGAAATATAAAGATACTCTTGTTATTATATACAGTTCTTCAATCTTAACATTAGCATAAAACTAAATTATTTTAAAAAGCATTTATATTTTCACAATAGCGAAAAGATATTTACTTGACTTCAGAGTAATACTCAAATATTAACGTATTCGCGGCAAGATAAATTAGCATGATAAGTTGTTCGTATTATAAGGGCAATTGATACGCCTATCATTTCAAGTATAAAGTATAACAGGTGGAGCTGATTTCTTATTGAATTGAAGAAAAAATTGGTGAAAAAACCAGAGGAGATTCGGTACTTTAGAACATCAGTGGAATACACTCTTATAATGAAACAAGGACGAAACAGAAAAAGAAGCCTGAAGATGCTAGAACTTTCTACCACTAAAGCGATGAAGCCGTTCAGCATCACGCGATGAAGGAGAAAAGCAGGCAAGTGTTTCATTATATTTAATGTCAAGTTGTTGCCAAATGGTTGCTATGCTTATTAGATATAACCAAATTCATCTCCCAAGCTTGACGTGTAAAGACTGACAATGAGACGTCTTGTCGCCATAAGGATACATGGGACGCCGTTTATCTTTTATGTCATAGTGACCGTTGGAGCAGCTGTAATTTTTTAAATCCAATTTGAAAATTGTGTTGTATTTATTTAAAAAATATTTAGATATGTCGCAAAAGTATGTTTCCGCCCGGGATCGAACCGGGGACCTTGTGCGTGTGAAGCACACGTGATAACCACTACACTACGGAAACTATGTTCACTTAAATTCATATGTGCCTAGAGTAATTGTTAATGGTATATTAAGTCGACCCTACTTTACTTTTAAGAGTGATAATAATGTTTTTAATGCCCATAACATAAGAATATTAAACAAATTATATTTTTGGTACAAAAGTATGCAATATAGTGCTAGAATCTGTAATATCGACTACCGATGGTTTAATGTTTCGGATGGTACCCCCCACCCCCCCTTTCATATGTTTATTGACATAATTTTATTTGACTTGTATCGTATATATATCCTTCAATTGAGATAATGTATGATAACGATAAACGATCTGTTATTTTGAACCTGTGATAATATTATATGATAGTAATGATTATCAAACTGTATAAAACCCTAGATTTTAACATTTTCAGCTGTGTGGGTGTTGGATTCTAAACAATAAAAGAAAAGTAGTTTATCATAATAACTTAAAAATATTATTCAGTCAAATATTTAGTGGTTTGCAGTGATTTTCAAAATGGAAAGTTAAAAATGCTCACATTAACAAAGACTAGTTAACTTGTTCCCTTATGACTTTGTAAGAAATCTGTTGATGGAGCTACCAACCATGTTAGCAATATCAAAATGTATTGTTCTTACAAAAATGACAATGTATCAGCTAAAACATATAATGATTTGTTTCTTAAAGAAGTATCAAAGATTTGAGTAAGTAGAGGCAAGTATACCAGTAAATAAGGACAAGGTTCGATAAAGGGTATGTTTCATTTGGCTGTATAAGCTATAGACAATACTATTGCAGTAGCATTTATTGATCTTATTGTGAAAAAGATGTTTGAACATGATATATAGAATATATTATCAATTCAAATTTTGAACGGTATCATTAAGGACAATTATACCCACTTTTAATGTTTGCAAAATGCTGACGTAGAAGACTCTTTCCAGAAACAATGCCTATGATTGAAGAAATACAAATAGTGAAGATACATGAAATAGGAACTAAAAAAGTATCAGACCAGATCTAAATAATTCTGTTAAACTAGTAATTTGTCATATTTCAAAAATATATGTAAGTGTGCAAGAGAATATATTTGTTATCTATATAACAAATGAAATTCATTAAAGGTGTATCCACTCATCATGTCCATTCATCCAAATTTTATAAAGATTAAGTGTGCTTCGTTAATACAATATACCTTTATGTAATTGAACTAAATTATAACAAGTATAAAATTTAGTTCAACCCTTGAACCTGACATATGTACCTAAACCATAAACAAGACAAAAGCTTAATGACCATTTGAAATCTATTTTTATTACGTTATAATAGTACATTGTATGTACGCCAATAATTAACTGGCCTTGTACAATACGCCCTGCAATACACCTAGTATAAACGAGAAATACTAGGTCACTTTTTTTGTTGACGTCATGACAACGTTACACGCTGACATTAATTTTCAAAGGTCATCATAAAGACTGAGGACTGCTGCAAATTATAATTCTTCCCACAAGACCAATCCCAACAATAGGTGTGAAGTTGTCCCTATGACAGTAATTATTTCCTTGATAACAGTGAAGAAGTCGTATCCAAGCATGTTACAAAAAAAGAATAAGTACTGTAGTTTCAAACATTACAAAGCCTGACAGCACGCTCATAAATTATAGAAGAGGAAACCGTTTATGAACAAGAGAGATCGATGACCCAGAAAATATGAAGCTGACTGAGAGTTTCTTTATTGTTGAGGTCTTTTCAATCGATCATGATACTATTTATGCGCGCCTAAGGTTGCAAGAGGTTACCGTCGGCCACAGACGTAACACATTACTTATGCAGTGACCCCTTCTTTATATTACGTTCAGGTAATTATATATATATATCTATATGTTCCAATGTAAAATCATTGCGTATGTTTACAGCTAATTATCGGTCGACAGTTATCACGTGAATCGAAGATCCTCTTATCGGAATGAAAAATTCTGCTTCAGCTTTACATCAGATTTACTTTCATAATTAAAAGTTCAATTAAATACATGCCTTAAGCAATCATATTCTACTCGAGCTTTGTTCAAGCCTTTTATATGAAAAAATTGCATTATGCCTTTCATATTTCTCTTGCAGCTAATCTCGAAACGTACCTAAGCCATCATGGAGGAGCATTGACGTACAAGAATTGCATTTACGTCATCGTACGAAATGTCAGGGTTGAATCGTGTAATACTCTCGTTATTACCAGCTTCGTATATATTTTTGTATACGTGACCGTAAGCTTCATTATACGGGCACGTATACGTAAAAGCCATCGATAAAGGTTTCGGTACGATATATACCAATGAGGCGTGTGACCTGAAGATGGAAGAAAAAAAATTCCTACCAAAGGGGTAAGCACCCTCTTCCTATAAGGCGAAGTAAAAATAGTTCACAGCCAGATGAATGCAGATTTGCGTCAGTATAATCTTTGCTACTCTTCCTGTGATAATAAAAATCCAAGAACAAGAGACTGATCTCTTTATAGCGATTGCAATAATCAAATCAATTAAAATGAAAAGTCACAAGTTTAATTTTTGAATGAACAAATATATCTTACCATCGTATATTTATTTCCAGAATATGTACCAATTTATTCGCTCCGAATGGTATGCACCTTAGCTATGAAAAAGAGGTAAAACAAATCACTATAATTATTTAATTTATACGTTTAATTGTCTCATTAGTAAGTTACTTTTCTCTTCTTTTTAACAGTTACATCGAAAGGATACGCATGATTTGGCCCAACGAAAACTTGAATGCAGCAAAATCAGTTCTCAAACAAATAGTCAAAGTTATAACGAGAGAAGCCAGGCCAGCCGTGGCCTACCTTGCATATACCGATCAATATCCCATGGCATATATGTTGTCCCAGCGCAATGGACTCTACTGTGGAAGATTTGAGACAAAATTTGGCCAGCTGCACTGGTGCCAGTATGTCGCCAGCCTTGAGCTTTTACTGCTTGTATTTTATTCTGAATTCGCCATCCTATGTGTGGCTAAGTAAAGACGGACCGGTATCCTGGTAAGTTTCATGAAGTAAAACCAATTCATCTTTCGCCATCGACAAAGAGATTCTTAAAAACATTAAAAATCATCTGATGGAAAAGTGTTCCCTGATTAAAAACAATAACAAGGCCCATTGCGTCGAGCCTGGATGACATATTTTCTTGATCATTCTACAATGATTATATATTTTAGATAAAAATCACCAGACATTTCCAGAAACGGATATTGGAAACATCTGGGTTATAAATGCCTATATAGAAGCATGATGTTGGCGGGGAAACGAGAATGCCTTGCCCATTGAGCAAGAGAAGTAGGAAGGCTGTGAGAGAGAAAGGTATATACATAAATAAAGTGCGTGACTGAGAGTGAGAGCAAGTGGAGCTTGAGAGTCAGACGGAACGAGGAAAGCTCTATCGATCGTGAAGTCTGTAGGCCGTCTGCTGTGCGAAGGGATAATAGATTCTATAGCATGACTAGTCCACCGATTCCACTGGCATGAATCAGTGACGAGGCAGTATCCTTATCAAGGTATTCTATTCAGTAAGATGTTATTAAAGTAATATTCGATACCAGTTTTAATTTCCACAATCTATATAGAATTAAAATTCAAATAACCGTCGTTAGCGAATTGATTGAAAAAATTCTTTCAGGGAATCTCGACATGGCCAAGTCAACAATTAAAGATTATTAATCGCAGCTCCAAGAGGCACAACGACGTAAATAAATCAAAAACTCTTATGGACATAAATACGAGCCTGTTTTATTATCAGCATAGTCAACGCCAACCAGTATCGCACTCGGAATTATCCTCTGAATTAAACGTGCTCTAGGCGCGGCATCGAGCGTAGTAGGACTAGGTCAGGGAAGAGTGTCGCGTGCGGCCAAGTTCCCTCTTTCTGTTGTCTCCGTTTTTGTTTTTCATTCTCAGACCACTTTGTCATTTCGTTTATTTGCAATTGAATGGCAAGTTCGCATGCACGAAGCACAGCGGATTCAATTGACAGCTATTGCATTGTCCGCGATGAGCGACAAGTCGCTGAAGAGGAGTCAACATGCGCTTTTAAGATAAGATAGGCGATAATGGTATAGCTGGTATAACCGGTAGTAATGTCTCGGGCTTAGGTGGGTCGTTGAATTTGACGATTAAAACTCTTTTTCAATCTACACCGACATTTCTGCTTAAGTAATGCACGCCGAAGACAATGAGGACTGTGTTGTCTGTAATTATGCAAATATACCTTTTGAATATCCCAGCACAGAGACACGTTCACTATGGAACACAGAGAATGATCCCGTACGACTTTGACTATATTCATTGTTAAGACGACGGTACCTTCGACATAAATAGACATTCGCGATAACTGTTATCGGTCGAATGTACAAGGTGTATCCTGATCATAATGTCAATGCTGATGTTATCCTACTGCTTCACCAAGAGTCTAGAAAAATAATTAAATGACCGACGTCAGGCAGGAGGCAGCAGTTCAGCAATGGTACACGACTAACGGTATAATTAATCTTATTGGCTTTCAATAAGCAAGCGTAAAAATCAGTGGTCTTGAGGTTAGACACTTATCATATTGAAAGTATTTAAATGTATAATGAGAAATTAGATAACAGTGGCTATGATTACAGGGATTGAAGTGAGCGTTCGCCACGCTGGTCTTGTCGAAGTGGAAGAAGAAAAGAAATGATTTTGGACGGAAAATGGATAGATGGAATACTCTGGCAAGTTAAAATGCCTCTGCACGCCGGTTCCTCCGACAACACAACAGAGTTGTCTGGGTGTGACATTGACCCTGGCATTGATCCCATGCACACCAGAACACGGTACGTTGGTGCGTACGCAGTTGCGGTCTCGAGGGAGGGAGAGGCCCGACCTTGGAGCGACCCCAGCCAAGGTCGCAGACGCAAACGCCCCTCTCCCCACCAGAGGCCGCGGAACCGACGCTCTACCGGCACCCTCCTCTTCCTCCTCCACCTCTTCATTCGACTCCACTCTGCCACCGACTCCTCTTCCTTCTCCCGATTCCACCTCTACCCTGACGGAACGTCGTCGTAGCTCGACTACTGACTCACAACTCACGAGTATACACACAGTGGAATCAGAACGTGACCAGCTGCTGTGCTCTCTTGCCAAAATTGATGTGGAGAACGACGCCCAGGCCCAACTGGAACTTTGCAATTCATGTCTGACGTCTTTGCGTCTCTTACCAGGACACCAAGAAATTCAACGAGATTACATTTCTTCATTCGAATGATCAATTCTTGCAATTCAGGCTCCCAGGAGGATTCTTGCGGAATTTATGTAAACAAGGTTGAGAACCTTGCGGGGTTCCCATGCGTGGGTGGGTGGGTGCGTCGAGACGCCTCGTCCTTTCACCGCGTCGGCTAACAACCCCGTCCTAACCTGGTCCGTCCGGCCCCGTTCCTCTATCCGTTCTCTTTCCCGATTCAAACTCACTCTGCGAATTACCTTTGTCTCTTGGAGGATGAACACTCAGCTTCACAGAAAATCACACCCTTCCAATAAGTTTACGCTTAATCCATCCTTCCTCGTTTTCATATCTCCTTCCTTCCGTCTTTCTCGTTTCTACTTTTTTTTCGTTTTTCGGTACTACCATCTCTCTCTCTCTCTCTTGGGTCAGCAACCCTTACGCAATTGTACATTGGTTACCTTTGATTTTACTCTGGCTGTCTGCCTTACCGTGTAACGTAACGATAAGCTCGTTCTTAATTAAAATCTTAAGCCACGTCAGAGGGCATTCATAACTGCTAGGTATATATGTATATTAATTAATGAATGACTCACGTCAGCTTCGTGTGGCAGTACAGACAATACGAACTGACGTAATATTTGCGATATCGCAAATTCATATTTCGATCGATGCCCCTTAAGAAGTTGAATGATCTTAATAGCGACTGATTATTGACCGAGAATCGAACGATCAGTGGGAATTATTAGTTTTATAATATTTATGATGAACGTGTAAAAGACGCTTTTTCTTTGACAGATAAAATTTGATTATTATTCACTGATATGCAAAATATTCGTGCGAGCATCACTCGACCATTTCTTAAAGAAATTCTAAGGACAGTAATCAGCAAAAAAATAATTATATTCATTATAAAAAATTTTGTTATTTTTTTTATAGACTGTACACAAATTGACGCGCTTATCCGTATTCCGCGTAATGGTACCAGGAGATTTCCTTTTAGACCAGGGAATTTAAAACTCCCTCTATTTCGCTGTATCAATGGAGTTTTTACGTGTCTGTTACCATGACGACGGGACTTCCACCCCATCACGGCAAACCATCTCTAAATACCAATTCAATATGAGGATGCTTCGTAAATATTATTTAAAGAGTCATGCTGTTCTTACGCAATTGTAAATTGTAGATAGTATCATTTTGTATGACAGTGATTACGAGCGTTTAATTAAATCTATTTTTACACATGCGAGCGTACGACATGAAATCTGATGAACTTCAAAAAAAAAGGAATATATTTTTGGTACGGCGTTTTTGAATGAAAGCCTTTTTAAAAACAATATTTAATTCGTACGCGAAATACGTGTTCAACATGACTCCAATCAAAGGTCTCTTTCAATAAAATACCATCGATTCAGCAATTTCGCCACATCGTTTGATGTCATCGTAAACCTACGCGTAGTCTCACGCACGTGTAAATCTATAGCGCGCACGCGCTCACGTGCGTCACTCATGTATAATCGCAAGCACATAGGTTATGCTTCAGTTACCAAGCAGCAAACGGCTTTTTGTGCAGAAAACAAGAAATTGTAAGAAAAAAATATCAGTATAAAATTTCATATTTTTAATATGAAATGATACACTTGATTTATTGTGGACTGAGTAATTGATGTTTCTTGAAATGTCAAGAAACCTGTCGTAATTGAATTATAAAAATAACTTTCCATAGATCGTTCGCGCACGTGTGATCTTTTTTCGAAGATAGAAAATTGAACGCGTCATACGATGACCTACTATTTGCTGGAGGTTAAGTTTAGCGATGGGCTACTGTCCAAAAGCTGCGAGTACGATTACTAGTGGTAGTGTCGGCAAAATCAAAGATTATAAAAAAAAAGCTTGTCAGAAGTGGGATTCGAACCTGCGCTCCCGAAAGCGGACTGCGGTTGGAACGAAACACCTCAACCCGCTCGACCACCTTAACGACGAATTTTTGCTTAAAAATACATATATCTTATTAGATATCAAGTAATTCTAAGGTGGATCATTACTTAATTATGTATATCGATATGAATGAAAATAAAGCACCTTTTTAAAACCAAAAAAAAACATGAGATTTTTCATTTTTTGTATCTAATAGTCCTTAGCACATATATTTTCGTGTCTGACCAAAATGGATAATATTTACAATAGCACAAGATCAGTAAAAAGAAAAGCTCTGTTAGTTATTGAATAATACATTAAACTATTATAATGCGTTATCAGGCGAAATGAGTAGAATTTCTAATACAATTTGATTCTGTTTCGTAATCATTAACCCATTATTCACTCGCTGATAAGTCTGTAGCCTCTTCGTAATATTCTAGAAACTCGACTCTGGAAATACGCCAATGCAGAAGGTAAAAATTGTAATCCTATTAACAAACTAACGAGGTATTCGCCAGTTAACGCAGGTGCTTTAAACTGTTAATCATCTATCTTCTCTGTTTAATGGACATTTGATGTGCCACGATAATGAGCATATACCAGAGATACGACTAGAATGAGAATCTCTGACGTACACCACTCAGTCTGATCACCTCTTGGCAAATCTACTCGGGAATCACTGAACCGAAGTCTGAACTAGAGTTTATAATGGTAGGTATGAATCTGTCGGTTGTTTTCGGTTCGCGGGTAGGCTTGACCTCGAGACATGCACCGACCGCATCCAATTTATATTGCCGGTCGTGGAAGGCCCACACAGCTGTGCATCTGTCAGGCACGTAGCAAAAGTTGGTTCCATTGGAATAGGGCCCACTGAGCGGTTGACAATTGAATATTCAACCAATTATTACTCAAAAATATCATTACCGACGGGTCCACGCTGTATTATCATGTCGAACGAATACAATGTAATTGCGCTACTTTATCGACGTAGTATACTCAGCTGTCACGTAAAAAGGTACGAAGCATTTTATTAAAATATATTTATTCGTGGACATTTTCTTTATACAATAAATAGCAATAGAAAGTCTATTAACGGATGTGACATGATTCACGTTACTGCAGCAGTGATTAATCGTCTATCTACATAATATATGTCGAAGCTGATTAAAAGCCAACGTAACTTTATTCTTATACGCCTTGGGTATTATTATGCTAGCATTTGCTGCATTGTTAGTGACGGTATAGTTGGAACGTTGGTATTTCTGATAGCTTAACCCTCGGATAGCTACACGGTCGACAGATACAGGAGTCATTATTCCATTTTTTATCTATTCCTCTTATTGGCTTGTTTTTCTGCAAGAGACCTGAGCAGTGCATCTGTCACTATTTTACAGAATGGGAATACGTAGCTTTTTTGTTGAATATAAAAAAAACTGACTAATCGCAACGATCAACTATAACGCGTTAAACGTAAAAATTACTCAAATGATATACACGGTGTCCAAGAGTAATTAGTATCCTAAAAAATGCCTTTGTAATATCTCAAGCACACTTTTTTCTTATCTATCGTATCATCGATCATGCTACTTCCTACATTGTCGTACGCCAAGACGTCTTTTCGTCTTCCATCAGTTCTGTTGACTTTTGGTCGTGTATTTTGGTCCAAGAAATTTCTGCGAATAGTGCATCACTGCGCGTATTTTCGACACGGTGACATTGCGTCGTTTTTAGACCAGCGACATTATACGCTAACTTTGTCGTGTAGATTCATATCGCGTAGCGTCGTTGAAAAGTCAAAGGCACGATCCTCGACGGTTGAACTCAGCGCGGGCAGCTACTTCGTGAGATTTGAATAGTCACGGTTGAAGATTTCAAATTTCCGTGGACGAAATTGTATCGTGCGATCAATCGCTCGTTGCCAGTGGCGGCAACTTCGTATATTATATTTAATTCAGTGGCACGTAGGTAGTGGGGCAATGCCGGGTGGATCTGAATATAGAGGGCACTGTTTATGTCGGTGCAACGTCTCGGCAAGGTCATTCACGATCGCATTTAGTAATCTTAATACAGTCCAACTCTGTACCCATGATATTCAGTGTAACTTCCATTGCATCGACAAAATTATATACGGCTGTTGTTAGTCATCGTCTTGAGATGTATCATAGAGAAAGTTATTCGTGACAAAAAAGATATAATTACACTATATTTATATACAGGACATTGATAAGTCGTTATAAAGTTTCTTTGACATTTTTATTCATCAATTCTATACTCGATTCGTCATTTTCATGGTTTATGCAAAGAGTCGTAACTTCTTGAACAACCAATAAAGAGTGGTTTGAAGATGTTTGTATGATTATGACAAAAGTCCAATTCACATGTTTGCCGAGTTACTCGTTCGTCGGGTTCGGATTATTAATAATTTCTCAACCAACTGATTCATTGGGTGTGACTGATTGCTAGCTTCTTTTTTTTTCAGTGGGAAAACCAAAGTCTCTCACGGCAGTAAACTTTCGCGTGACCCGTAGATCAGCAAATATAGAGAGAGCAAGTGTAAAATCCTAACCTGACAGTATAGAAGGTGAGTCTGATACGAGTGTACTAACCAGATAGAGTTTGCTGGTGCTACACGGGAACGTTGTAATAAAGTAGAAGAAAGAGCACCGAGTTCAAGAACACCCGCTGCCACTCCTTGATCAATACCAACAGGATTCTATGTCCCACGGAGAGCCCATACGCTAAGGACGTAGGTATACGCACTTTGACCGACTGTCTCAGTATTATGCAATATCTGCAAATATTTTTTAGTCTAAAATTTTTTTGAATACATTCATTTAGACTTTTACTGTAGATTTTAACGTTCTTTTTAGGATTCATCGGATTAAATATCCTACGGGATATTAATATTTATATGGATTTTCTTAAGAGCATGACTTATTTCTATAACAGCATCCCAGAAAGGATCGTGAGATAAGCTCTGTAAAGACTTCTGTATTAGGAAAAGACCACTTGTCCGAAGAAGGTCTGACTTAGAGATTGTCATCCACAGATTTGGTACAATCTGGTACAGACTCGAGTCTTGTTTACAGCATCTGAAATACCGTGTTCCATAAGAGTGTTTACTTTGTACAGGAAATTATTAATAGAAGATATATTTTTGAGATTGACGTCTCGCTATTATTCAAATGGGATTTATAATTGAAAAAAAAATTGTTTTTGGTGAATTCTAATGGGTCGAGTTATAATGTTTTTTGGCTAAATAAAAATTTCAAATTGAAATAATCTTGAAGATGCACGGAATATCGTTGCATGCTATAATTGCAACGGAGGCTGTGGCTATGCTATTAAACCAGTCAGGATCACCTGGCCTTGGAATCGCAGTTGCATATGTGCTGCGCTCTCTATTTCCATTCCTTCTACTGCCGACGCTGTTCCTCTCAATCGTAATCGTATTACAATATTGTTAACGCTGTAACGTGTCTTGGAGGATTTTATAAAAATGTCACGTATGACAGGGAGCAATGAAATGTCTTGTGCGAATATCACACATCCATTGTGTACTATCTATAATGAAAGCAACGAGGGGTATATAAATTTTCGAGGGACGTTGTTCAATAAATATAAGTACATATTTGTAATCGACTGACAGAATCAATTACAGGAATATCGAGGCATTGTAAAAAAAATTACAAATTAGTAAAAACTGATTAAAAAAATTTTATATTTAGTTTCTTAACATTTTTCACTTTACTATAAATACTTCATTCCTCAATGTTAAATTAATCAAACCTTTTAATTGAACTATCAAAAATTTCATTCGTCTATACCCCATTCACGATAATACCAATAGCTCGTAATACATGTAAGGAATTAATTACTTTTGTCATAGTCGAAAAATATTGCACGAAATTAATTATTATTCCTTTATTAACAAGAGACGTGTATATGATTATCTGAGAGACTTGAATTTTTAAAAATTCAAACACTTATGCAGAGTCTGCATGCAGCCGAAATATTTGAGGTTTACGAGCGTCTGGGGGATTTTCGGGTTTCACCCAGAGTATTGATTGTGCGTACACTCCCCTCTCGACCGTCGTTCCCTCGAGCAGACAGAATGTTCTTACTGCAGGTACTCACTTACATACATACGCACATGCGTACGTAAAACGAAGCTGCCGATGGATTATATGCGTGGAAAAAAAAATTGGGAATTCTTTAAGCGTGTAGTCAATCATTGAGTTAACAAGTAATATTTTTTGTAATCATTAACATTAACCTTCTCTTTGAATCCAAAGATTACAGTGAGTGCTAATAAATCGGTTGATTTAAATTTTTTGAATTTTTATCTTTATTTAAATTTCGCAAATTTTAAAATCTCTAATCGTCCTCTTACGGTATCTTCAGTTTCAGCTTCATCCGCCAACTTGCATCGTTCTCCATTCATTTCTATGGATCCGCCTTAAACGTCTTAATGGTAGTTCAAGGACGATTTGGGCGCTGTTTTCTGGGAGGAAGTTTCCTGCTCAGTTTTATAATGCAGACAAGTCGAGAGTGCAGTGGAGCAAGCTCGGTGAGTCGAGCCAAGCTGAGCCACGTCTGATGCACTAGTGGGGATTGGCGAGGATTGGTGGGGATTGGTGGGGACTGGTGGGGACTCAGTGTCCTTAGCTCTCGGACGGTCCGGCCTTGAGACGCAGCGATCCTCAATGCACTTACCGTTCGAACGGGAAACTGCAATCTCTGTACTGAGGAAATGGCTGTTTAGCACGAGGGACCAAAGAACTCTTATTTCTTCCTCTTTGCGATACGACGACTCACGAATTCGTGAGATTCTTTTTGTATGTGTTACACCGAATGATAATGTGTATCATTTGTTAGCCATGCGCCTTATCAGTATAATGTTTGTAAGCGATGTTTTGATGAAATTCCAGTCATTCGGTAACCGTGGGAAAATTTTTCGAGTAAGTGAAACAGCGTTTTCTAATGGTGTTTTAGTACTTTCGCTCTACTATTTTAGCCTTTTTTTAATATCAATATAATCTATGAATATTGCTTAGGGAATACATCTGATGAATTTGAATAAACCCAGCTATGTTGGATGGTACGTTTAATTATTCTATAGGTAACAGTATATAAAGTATTTAATCAATAATATTTAAATAATTTTATACTCGTAGTTGGATTTTTTCATTAATATTTGTTCTTAAAATTCAAAAATTTGTGCGTATATGAGGTTCTTACATGGCAAAATTTTGATGTGTCAGGATGGCCGAGCGGTCTAAGGCGCTGCGTTCAGGTCGCAGTCCACTTCTGTGGGCGTGGGTTCGAATCCCACTTCTGACAAATTTTTGTTTCAAAATAGTTTCAATATTAAAAACTAATAACTTGTACCTTTAATTGTCATAACTTTTCAAAAGCTTTAAACAGTCTAATAATAAAATTGGACTATTTTATTTCTCTAGTAAAATCATATTTGTGATACTTTCAATTAGTTGTACCAGAGCCGTGAATTTTTAGAATACAATACAAGGGGAATTACAAAAGGTCCATTATATGGCACCAAGTTAATCTGAGTTCACATATTCCCATGTCTTTCCCAAGCAGACTGTACCTTTCTATACGAAAACCCATGGAGTGAGGATGGCGAAGAAGAAGGAACAAGAGAAGGAGGTGGTTGCGAAGGAGGTAGAAGTAACCTTGAGAGTTGGTGAGGCGACGGCCATCTTGTCAAGATGCACTTTTGTTTTTTACCCGGTAAAACTCGCCAGGCTTCATCCTCTCTCACTCACTTCCTCTCGTCCTACTCTAGTCTTCCTTTCCAGCTATGTCAGCGTTCTTTATCTATCCGCCCTATAATCCTCCTCTGACACATACGTTGCATAAAAAATGCCTCATATCCATAAGTCACCCTGTAAATATTCTAACTCCGATCTTAAACCGTAAGAAGAAAGAAAACCCACTCCAGTCTACTTCCAAGTTAATTATTACATTTAAAATATTGTAAAACATATATTTATTTATTATGCGCAAGTCAATCGTAGCCCACGAACAGAATCGAACTCTCAGTCAATGATATTCGTAAATTTGTAGCTGGGGCGGGAGCGCAAGTGGCGCCGCGCACCAAAGGACGGTCAAAGGGCGAATCTCCGGGCCGGCGCAGAGTCGAGACAAGCGCCGCAGTCGCGCGCTTGCACTCTCAGCGGTAAGCAGAGGTGTTACGCACCGATGTCTGTTCGTCGTTCGTTTATTTCCCGTAAGTCTGCTTGTCGTGTGTTCTCAAGCTGTCGACTAGACACGTCGTACCTAGGAGCACAGCAGTCACGCGCTGTGTTCGTCAAGTCTAACGAGTGCCGTGGTACACGTGTGCAGTGTGCAGTGCAGTTACCGCCCTCCGCAGGACCGTAAACATACACCGTCGCCCGGATATCACGGAGCAACGCTCGTTATGTGAGTAGCCGACGCTCTTCTTGTGCATCTATCTTTTATCATTGGCTAATCCAACCAACGCATAGATCGGATTCACGCGAGGTAACAGAGGAGAAGAAAGACGCTGCTTCATTTTAAGAGATAGATCTTAGCGTTCCGAATCGGACAGCTTCGCTTCTACCGGCAAACTCAAGGAGCTAAGAAGCTTAAGAAAAGGATAGAACGTCTCTTTCTTACTCTGGTCTACCTCTTGTGCATTTCCAGTTGGTGCATTCTTGGGTATAACCGCGTGACCCTGATGCATCTCGTTGCGCTCGTTCTTTTTCGAGAAATCGCTCGTTCAAGGCACTCGGCGAAAGGAGATGTACGTGTGTGCGTTCGTGTGTGAATACATGTAACTCCTACAGTGGTACGCAACTGCATATATATTTTAAGTCTTTTCTATCGCTTTGAGAATCCTGTAAGCGCGTATAAGAAAATTTTATATTTACTATGAAAACGCACTTCATGCACTTTTACTGAATAGCGTCGTTCGATACATCGTTCGATGCACGTGTGACCGCGTATATATGTAGACATAAATATATATATGTGTTAACAGACAACACACACCCTTGCCCATGTAAACCCCCTCAACTCCCTTGTGATAAAGCTGAGCATTAGGGACAGCTGGAAATAGTAAACTGCTACTAACCATTCGATTATTCGGTGAATTATAGAAAAGTCCCATTGACTCGGTACATTGCTGTTATCACGCGGTTCATGACAATCGGTATACGTTTTCTTCTGGGTTGCGCGAACGAGCGTTTTTTCAATTCTAAACTCAATTCTAGGAATACTTTTCATAGTAAATTTTTCGGAATCTTTAATCTTACTCGACCTGCTTTGAAAAACACGTGGTTGCCGCCGCGTCAAAAATTTTCGATGTTCGGAAGACATTAAAGATTTCTTGATTGATTAAATTACTTTTATTCGTGTTTACACGCCGGAAAACAGATGTTGTTTCTATGTCGCGACGAAAAGTCTCGTACAAGAATAAATCTATGGAAATGAATGTAGAATTACCGGAAAATGATCATTTCGCGAAGTTAATCTGACGAATGACCACAAAACCACATAATTTAATCTGAGCTGACGAGTAAAAGTAACGTTACCAAAAGATGGCGTTACTCCAAGGATCAAATGACCTAATGACCCTCATTGTAAATACCTATTATTTTACCAAAGGGGCTTCTGACGTCGGTTCGGTAGCACCTCAAAATACAATGAATTTTTTGTCAATATCACGAAAGTCATACTTGAGGAAGGACACTGCTGCGCACGTGAAAGGCTGTTAATTTGCCGTTTTATTATCACCCATATCGATGACCTCGATGCAGTTTTATTAACTGGCTAATAAATATACGAGACAAACGACGGAGCGTGCATCGCAAGCCCATTTTGTTGAACGTGCGTGATGCAACGGTCTGTGGCATCGACAGTAGAGCGGCGACGTAAGGGGAGGCGGCCGGGGGGGGGAGGGGAAGGGAATGCATCAGCAATGCATCGACCCAACGTTTTCGGCCGGGTTAGTACTCGGGCCAAACTACCAAAACACATTCGTTTTATCAGTCTCTTGTTCGGCGAGTGTGTCGATGGGTGGGGGTGAACAGAGAATCTCGTGAGGCCTCGTATTTATTATTTGAAATGCATCGGTTTGGCGACGTGTCTCGCGTTCGATAAAGGCGCTGCGGTTAATATCCACGGCAGCGTCGAGCGACACAGAGTCTGTACGCTCGTACCCAATCCAAAGATAACGATACCGATCGTCATTAATTCACACGATAGACGCGACGCCATTCTCGACCTGGATAATAACCGAAGAACTTTCCAGCGTTGCATTCTGGGAAATGTACGGCGTCTTTATTACATATATCAGGAATAATTATTTTACCCCTCACCTACCATCTCATCTTACTCTCCGCTTCACTCGTCTTCTTATTTACACTCCGACGCTAACCTGACTCACTGCAATAACCTCCTAACGAAACGAAGATCAACAACACTTTAATCGGCAATCGAGCCACGCTGTCATCGAGCCGTTGGTATTTCTGTTTTAGCAATTTCTTTTTTCTCTTCGTTACGCGCCCCTACCTCGTCTGCCGCCACTTCGTTCGCTTAAATCTTCGCTCATCTCCTCGTACCAGGAATTCCTGAGGGATACGAGGAGTCTGTCCTTCGGACGCGTTTACGTTTCGTGGGATATCTCGCTGAAATATCCAGACCAGTGTTAACTAATCGATTAACGTCGGATCCTCGCGTTGCAATTATTTAAAGTCGGCAATGCCTCTCCTGTTACAAAAGATTACAAGACTCCGGGTACCCTCGGTCCAGGAAGCTTCTCGAACACGACGCAGTGTGCACGTGCAAGCGCCGTACATTCGCGGGATTAACAAAATGCTAAATGCATGTGGGAAGTGCACGTAGTATGTGTATATATGGCGCGTGCAGTCGTGGCACAAATCTTCGATCCTTTGGCGGTGTGTCGGGTGCTGGGCATGACGTCACCCGTGTGCCGCGTATCATTTTTAGCCCACATGCATACAATCCCCAAGGCGAAGAGGGCGAGAGAGCCGAGTCCCCTCGTGCGATGGAAGGGACGAGGATAGTGACGGTCGATGTTTTCGTTCACGGCGCTACAGTTGCATTGCGCTTTCACTCGCGTCTACCGTACGACCTGAAAACATCGTTCCTCTGGCGGAACGAGGATGGTACCACGGCGGGACGCGACGCGACGCTACGGCGTATTGTCGGACCGAGGACTTGACTCGTTCTCGAGAAACGATTCGACCGACTCGCTCGTCGGGGCGAGGGTGGGAAGGCCGGCTTGGCGCGAGTGAGAGAGGGAGACAGAGAGAGAGAGAGTGAGAGAGAAGGACTGTATTGTGACGGATCGAGAGACAAAGATAGAAATATAGCAGCGGAACTAACGCTTGTACTAGTGAACGACAGAGACAGGGGGGAGAGGGAGGGAGGGAGGGAGGGAGGGGGAGAGAGAGAGAGAGAGAGAGAGAGAGAGAGAGAGGGCGGACAATGACAGAAATGCCACACGCTATAGAGATATATACGTAACAACACGGCGAGAATGTGCCTGGCTGGCATGCAGAGAAGGACGTTCGGAGGACAATAGCTGAGGGTGCATTTTTATTCTAGGATGCCCGCGGAATTTCTAATGTTATGGGAGTGGTGCTTCGGAGGCTACCGATTACAATGACATTTTCACTAGGTACGATTCCGCGTGATTTTTTCCCTAAAGTAACGTTTTTCGTACTACTTCGGTCTTCCTTCAGTCTGTTATTTATTTATTGACCGAATAATTGTATTTTGATGTGAGATTGTTATTTTTTTTTTAAGTTTAAGTCTACTCGGCAATTAACATTGAACGTTAAGTTCTCCAAATTGTTGTTCCATTAGTCTCGATAGAGAAAAGAAAAAATCACGAAGCCGACGCCGACACACCAAGAACGCGGTGAAACTGCGATGCATTTTACTGGCCGCTTTCGTGGTTTACATTTCTCACAGCGAATAGCCGCTGTATCTGGTGCTGCTGGTTGCCTTGACTCCTTCGTGCGCCATGCTGCTTTTCTATCTCACCCTTTTACTATGCTCCACAGGTCTTTACTGCTTGTTGTTCTCTTGTTCTCTCTCTCCCCCTCCCCCCGCTCTCTCTCTCTTTTACATGTTACGTCTTTCCGCTCGCTTCGCGCATGCGTGTTTAACATTACCACGCGTACGTGCATTATACGAGCACAGTGTCCAAAGAGACTCGGCGCTAATGCACCTTCTTCCCTCCGCGTACATTTATAACGTTTCCCCTTTGCTCCTCCCTCGTTCCCCTCTCTTGCCCATTATAGGCCTGGGCAATGTAACTAACTCGGAGAAGTTCGCCAGAGACATTCAAGAAGGTAAAACCTTGCGATAGGACGCGACCGTGACACGTGGGAATCAATTTCATTATTCTTCATCTTCAAAGAAGTCGGATATACCCGCGTTTCCTCTGTGTTTTCCTTACTTAAATTTTATTTTCTCTCTTCCCTCGCACCGTTACCCGGATCCATTTCTTGATTGATCTCGCATCTCGCTGTACGCGTCCACTTAAATACGACGTAGAGACACACACTTTTGTTTTTTGTTTCGTATCAAATAATCGCAACGTTCATGGTCAACGATAACGGGAGCAACTGTTTTACCGACGGCAGATAAACACCACTCGGCGGCAGTCACCTTGAATGAACGTCGAGAAACGTTTCAAGATATATAAACATCGTGCTCGCGCCGATTTTTCGTACTCGCACGGTTTCGTTTCGACATCGGCCAGATAACGTATGGATACTATCGCGGATCCGCGAGGCAATTACCGTCGCTCAGGCAATCGCGTAAATATTTATCAAGACTTTTTCGTAGGAAGCGCCAACATCCTCGCCATTGGTATAGGTCAGGTCTTTTAGTGCCGAATACATTATCGATCCTCGCGAGGCTTCGCTACTGTCCGTACTCTGTGGCTTCGTGGATCAACGCTAAGTCGCAGTCTCTTCGTGACGCCATTCTTTTTTAAACCCACCCCCACCCCCACCCTCTCTTACCTCCTCGCCGCAATCATCCCTCACCCTATTAAAACCCTCAACCACGCTATCCTCCACTATACCTCGATCGTACACAACGAACGCTCAAACTGTCGTTTAAAAAATGACTCTCGTAAACAATACTCATCCAATCCATGTCCCATCATTCATACAGTTTTACTCGTTATTCGCATTCACTGTATACGCATTAGACCGCAACTCGTTGACCTTTCCGAGTGCAAGCACTTTTGTATGACGAACCGCGGTCAAGGCTCGTGTCAGTTTCTATTATTAGGGCGAGACTCGTTGCTCGCGAATAATCTTTTTCCTTTTCTTTCTACGGACGACGCCGTCCACTTTGTTATTCGCTTCTCTTTTTTTTTGTTTCCCTTCCACGTTGCTCAACGCTGCTACGCCATCTTGCTTCGTTTGCGCCGATTACCCGACGGCCTGTCTCAACCCGGTCGCCACGCCTAACGATTTGTTCGGCAGCGGCAGGTCGGAGGCGTACCCTGGGGAATCGGAGGTTATCATCGTGATAATTCACGTAGACCCGTGTACTGTATTTCCGCGACGAATTTAAAACGCGCCCATCGCTCGCGGCCACGACGCGGAGTGTAGGGCTCTGCACTCCCGGCTATTATTTAGTGTTGTGATACCGTCTCTGCCGGCTCTGTTGAGATACACTTCGACGCCGTACGTAAAAACATCCTGACACAGAGCCACAACACAGTACGTATAAGCCCCACTTCTGTACGCGCACGATTCCGGACTTACGCACCGGCTGGCTGCGCCAGACAAGGTCATTCATAAGTAGATCAAGTTCAGCTAATAGTATTGTATTACAATACCTCGACTGTACGTTACCTCCTCTCGTCCGCGTCGACCCCGACCAATACCGGCCACCCAGTCGACCACCCGTTCTATCCTCCCTCCCTCCCACAGCCACCCACTGAACCCGTATGGCTATGCCGTAACAGTGCCTACTCGACCCGGTACGGATCTTCGCCCGTTGTTTCCTTTCTATGGAGGAGCTTACCAATGCCTGTCGTCCCCGTCGTCCTTAACATCCTGAACTGCCTGGGTACGAGTGGACTGGACGTTATCGAACCCTCGAGAGGCTGATTGGTCCTTTGCCCACCTATGGAGTAATCAAGTTTGTCATTTTTTTTCCTTTAACATTTTTTTTTGAGGAGGTCCAAGGGTCTGACATTTTTTTTTGGATATTCGCCTTTACGAGACGGATCACGGATCTTGAGTTCTGTACGAATGGAGAATATTTTTTATATGCTTTTGAGGAGGTTGGTCGAGTCGGGGTTGGTGGATTCTAATGACAGTCGCTGTAACGTTGGCTCTTTCTTGGGTCTTTCGTTTCGCCTCTAATCAACGAGTACAAATTTACTTTGTGTGGTATGGTTTCGTGTCCAGCGAGGGTTTCGATGTATTTACAACGGCTGGCAATAACTTGTCCTTGGACAATTATTGATAGTTGATGATGAGTTATGTAATCGCTATTCATTGTTAGCGCTTGGACATTGACAAAGGTGTATGTGGTACTTGTGCGACAGGGAATGTATCCATGAGCGGCTGGACGTGCGTTGCGATATGTAACGTGTATACGTATATATGGGTCATGTATAGTCGGGTCGTGTACGCTATTATTATATGTGTCGTGTGAAAGGATAAACGCATTATTTGATGCCGATGAACGGAATAATAATGATAATCACGAAAAACTTCGTACACGCTGTTGTCCTTCGACGCGATTGCACGGATAAGCGATAAATCAATGCTGCGCTTGGGATTTCTTGGGGGAAAAAGATGGAAAGAAAAAATGTACGCGCGGAGAATTTATACCGATGACAAATCTTTATTTACGCGACAATAAGGCATTCGCCCGATTCTGGGTTACGATAATGTTAATAATATTCGACACGATGACTTTTGTTTCTTCTGCTCGCACGGGTTCAGCGCGGCGTTGCCCTTACTGGCGATCGAGCCCCCCCCGATAAGCATCGTAAGCAGCTTTTCTTCGTCGAATTTACTTCGCTCGGTCGGCAATGCAGGCGGGTGAATTATCACGTGGACGTGATTTACGTAACTTACAGTCGGCTCGCAAGATTAACCCGAAATCTCTGGAGCATTTCGATCAGAAGGTTGAATTATTTTTACGTCCTGTCGTAAAGCGGTATTCGTTTGATTGAAACTTTTATTAGTTTATTACGCTCGCCGGGTAGCATCGCGGAAACCGAGAGGAACGTCAGTGATTGGGCATTATTTCTTCTCGACTAGAATCCCGAAACTTGAAAAGATTGTCCGATGATGAACGAAGCGTTGGGGACACCCGAACGTTGTTATGCAGTTGTAAAAATTTTTTTCCGAGTGTCCTATATATGTGCGTACAGTCCTTTCTACAATCTCGTGCTTGGCTGGTAATTGACACAGTGCACGGTCGCTGAGAAAACTGCTTACATGCCAGACACACGTATGAGTGTCAACATTTGTCCGGAAGTCAACTATATAGGTATGGTGTCCGGTGTCGCCATATACGTAACGCATCGTGAGTATACGCACCGGGTGTTAAAATTGAAACGCGCAGACCCAGGAATACCGACTTCCTGCGGCGAGTCAACGACGCGCTTTATACGACACTTTTCAACCGGAAGTCGTCCAAGTGGGGCACTCCCTTATCCGAGCTACCGAGAAAGCCCCGAATAGCACTTTTTTGATTTTACAATGTTAAAGGTCTTTTTTTATCGAGAATTTTTTTTGTCGCACTACAACAAACTGTTTAAACGATCTACGATAACATGATCGACTTTATCCAATTTATGCGAATTTTCGAATGATCGTTCACTTCGAAGATCGTTTTATTCGTGTATACTCGCTGCCGGCTTATTCGTAAAGATTCTCGCGATATACTTTCATGGACTGCAGATCGTAGAAAACGGCCTTTCCTTTCGTTACTATTACTATATATATAGGTATATATATACACACACATACACACTACCAGACCTCCTTCACTGACATACATAGATATATCCTGCTGGGAGGGTAACTCGCCTCTCTAGAATGCTGCGGCGTATTAATTGCAAGACATCGGATCCCGATGTGTATAATCGGAACTCGCAGTAATCTTCTCTGAAACGATTCGTGACTAATAATTAGGAACGAATGATGAATGACGAACGACTGGGTGATGCGCGAGCAGTGAAAAGTCTTTAATTTTATAGCAGACCTTGACCATGAGGAGTATAGCAAATGACGATCATGCGACACGGAGGACACGTATATACGTGTACAGATACGAACACGGGAGCAGTTGAGATTTACGGGTTCGAAGCATGTTCGACGAAGTTGGATATGCGAGAGGAAGTAGGGGGAGGTGGGGGGAAGGGGGAGGTGGGGGGAGAGAGAAAATGCGACTGAATTTCAGGGCACGCTCTTGCGCGCAGTTAGGGTTCTGTTGACGTAGGTCTGGGCTGAGCCCCCCCCCCCCCCCTCCCCGCCGATGTCTCTGGGTGCCTGGCGACGCCATACGACGCCATCCGCCGCCACTGCACCCATATGCCTGCATATGCGCCACGAGCGGCGTCCCGTGTGCGTGACGTTGCTCAAAGGTGCGCATATCGCTTCACCCTTTCCTGGCAGGATTTACTCGCGGGGCACTTGAAACTGTCACGTGTTTGTTCTATGGGATCTCAAAATTAATGGACGAAAATGAAATTCAGTTATTCGAGTAATCGAAAAAATGAAGATTTTCGAACGTCGTGGTACAATGATTTTTCATTATTTTAGTAAAATTGTCGTTGTTAACCATGACCAGCTTTGATGGTTCATTCTCGTCGATATTTTGCTCACGCGACAACACCCTTGTTGTATGACAGTATGCTGTTGGTATACCTGTTTGTTGTTTGTGCTTTGATCATAGGGCGCGTTCACATAATAGAGCATTGAGCGTCGTGGCTGTCGCTCGCTACAATGGAGCCACTGTAGTAAATGCGATCCTGTTTGGTGGCGAGGGGGAGAGTTCAGGGGAGGGGATGCGTACCGGTATCGAGGGGTGTCACTGGGAGGGGGAGTGGATTTATGATATCGTAAAGGAGAGAGAAAGTGCAGCGTGCACTTTGCACCGTATACATTATAGATAACGACCTGCTGGAATTTCTTAAACATCTGACGACACTGCTGTAACACGCGCACTCGTGGAGCCTTAATGTGTAAATTCGTTTGTCATCGAATCAGTAGTCGCACGGTTTTTCGAGATTTTTTATGAGAAAAAAAATTAAATGAAAAATTTGTAATTGTTGATTTAAGAAAAAAAAATGAATTTCACGTTTGCCAAATTGCGTTCGAATCGCAAAGGACGTCCCGGGGTAATTCCAATAGTCACGATCAATGAAGATTTCGAATAGTGCGCAGTACCATTTCCTTGTAAATTGACGTTCCCCTTTGACCCCTTGTGTTCCAGATGGTGGTAGAGGTCGAACTCCTGGCGAAAGAGGACGTCTCGACGCTCGAGGGCGATGTGGCTCAGTGGGGAAACTCGAGGAGGTGATAACAGCTTCTGACCTTCCTTTTGACCGTGTCGCGAGAAAGAGAAAGAAAATAGAAGAAGAGAGAACCATAACCTCTAACCTCTAACTCGAAAGGGGATTGACTCTGCAAGCGAGAATAAAAAATTACCGGCTGACGCCTCGTCCACCTATCGACACAGTTCTACCTTAAAGAATATACCTCGTACCTACAAGTACCTTCATACCATTTTCACAGCGCAATAGTGCCTAGCCCCGTGTGCATCGCCAATGTTATTAATTAAAGGATAAATAAATACAATTACGATAAATCGATTTTTGTCCGGTACCGTCACGTCATACGGACATACTACGGGCGCGTGCGCGCGCACTCCGCTACACGCGTTCGTAATTGATATAGAAAAGAGCAGCGCGGTCTGGTCTCTGCTGAGAGAGAGAGTGTGTGTGAGAGAGAGAGAGAGAATATATATTCAAGAAATAAGAGAGAAGGAGAGGGCAGAGATACTCGAGAAACAGCAGAGAGAGAGAAAGTGGGATTTATGCACGTATACGAAAATGTGAGAGAGACATATTATTATACCGGAAAGACCGATAAACTGGCTTTACGTGGGTCACCCGTTATAGATACTTGTTACATCTTCAATTTTGAACGCACCTACAAATTTACATTACTGCGAACGAATCAGGATAGCGAAGTACCTGCAGACAGATATATTTATTATAACGTTCTAGAGAAGGATACGCCGTGACGGAGTGTGAAATCGCGTTTGTGTGCGACGACTAAAATTATACACGACTAAGTCCTACTCTATGTACGAGAGATACCTCTACTCAGCGATAGCGAGGACCGTTCTACAAAATACGAGATCAAGGTATGTCAATTGTCCTTTTTTAATGATTCGTTAATATTAAGGCAATTCATATCCTGAAATTTTAGGCTTTGTACCTTCGCGACGTTTATTGTGTATTCGGTGATTTTTTTTTCACGGAATTACTGGGAATTTCACGGACCGACGAATCGCCCGAGATTGGGAGTCTCTTTGTTGTCAGAGCTATTTTCTATTGTTAATGCGCCGCTTTCGCTCTAGTTCGTACGTGTCTTACGAGAGACTCGCTACGTTCCCGTCTCTCTGACCCAGTTGCATAACGCCTGGACGCAAGCTCAGCGACAGTGAAAACTTCTTGCCAGACTATGAGAACTGTCTTGTTGGACTCTTTGACAATGTATCGAATGCTTATTGAAATTCATCATTTGTTAGCTGTAAGGCCGTTCAATGAATGGACGAGTCATGCTATTGTTATTAGCGACGATTTTTATTTTCAAACTTTTCTACGTTACTATCGGATTCTCATTATTGGCTCGTAGACAATGCAGCTATATATATAGAGCGAGAGATAAAGAAAGAGTGCTTACGCAAGGTGTGACTATATAACCAGTGGTCATAAATGTATACTGTACGATTTATATGTGTACAGTCCGTTGCGCGAAACTTTGGTCGCACGCACCATTCGGCCCGTGGAACTTTACGCCTTGGCTCGTCGGACCCGTGAACCCAGCTTTACGCCAGGAAAGCGTCAGGGCGCGTCCACTAATAAAGCAAGTCGCTTCGCTCTAGGAAAATGTGTCGGCTGTCACGTGACATCTCCACATTGACAGGCCAAGATATTCTTGCGAGCGGTTGGCGATGCTCCCAGCGTCGCGACGCCTTCCACTCCCCTCCCACCTTCTTCGTTCCTCGCTCTCGTGTAATACAGACTTCGGATACCGTTGACCCATTTCGATGCACCCACGTCACGATTATGCAACCTTCCTCGAATTATTAGTAATCACCTGTGGTTTATCCTCAAAAGTTAAAATCGTCTTTTCTCTGACCCCACACCGAAATTATCTTCTGAAAATTTTTGTTTGTACATTTCTTAAATTTTTTTTCTCACATCGAGTACTTTCACGCTCTCCGCGCATGCGCGACACGTGCATCCCTACAGAGATGCCAAAGTTCCTCGATGTGTCCGCAACGTCTATAGTAATTTCCGTCTATTTTTTTTTTCGTTACCGACGCCAAGGACCTTGCCACTCGGCAACGTGCACGAGAAACAAATAACATTATATGGAGGTCGAAGCCCGATACGATATACAATATGTATTTGCGCACGGTTGGCCAACCTGGCGAGGTAGCCCATTCGCACACGTGTCTTCGTAGAGGAGAGAGCAATGTAAGCTCACTGTAACCTACGTATGTGGACATACGTGCATATATTAGACACCGCTCGGTTGCGACACTTGTTTTGTGACCTGAATCCCCTGATTCGCTCTCTGCCCACTGCGTCTTCTCGTATACCGACTCGACGCCTAACGACGTCAATCCGTCTAGTTCGACATAGATCGTGTCACGTGGGGTCCCGATGAGTTAAGATGATCAGTTGTTTCGTTTCACCGTCACTTTCGTTCCGTTTGACGTTCCACATCGATCGTCCATTAGTTTCGAACTTTTATGCGCTTTTGTCGATCTTTCAACCGGAAGTCTCGTTTTTGCTGAAAATTTCCAGAGATGCCAATAGGATTGCGCAGCTTATCTCTGGGAACGCTTTGACAATGACTTATCGCGTGTCGTCCCAACCACGTGTCAAGTGACTACGTACAATCGTGGATGCAGGCTTTTGGGTGACACCGGTATATGAGATTGCTGATTAGCTGGACGAAAAGTTCTTTTTTGCTTTGACCAGCACCATTGTCGAAAGTTCATCAGGAACTATGGAACTCTGAAAATTTGTTGGCTGCATCCGTTCGTGCAGACTAACTGTTGACTCTTTCAGGAAGCATGTGTGACGGATGCATGGGTCTCGTGCGGTGACGGAGATGAAGATACGGTCTCTTTCTTTCTCCTTATCTCTGCTGCCTTTCTCTCGCTACTCTCTCATCCTCTCTTCAAGCCTTGAAACAACCAGACTATGATGCTGCGAGAGGCTGAGAAGTACTGAGACTGTATTGATTTCTACTCGGCCTGTCTGGCTGCAGTCTAGTCCATATCCGGTGCTCTTCATACTCTCGTACTATATTTCCTGGCTACATTCCTACCCACCTACCTACATTCGTCCACCTATCGCGTCCTAAACTTCAGCTCTGGTCATCGCCTTGACACTCTGCGACCCAGTCCACGTGACACCTCAGATTTATTATATAGATTGATTCGGGGATGCTGGTAATGATCGATGCATTTTTTTTTTCATACGATACTAAAGGTCCATCGCGCTGCTGAGCCTTATCGGTATCATGTGAGCGTTTCAAAAAATTTTTCGTGTCCTTACGTCGTTCAGGTAATCCCAATCGGTAAAATTGCCGCGAACGCGCACATCGGGCGGGAGATTCAAACGAGTCGAACAATCGGTACGTCAATGAACGCGAAGTGCCCGTAAATTACGCACCTGAGTCGGACGGTGTCGCGCTCCGTTGATTATTTAGAAACTTCGTACGGCAAACCGTTTGCGCGTATAAACGTCTATGACGGTGACTCTTGTTTATGGAGTATTACGTCACGATCTCATCTGCGTAACGTACGGCAACTGTCAGTCGTTAACCGAGCAATTGAGAGTTCATTAATGGATCGGTCCATGGCAGCATCTCACTGCCATCTGCTTCCTTGCACTTTCCAAGAGTCTCTTAGATTTATTTACGTGGGATAAATCTCTTTTTAGACTCTTTTTTTATCTTGATTTAATAAAAATGTTTTTGTCGTACCTTGCCATTTTCGTGATGGCAAATTGAAGACTTTTTTCTCGTCTGTTTTTAAGGAATTTATAAAATTTGTAATATCTTGCCTTTTTATAGCGCTCTTTATTACAATTTCTTGAAGTTGTCTTTGTGAATTTTTTTTTTCAATGATATCACGCGTATCTGCCGTTCGACTTGTTTATCGTCCATGTCGACCACTATGGTACGTTCGTGTAAACTCCTGGGATTCTCTGAGTTCGCAGATAAAAGCTATCCCGGTTATGCTCGCTATGCCGGCGATGCGAGGGCATCTTGAATAATGCAGCGCTGCCTCTCTATTTATGTCTTGAAATCAATACGTACCTACATCGGGAGAGTGGAACTTTGATGAACCAGTACCTGCAATACGTTTGAGTAAAGAATTGATGGCAGCGGCGATGCGATTGTTACGTGCTGGCATTGTTATTATTATTGCAGGCTACAACCCACGCATAAAAGACGATACACTCGTCCTTCCAATAATTCATACAATAAATATACTACCGTCCAACCCTTTGACACTGGGTCACTGGTTCTCTCATTGGCTTCCTCATTGTCCATGAGGATTCGAATAAAATCAAACAGAAAAGATCGAGTTTGTGGTTTCTTTTTTTTTAAATCGAGATGTTGGAATTGACATTTTTTAAATGTTTTTATCGCGTGCTACAAGTATATCGAAATGTTGGATCTGAAAGAATTTTGTTTTCTTTGCCTTGGCACTTCCGGTACCCCATTCCACGGCATTATACACCGTTACATTGAAAATCCTTGAGCTACGCGGTATACCTGATTCGTGATTTTTGCACTTTATTTCAGTTTTTTTGTTTATGGATTCGACTTTTTGGGTCTGTCGATCATTTTAGGTACTGTTCTGCGATAAATTTTTTTACTAATTTTTTTTTTTTGGAACTACGTATCAATTACGTAAGACGAAATTTGTGTAATTATGTCAGAAAGCTGCTTAGACTGTTATTTTGTAGTCGCTGATCTGACAAGGTTTTACTTTACGACCGAGCAAGATCGCGTGATCGGTCACTCGAGGTGCGGACTGAGAGCGAAAAATCATTGTTCGACCAAATTGTGTCACGTCCGTGCCCCAACGGGCGGATCAGCAATAGCTGCGCAGGATCTCAGCGAAGGAGGTTGTACGAGCGCAAAGCTGTGCCCATGAAACTGACGGCATAGTTGCAACTTATTTTTCTATTTATTATTTTTTTTTTATCGCTGATATGGAAACTGGTCTGTTGCGACGAAAAGTGTGAGTGAACATGATGACCCGAGTATGGAAGGCTGCACTATCGATCCCAGCCGTGTGGGCGGTACCTACTCTCATACTGACTCTACAATCCCTTACGCAAAAGTTCTCTCTATGTATATACATATATAAATACCGGGATACTTTCAGTGTGGATGCACCTTTTCCCTCGGACTGCCTGTGCTCCTCGCTTCTTTAATTTTTCAATCCTCCACTCTTCGACCGTTCCCTTCAGCACGTTATTTCGCTCTAATTTCGAGCTGGACACCAGCGTTCACTGCCTATATCCATTACCTACCCTCATATGCACGATCGATCGGCTTGGGGTCCTAAATGCAAACTGGCCACGTATCAAATTTTTAATACCTATCGTATTGCCGTCATTATTTTTATTCTTTGTTATTCTCATTACCGACACTTTATATGTCAATCGTTCGAAGCTCCTGTTACGCGGCGAGAGACGCTTGCTTAGGGGATTGAAAAAAGAAAATTTTTCAAAGGGGTTAAGGTCCGTGATATTAAATAAGGTAAAATTCGTTCGACCCAATGACGATTAAGATTGTTCAATGACAATGATCGTCATCCGGCGCACGATTCGCCGAATATTATTACCGAACGTCCTCGAACGCGGTTAAATCTGGGCCAAGGCGAATTTATGCGCGAACACTGATGGGATCCAGCAAGAACAATATTGCAATCGTATACGTTCGCTTTAAATATATTATTTTTTCAATATAACTATATATATATAGGTCAGCCGTTCATTTCCGTTCTCATGATCGATGATTTTATTTTCACGTTTCTCTTCGACACTCGCGTACCTGTGCAATATAACGTCGATCAGTTTAGTCTCGCCAAGAGAACGGAGGTCCAATGAAAATTGACTTCAATAAAATTAATGACAAGTGTGCGTCGCTGGGTTCCGCTAAGGGTTGGAAGTAGGTCAGCCAAACTCGTACCCATTTTCAATATCTCCTACTCTCCCCTTAATTTGACTTCGTTGTTTATATGGTATAACAGAGCTCTTTACATTTTTTGACAGAAGTCGCTCGCGATGCTCCTGGTCTCTTGCCCAACGGCCGATCAACGTTAACGGTTCAACATCAAACGCAGAAACAACGTACTCGCCTCTTCTCTATCCCCACCGGTCGATGATCGATCTTCCGATCCGAAGACCGCTCAATCCTTCCAAGCACGTTCGGTATTTCTGGCCGAGCGTCAGTAAGCTTCGCCTTGCACTCCGGCCACTTCTTCGTCGACTTCTATAATAGGAGTCCGTGACATCATTGCGTTGCGTCACCTTTCGGACGAGCGAAGTCGTTGGGATCTTCTGACAATGGGAGCGAGCACGTGGGGGGGGGGGGGGGGGGGGGGGGGGGGGGGGGGGGGGGGGGGGGGGGGGGGGGGGGGGG